>VDFB02270651.1:706666595-706739768 GCA_007258455.2 Sequoia sempervirens
AAGTTTGAGTCCTTTCTCTTGAAATATCTCTATTCTTTAGAATTCATTTAGCCATACAGAATGCTTTCCCTACTCCATCGTATCTCTGTTAACGGTGGTAAATTATAGTTGTTATAGTAAGGTGGTTAAAAAATGTAGTGTAAAAGTTCGGTGTCGAAAACAATGTAACTGTAAATTTAAAAATAATGAGAAGTGGATTAGACATTTATTTCCAACATTCTATCCAGATTTATCCCTTCGTCATCTGAGAAACATTTTGTTACTTCAGATTTTGACTCTATTCTGTGATCTCATGTATTTATTATGTCAGTCTTGGAAAGGCCAAAGACTTTCTGTTCATTTACTTTAAAATCAGAAATATCATTACTTTTGGAAGTAAGTTTTCATCATGCAAGTGATGATCGCTTTGAAGCTGAAACCTACATTATCATTTCTTTCTTGTCTTCACAGACCTGTCTTATGTTTTGGTTTTTATCATTCATCGTTTCGAAATGATTTCAAGCTGTAATATTATAATGGGTCATAAAAACCTTTGAGAACGTGTTGGGAGCCAAGCACTCATTTCTTTTACTCGTGTTTGCTTAGGATGAATATACATAAAACAGAGGTCCTATCAGTTATGACTATAATGGCATATAATAACACATTCTTCATGTGGAAGGTAAAATATAAACAGCTAACATATTCTTTGTTGTTGGGACATATGACTTCAAATGTTGAGATTTGAATACTTCGTAAAACCATTTGATTGATATTTTTTTTTGTGCTGATAAACTTTTTTTCAGTTAAAATTGAAATTACAACATACAGATTATTTAAGCTCTTTTCAATATATTTTTTTGGCAGAGAATCCTAATATAGAAAGTATATAGGAAAATTATAATCATTTGTTCCATTTGTTATCATACATATTTGTGCTTCAACTGTACAATGCATGGTCAGGTAGAGTTTAATTCTTTACAGAGAAGTTCTTTTTTTTTCATCAAATATTTGTCGATTTCTACTTTAAAGTAATAAGTTTTATTCTTTGTTTTTATAATATTCTTTAACATTTTTGATTTTCAAGTCATTTCAATCTATTCTCTATTTAATTAGTTGTGATCTACAATTTACTATTTTACATTTTCTTCGCTAAATCTCTACATTCTGATGATAAACCATAGAATGTGATCAAACTATTAATAAAAGCCAGGCAAAATGAGAAAAAGAGAAATTAAACAGAAGTATCAATGAAGTTACATTTTTTGTTGATGATTTGATCCAAGTAAAATCAAAAGTAGCGCATATTGATTGTTCAAGCTCTACCCAGGCAAAAAGTGGAAACTCTTTGGACACAAAATCAAGGTTTGATGGAACTTCACCGATGTTTTTCTTCTAGGTAGGTATTATTCGACAAAGTGAAAGCTACGTGTTTTATGCTCTTCGTGTCACTCAGAACCTTAATTTGCGGTGAGTTTGAATTGGAGAATCTGCATCCGAAGTCCCACTGTATTCCACCATCTTTACTGTATCAGAAAACGCTTTTCTATAAGTAAGCCAAGCAGTACATTTCTTAATTGTTGTTTGCTTGCTGAACTTATGTATACCATAAATACATTGCGTTGAACAAGATTCTTTTGAATGTAGAGGATCCCAACACTTAGAACATACTTGACGTTTTCAGTAAGACAAATTTTTAAAAAATATTCGGAGGAGGCAACTCACAAATTTGTTGACTGACCCAATCAAATGCCTCACAAATTTGCTGACTGGCCCAATCAGATGTATCTTTATGAATTCAAGCTAAAAAGAAATAATTGTACTCCTTTCAGCCGCTTCAAAAATGCTCCTTCTCCCTACACTTTTGTTTCTAATATATGTCCGTCCTTATGCACATTTAATGTTTCTTATTATCACTATCTCGGATTAGATGTTTACGTCAAATCTATGTTGCCATTGAAGTTACATTGAGAATTTGTTTTGTTTTTTATATGTTTAATTGGCTTATATAGTAATGCAGTTTATATTAGGGAGTATGATGAAAGTTTGATATTCAATCAATATATTTATTTTTATATAAGTGAAAAATGTTTATAATGTTATTATAATATAAATAAAGATGAATATATATAAATAAGGTTATAAATATGATATAAAAGATCATTAGTTTAGTTGAATTTGTAAAATAGTATTTAGAGATATTAAAAGTCGTATAGCAAACAAAATAGAAGAAATGTATCAATGTTTAAGAGTTGTTGGATGAATTGAACAAACCACCATTGACCGATATAGGGGAAGGGGTTGGCTCCAAAGATGAGGGGTGAGGAGGTTGTGGTGGTGCAGTCACCATAGGAAGCATAGACATAAAAAATATCTCACCCCCAAAACCAGCTCCCATCTAGCTCTTTTTGATGAGAGTCAACCATGCTCTTCAAGGACAACTTTCAATCATTTAAAACCCAAATCTACAATGCTCCATAGACACACAAAACTACAAGATCATCTTGTAGTTGAATAAGCGCAAAGAGACCAACAATTGGAGTAGAACCTAGGAAAAATCATATTCCTCCAAAGCCACATGAAATTTTCCTTTAAAAAAAGGTATTCCTACAAGTACCAAAGACTAAGAACTTCCACAAATTTTGCACTCTACACAATGTCCATCACATTGGAGAGGAACACATACACCACCTCTGAGAACATCAATCTTCTTGATGCATCTCCAAGTATATCTTTGTCCACAAACAAACAAACAATATAGTTGCTTCAACGTGGAAGTAGTCAAAAGAGAGGACATGTGAAAGTCTACTAGTATCATATGGGCCCATTTCAGAAGCCTCACATTTTTGTGTTTGGATGAGGTTTCTTTTATTCAACCCAACCCATTTCATCATGATGTCATCCAAAGGAAGAAACCAGAAAGAAAACACATTATGGAAGTCAAGGATGACATTTTATGAACTCTACCTCCATATGGCCAACTTAGAGGAGAATAAAGGACCAATTAGTTCTATCCATCCCTTGAAGGCTAAAAACATAGAGGAGTGATAGTAGTAATAATATATTTAGAGCTTGGAAGCCTTCCTACCAATTCATAACAATATTAATCAAATCAACCTTCGATAGGCCTAAAACAAATTAGATGGAGAAATGAGAGGCAATAATGAGCCAATTGTTAAGACATGGATATTAGTTCACCTCTAATTTACCTTCCACATAGCAAGGCTACCAAGTCTTTGGTGAAATGGTGGGATACAAATTTCCCCCCAAGAAAATATCACCAGATCAAGGATAACTCATGGTCATAGCCTCCTAAATAATATTCAATGATTTATAGAACTCAAGGGCTTAAGAAGGAGTGATAATTATTGTGTCTTAAGTTTGGTTGATTGCTAAGTTAGCCAAGAGGTTGGCCACCTTATTTGCTTCTTTGTAGCAATGGTTACAATAATATTTGTCAGAGTTATCCAATACAGTCCAAAGTAATAATAAAAATTTATAATAAATTTATTATCTATCTCTAACATAATACAGTTTGTTTATAAAATTATATTATTTTATCTATGAATATGGAAACTTCTTAAAGACTATGTTCTATGTAATTGGCTTCTCAACACCACCTTCCACTCTATCCTTTTTTTTACTAAAGGATCTTCCTTCTTTCTTCAATTTTTTGTTTTATTGTCCCTTTAAAATAAAAGATCCATTCCCCTTCTCCTCTAATAAAGATCTTTTTTTCTCTATATTCTTCCCCTCTAATTTTCCCTTTGTTAAAACAAAGATCATTTCATCGAGAAAATAAATAAAAATGGTTCTTGCCCTAGCTAAGAAATACAATCCTTATAGATTTTATCATCAACCAACTAAAGAGTTTTAACCACCCTTTAAGATGAAATAATCAACCAAGGAAAAATGTATAAAATTGTCATATGCCTAAAAGAACAATTGAATAATTTTTGTAGCAAGGAAGATTAACAACTATGGAAATAACTTGCCACATAGAGAAAGAAAATAAAATATATGTCAAAAGGAAAACCATTAGCCAAGTAAGTAGGAAAACACCCCAAGTGAGTCATAGATTCCTTACGCAAAAAGGAAGGCGATGAGTTACAATTTGACTAAAATAATATGAGCCCCAAATCAACCGTCAAGTGTAATAATAACAATAATGTATCATTGAAAACCTTTTCATAACAATTATATATTTCCAAGTAGTAAAAACTTGGTTTTTCCAAGTTTAGAAAAGACAAAAACACACACCTCCTTTTTGAAAGAGAATCAAATATCGAAAAGCAAAAAAAATGTTGGAGGTTTGCATGAAATCATCACCATCCATTTATAAGTGATTTGATTCCATTAAGTAATGATAACTGTGTTATTCAATCACCCTAACACATAAACTAATTTTTACTATCTATAGTCTTCATACACCATATCACTAACCTATTGCCAAGACAATACACTATATAACACACAAACATAGTGTATCATATTACAAAGTTCTTGTCACATTGTTGAAGTACTTTGTTTACACAACAATATATCCTATAACAATTTGACTAAGTTATATAACATAACTACAAGTCTAAAATTCATTGAACAATGAAAACTAAAAACTCTCTTGTAGTAATGCTCTAAAAAATCAAGTTACCAAGAAACCCACTAGACAACAATCAAAAAATAAAGACAACTACAAGCATAGTTATCATTATTTTTAAAATAGAATTGTTTCTGAACTCAAATGCTTTGGCAACTAATAAATATCGGTATTTACATTGTTAAATATTTTATAATATATTGAGTAAGTATATATTTACATCAAAATTTTGAATAAGGAGATTCATAATGTCAAAATTATTTAGGTATCAAATTGACTATTCTTAAATATCAAATAATTCAAATTATTACTAAAAAACAACTATTTATACCTTTTAAACATAAATAAAATATAAAATTACAATTAACTATGTAAAATTAAACCATTTAAAACTTAAATAAAACCTGAAAAAATACAAAAACATCTCAAAAAAATATTTAATATTTTCTTTAATTTAATTTAATAAAAAAACAATTGAATTAATTGTTCCTTCACGGCTCCCCTACCCTGCCCTACTTACCAAGACATAGCTATCATATCATAATCAAATCCAAAATAATAAAATTGAATATTTATAAGAGAATTTTTCTTTGTTCGACGGTGATTTGAAGCGCAAGAGGATGTATTTCTCACGTAGGTACTTATATGTACCAAACATATTGGCGATGACGTGTCGGGCATGTAGCCATAGTATATTATCTAGTGGACACTTGTTTATTTGACAATACTAATAATGCCAAAAGAATAGTCGGAAAGCGACCGGCGTGATTGAGTGAGGAGCATGTGGTACAAAGCTACCCATGTGCTTATACACTAGTACTTCCTTTCTAATTGGCTATTCACAATTTAATTCTTTCCATGTCATGTTGTCATACTTTGATATTAAAAGGTCAAATATCACATGTCACCTACCCCCTTAGCAAACCCTAGCCCATCGCTTTTGACTATGCACAAACGTCCTATAGGTACTCTCTTTTTTTTAAATACTATTTTTATATCAAATCTTCTTTAAAAATTGTCTCTCTTATTTAGATATTTTTTTGTCTAGAGTAATAGGGGGAGACATATTTGATATTAAAATTGTGGGAGAAAATTTTATTTGAATATTTTTATTTAAAATCTTTATATGAATATTATTCTTTATTATCTAAATTATTATATTCAGATATAAATATATATAAAAGATAAATAAGAAAAAATATAGAGGTGATTTATTTTAATTTTTATTTAAATAATTATTTTATTTTATTTTTTTGTTTGTAATGAACAAAGTTGAAATTTACAACAAAGAATGTAATCACAAAAGATTCCTAAAAAATATCATAAGAAAAAAAAACAATACTAACAAAAAAATACAACTTTAACACAACAAATTTAAGAGTATATAACACCACTTTACCACATAATACAACTCAAAACAACAAACTAAAAATAAAAATCAACTCATATAATATAGTTATATTATATTTTATTAAGAATTATTTTATTTTTCAAGAATAAAACAACTAATCATAAAAATCATGCACAAATTTTCAAAAAATTAAATAAAATTATTCACATTAATTTATGAATTATTTTTCATTATTTAAATCATACATTCTATTTATTTTATATTTTGATTATTTTAATAATATTTTTTTATTATAAATTTATCCTATTACATTCTATCCCTTCTCGTCTCACATAAAAAATATTTTCTAAAATTAAAAAGATAACCTCGGTGCCTTATAATTTTCTGTTTTCATTTTAATTTAATTACCTTTTTCCAATTAAAAAAGACTTATATCTACATTTAAAAACTCAATATGAAGTAATTCAAAGTACACGTAAATTGTAATTCATCAACAAATAAATGATGCAAATAATTTCTCATATGCTAACAGTCTCTTGTTGTTTAGTTGAACGGTGTTGGGAATTTAATATTTGTAGTGTCGTGCAATGTTGATAAACTTAATTTATTGAAGT
Source organism: Sequoia sempervirens (assembly GCA_007258455.2). NCBI lineage: Eukaryota > Viridiplantae > Streptophyta > Pinopsida > Cupressales > Cupressaceae > Sequoia > Sequoia sempervirens. Next base: position 706,673,137 of record VDFB02270651.1, read on the forward strand.
ACATTTGCGCGGTGGGGATTGGCATGCAAGAAATGCTTCAAGTTGCTTTTTGTGCATTCGATGATATGACGGCCTCGAGCACCGTTCCCGGAGAGCATTTATATACGTACTCTGTAGTTGTTTCTTCTTAGTTTGGTTGCTAAGTGGGTGGGCCCTAGGCCCTGGGCCATGAGAAGACAGATGGCAATCTAGACCCGGACTTTAAGAGGCAAAGCCGTACAAGGAAAGAGATGGTACAATGATTTTGTGTAGGGTTTCAGTAAACATAAAAGGCCACCTAATGTTCGACTAAAGTAGGTAGGGAACTTACAAAAAAGGGGGTTATCATTTTAATTTTATTTTTAAGTACATATTTACATAAAAAGAGAGAAAATAATAGAAAAAAAGGACAGTTTAGGATAATGTTATTTGGAAGAAGTTTAAGTTCTTAAATAAACAATTATGATTAGAGAAATATGTTGTATATTTTTTTTTTCAAATAAGAGATTTATATATATAATTATCAATTTTAAGTTGATGTCGAAGAGGGAGTTTGAAGGTTTCTTCCACCATCTTAGAAATTTCTATATATGTAGCAATTTGTATATTATTATTTTTAATTATATATATTTTTTTAATAAAAAGGGGTAAAAACTTTATTGAACCTCAGAAAAGAGCATTACATCAAAGCAAAGGGCTAAACCCGAAGGAACTGAAAAGAACAAACCAGATAGAGCAAGATACAAAATCAACCAGCACCAACTCCGTCCTCAACAATAACCCTCTCCAATTCCAAACAAAGCTCATGGGGGATCTATACCCATTCTTCAATCTTCCAGCTATCCAAATGCTCAGAAGCCCATTTGGCCAGGCAATCAGCTGTCCTTTTCCACTCCCTTGGAATATGGACAAATGACACCATCTCCATCAAAGTGCCAATATGCAAAATTTGTTGCATTGTCACCGCCAATTGCAAGCTAACATCGAACACCTTCTATTCATTAAGCAAGTTGATAAGAACCTGAGAATCTGATTCACAAATAACCTGACGCCACCCCAAAGCGTAGGCCCTTTCCAAAGCGTAGAGGATCGGCAACCCTTCCATAAGGTTGATAGTCTGCAAGCCTTTATGGATAGAAAAGAGGAAGACCACTGAACCAGAAGAGTCCCTACCAACCCCACCAACTCCAACAAGTCCCAGATTTCCCCTAGAAGAACCATCAGTATTGACCTTCAATGTGCCAACTGGAGGGGGTTGCCAGTTCCCCAATCTTTGAACTCGCTACCTCACTTGCCTTCCTCTCTTGCAACAAGCAAAGGTCGAGGATAACCCGTGGTTATCCAGCCTAGCCACCATCTTTGCATCCCTTTTCTCCAGCGGCAACACCACCACTCCCTTAGCTTCAATCGTCTCATGAATCATACCTAGGATTCTGAACCACACTTGTTGTATCCACAAGTTTTCACCTCTGAAAATCCTCCTATTCCTTTCCAATCAAACCTGCCACAATAAGAAAATATGCCCAACATGCCATGCATCCTGCAAAAAGGAAGCCAACGAGGGAGGTCTTCCCAAGCTAGTCCAGAAATCCACCAAGGAGGAGGCATGAAAATAGGGGTTGTTCCAAACTCCCCACCGAGAATGCCTAAGCTGCAAAGTAAAAGGACACTGAAAAAACAAATGAGAAGAATCCTCCTCACCTCCCCCACAAAGAACACACATGGAGGGGCCCCGAAACCCTTGCTTTTGAATATTATCCCATGTTAGACACCTGTTCCAAGCCAAAGTCCAAATGAAGCAGTTACACTTCGGCCAATAAAACTTATTCCACACCTTCTTCCACCAAGGAACTTCCACCCCCTCGGTCCTTTGAGAGAGGAGCCTTTGGTAACCAGAAGCAAAAGTATAAGTACCCTTTGGGTTAGGAGACCATGAAAGAACATCCTTATCCATGAGGGAACTGCACTATCTGCCAGAAAGAATATTATGAAGCACTGCACACTCCTCTTCCATACTCACCACCAGCCACTCATCAGGATTCTTCCACCTTTCTCTCACAAGCTGCCCATGAAAAGAAAGCAACTTAAATTCACTCACCCTCGACCAACTAGCATCATAGAATCTCCAGTAGAAGGTCGACAATTTAGGAAAATGAGAGATAATGGGGGGGTAGCCATCCCAAGAATCGTACCAAAACTGAACCTCCATCCCACGTTTACATATCCAAAATAAGCCATCCTTGACAAGTGCAACTCCTTTCTTGAGAGTAGTCCAAATTGTCAAGCCCTTTCCCACGAAAGGGTAGCGAGATATGTCTTGGAAATACTTATGGGATAGAATCCTGGCCCAAATCCGATCCGACTCAATGCACCACTGCCAATAAATTTTAGCTGCCAAAGCCATACCTGCCAGCGAGGACTGCCTTAACCCCAAACCACCATACTGCTTTGGGAAACACACAGTATCCTATTTAACAAAACTCCATTTGGAAGACAACAAGCTGCCAACCCATAAGAACTATCTTGCTAATGAGTCCAACTCCCTAATAAAACCCATCAAGGCCACCTGAATCATACACCGATAAATGGGGAGAGCCTGAACCATAGATTTAAGCAACTAAACATGCCCCGCAAAGGATAGCCAATGGTTGGTCCAATGAATAACTTTCACACAAAATTTATCCAAGATAGGTTGCCACGAATCCCTTGGTAACCTACCCATTGAGATAGGAATCCCAAGGTAAGTCAAAGGCAAAGCCCTGCTTTGAAACCGAAGAATATGAGCAATTCTCCTATGAATGGGATCCAGAGTGTTGAAGAAGAAGATGGAAGACTTATCTTCATTGATGAATTGCCATGAAGCTACAAGATAGATATCCAGAACCTTGTGCAGATTCACGGCTTCCCCAATAGTGGCCATACCCATCAAAGATGTATCATCCACAAACTGCAAATGAGTCTACAGAGGTAAATCACCTCCCTAGCACCACCCCTGAATGAGGCCCAACTCCACATGTCTTCTCAATAAGCGGCCCAAACCTTCAACAAGCAAAAGAAACAAGTAAGGAGAGAGAGGGTCACCTTGCCTCAATCCTCGAGAAGCACCAAAAAGCTCAGAATGTTCCCTATTGATTAAATCAAAGAAAGATACCGATGTAACACAACTCATAACCCATTGGATCCACTCTTCTCCAAAACCAAAAGCAACCACAACCTTCTGGAGGAAGGACCACCAAACTATATCATATGCCTTAGCCGTATCAAGCTTAATAAAAAAAGCCTTTTCTTTGGAAGTGGCCATAGAGTGAATGGTATCCGTTGTAATAACAACTCCATCCAGAATCTGCCGACCTCCCACAAAACCACTCTACTCCTCAAAAATGAGCACCATAAGCCACTTTTTTAGCCTTTTAGCAATTAGTTTGGAAATAATCTTATAAACAACATTGCAAAGAGATATGGGTCGAAAGTGGCTTAACCTATCCGCCCCCTCACACTTGGGAATGAGAGCAAGGAATGTAGAATTAAGAGCCTTTAACATTTGATTATTCCTTTGAGATTCTTGGACCACGACCAATAAATCCAGCTTGATAATCTCCCAAAAATCTTGAAAGAACTCAATCGGGAAGCCATCAGGGCCTAGGGCTTTCCCCTTCTTCATCTAAAACACAATCCCCTCCAACTCCTCTAGAGAAATCTCCCCCATAATATGATCCATCATTTCCCTCAAAACCAAGGAAGGGATACAAGAAAGGACCTGAGCTTCCTCCACAGAACCATCCTACATATCCTCCTTGAATAGGGAAGTGAATTACTAAACAAATTCCTTAGAAATATCCTGAAATGAAGAAAGAGTCTCTCCCCTATCATTGACCAAAACAAGAAGAGTTACCATGACACCTAACCTTCACGGAATTGAAGAAGAAAGCAAAATTTCTATCTCCTTCCTAGAGCCACTCAACTCTGGCTTTCTGTTTCTAGAAGACTTCCTCCCTCAACTCTCACTTTTCCAAAGATTTCAAGGCCCTTGACTCCTCCCGCAATAAATTCTCAGTCACCCCATTCTCCCTAATTATCCTCATAATAGCATCCAACTCAGCCTATGCAATAAACTTTGCTTGGAAGATATTTTCAAAGCAATGTCGGTTCCAACACTTAAGTTGATACTTGAAAAACTGAAGAAGCTTGGAAAAGACATACATTGTAGTACCATAGGAGGGTCTACCATACCTCCACTACTGAGCAACATAGCCATGAAGATCAGGATCATGCAACCACATAAGCTAAAATTTGAAAGAGGGATTCTGAGGCATCCGAGCAGAAAGGATAGTAAGCCTTATAGGCCAATGATCTGAACCCCTCCAATCCAAAATCTTAGAGCTAGAAGACCACGTACCGCCAACCCAAAAGCAAGAGACCATGAATCGATCCAGGAATTTTGCAATGCAATCATCACCAACCCTCCAGTTGTTCCAAGTGAACTGTTGATTGTTGGGCTTGATATCAACAAGATTCAAGGCAGAGATATTGTCCTAAAACAACAGCGCAGAGGGCTCCAGCCTCGCAGTACCACCCTGTTTCTCTACAAGCTCAATAATAGCATTGAAATCACCCCCAATGATCCAGGGGTGGTAAGGAGCCATGCTATAGACAACTCAAATAGTGGACCACATGAGATGCTTACCCTAAAGCTCCACAGGTGCATACACATTGGAAAAAAGAACAAATTCCCCCGTCTTAAAACAAGAAGCCACCATGGATAGAGAGGACTTAAAAGACACCCACCATTGGGGGAAAATCTTCCTAGGGTTCCATAAGCAAGCTACACCCCCAAAAGACCCCTAAGCACCAACACACTGGAATACCCCCATTCTTCCAAAGCTTGGGCACTAAACCCATCATACACTCAACATAAAGCTTAGTCTCCTACATAAAGAGGACATCGGGAGAATGACACCTAACCAACTCCCAAACAAATTTTTGTTAAGAGCCACTATTCAAGCCCCTAACATTCCATGACATCACAATCATTTCAAGGGGCCCAAGAAATGAGAATCTAGAGTCTTGATTGACCCTAATTCCACCAAAATCTCCCCTATCATTTTAATCTTCTCCAAATCCTTCTTCCTGCCAAGCTTAGAAACTTTCTCTGCCCCCCCTTCTTAAGATCTTTTTGCATAATACCCAATTGATGAGATGGCTTACTGTTCTTACCCACCTCTGTGCCCATTCTCCACGAGGGATGAGACAAATCCTCACCACCCTTTAAAGCTTTGGTAGCAGGATTCGACTCCTCCTAAGCCACCATTTGTAGATCTATGTCCAAATTCAGTGTCCCATCAACCTGCGAAGCAAGAGGGCCCCCAAGACTGAGCCTCTCCTACCTTGAAGCTCCCACATCATGTTGTAAGCATGTTGAGCCCAAAGTAACCTCCTGTTGGTGAACCTGCATATTCTCCATATGAGGCCCTAACTGTTCAGTATCCAAATTTTCCTAATCCAAATTGAACAATCCCAGATTCACTTCTTGTTGGCTAAGATCATCCAACACCTCAAATCTGTTAAAAGTGTCATCATCCTGCCTTTCCTTCATAGTCCTTTTCTACCCCTTATTTATGTTCTGAGCCCTAATAGGAACAAAACCATCATCACCAGTCCCACCATCTGGAATAGGATCCTTACCCTTGTCAGCCCTAGATAAGGTATGAGGAGCTTGAGAAGAGGGAGCCTCTGGAGGCTTGGACTTTGGACATCTACGTAATAAGTGGCCATATTTGTGGCAAAGTCTGCAATGAAAAGCTAAGGTCTCGTAGTCTAGCTATTGCACCCATGAGTAAGATCCTGCACACACTTCCATATAGTCTGGAAATGGTTTTCTCAAGTCAATTTCCACACAAAACCAAACATATGTCATTACCTTTTTGAAATGTGTTTGTTGTGAAGAGCCAACTAGTCTACCAAGCATCAAGGCCAGTAAATGCAAAACATCATCATGCCAACATTCAACCGGGAGTCTCGACAATCGAACCCAAACTAGAATCCGACTCAGAACCTCCTCAGCCAGATTGAAACCCGCATGCCATGGTTTAATAAACAAACCGACCTGGTTGTAAAAGTAAGGGCCTCCTTCAAACACCTTAATCCTATCTACCATATAGTCGAATGTAACCATAAAATAGTTATTCGCTAGGAGCCAAATCTCCATCTCCCCCACTGGCATCCATGTCCTTTAAGCCCAAGATTCCAAAAATTGCAATGAGACTCACAATCCCAAGAACATACAGTAAAGAAAATGTCTTGATTAGTACTCAATATCCTTAGCTAGCATCTCCATCGAAATCACCACGTTTGGCCTCTCTTTGCATCTTTCTAGACACCCATTAATCTTCAGAATCCTTGAACCCCCTGACGAACCCATCTTAGTCTTCTCTAGATCCAATGAAAAAAGGTTGTTATTGTAAAATTTATCCACCTGTGATGCAGGTTTCGAGGCAAACACATCAAGGAAATCCATCTTAGGGCTCACCCCCGATGACTCCCCATGCAACATATTTGCAAAAGATGACCCTAAACAAGCATGCAAGCCCTCGGGCCCCTTGAGAAAGTGAGGGTTTAGCACCGTAGTAATAATAAGAACACGACTCAAAAAATAAAACCAACCTTTATGGATAAGTGTGCACTCCACATACAAAGGAAAGATTGTAAGGCCAAGGAAGATCCACACAACTCCCATGCAAGAACACCCACCAAAAATAACCCTTAACATGAAAAAGGAGCAGAGGGCATTGCTAAACAAGGCAGACATAGCTTCAAAACCTCAGGCACATAGCCATGACTCTACACACAATGGCGCAAGGAGAAAAAGAAGACGTGAAGTAGAAGATCACACTGGAAACTCAATAGACCAACCCTGAAACACAACAAAAAACCCCCCTCCCTAAAGCACATGAGATTAGCAGACCGATCTGCCAAACAACAAGGACATTCACAAAACAGTTTCAACATGCAGCTCTGGCCTGACTAGCCGCAAGCGCACTCTCCACCAGAGAAATCTCCATCATCAAATCTCTTTTGATCATTATATTTTTTGTTAATATGTAATTGATTTTTTTTTTTAATCTTAAAATCTTCATTCTTATTTAAATTTCTTAGTAGAAAAGAGTTTAACAATGTATGGGACCCCTTATTTTAAAAAAAGGTTCCTATTTTTCTCATTAGCATGCACTTAGAAATTTTAGCTAGCCCCTTTGTATGCGACCATAGCCTTAGTGTTGTCCTATTGAATAGTATTTGAATCAAACCACAACTAAATTCTTAAAGTGTTATGAAGATATAATATATGCATTTCAAACCCAACAAAAATATAAGATCATATAGTTTGTTAATAATAAAAATAATATATAAAAAAATTAATGTGTAGAGACAAAAAATGCATATTCAACTCTTATATCTCATCTTGTACCTGCATGTGGTGCAGTCTTCTGTATCATCACATAGAAATTAAATAAAGTCACAACATTGCATATCATAATAGGGAAATCAAATGCATCATAATCACCACTGAATATCATATATCATCAAAAATGTCATAATGTCCACGTGTACAAGGATATCCAAAGTAGGATGAGATACATCAAAATCCAAAAGGGCACTATATCATGGGAACCACATCCTCAATCTCATGAAAGGTGTATACACAATGTCCAAGGAACATCACGAAATGCTATGTCGAGCTCCCACTAGATGTTGTTGCTCTCATAGAACTAGTACCTCCTCTACCTGACAGACCTGCATCTGGATCTCTCCTATCTCTGAGCAATGGCTGTGTGACACCCATGCTCATAGTCTGAGAATGAGATCTGCCAGAAAGAGACTATATGAAAATCTCTCATCGCTCAGGAGGAACCAACTCATGATATTTACCTCTGTAAAACTGCAACTCCTAAGAAATGTGTCAGATCTCTTTGAAGAAATCTGTTGTACCTACAGATGGTGTCGTCTATTGTATCCTCTCAGAAATGGCCTTAGCCTACTTTTTCTGGTGTCTAAAGGCATCCCTCTCTGAAGTAAGTATGATCATCAGTTCCTACAACTATTGTATCTGATGTCTGTCTGTCCCTCTATCAATCCTCAAAATATCAATATGTGCCTGACACTGCCCTAACTCATCCTGAAGGGACACAATCTGTGCTCGAGCCTGCGCTATCTCGCTCTGAAATGACTAAACCTCTACCTAAAAAGCTGCTATCTGTGTTGACTGTTGATGTGAGGGTATCCCAATCCGAATCCTGGGAAGCACCGCCTGAGCTATAGTGACGCTCCTCCTGTGCCTCGAAACTGCAAAATCCAATGGATGACTGTCATTTGCACCACCATCACTCTTCCCACCATCACCTCTGCAACCACACTTTGCACCACCATCATCACCTCTACAAACACCCTCCCCACCCTCATCACCACCCTCGTCATCTCCTCCCTCTCCATCAACTGACGGTACTAGCTCCTCTGGATGAGTAAATCTAGGAAAGGAATACGTGTGGAAGAACTCTGAATAATCTTCGGTCATCTTGGCATCCATAATATACAAAACATAATCCCATAAACCAGGTGTCAAGGTATAATACTTTGCACAAGCTACCTCATATGATACATAGGGGCCCCACTCTATAACATCCTGTCATCGCCGTGCATAATGGGCAACTCCCAGGGGCATCCCCTGAACCCATCCAAACTGTCGACATACTCGCAAATACAGGTATCGCTTAAGAACAACATGTGTCTGCCCAATCAGATAGTGAGATAAAAACATATATGGCATATCCAGTTGATCCTCTGGCCACTGCTCACAATCCAAGTATGACCGCCATGTGACAATCTCCAAATCATCCAACACACGCCTCCAATAGGAAACCTTTCCCAGCTTATGCTGGACATGTGGACCACTATAACTGAAAACATAGGGTCTCCCTGGTGGTTGATGTCTCCCTCCCATCCCAGGCCGAGTGATGGCTATATGCTCCCATGCCCAGGTATGCAGTAATGTGACACCACATGACAGGCTCATCGCCCCGTAATAGACAACCTCGTGCAAATCTTGATACAAGTGGGCTAACATACATGAGCCCCAAACATACCTCATACCATCAAGTGTCATTCGTGATAGCACATGATCCCAACCTGCTGAAAATCCCTTTGACCTACAATCAAGACAAAGGAATCCACCAATGAATCCAGAAAGCACACATGACAAAGGAGCATATCTACTAATCATCTCTGTCCAAGGGATCCATCACCCCATAACATGATCATCTCGGCATAATCTTTGCAATGCAGCTGTCCCACCTTGCTCTATCTTATCGTACACTACTATCTCTCCCATCACTGGGATCCACAAAATATGATAGACATCCTCAGGATTCACGATCATCTCTCTAGTTGGAAAATGAAATGTGTTATGATCATTGTGCCATCTCTCTACCAATGCTGTTAATAAATATCTGTTGATTCTATATTGTGGAATATCTAACAAGGAAGTCAACCCACAATGGGAGATAATCTCTAAGTTGGTTGAGGACAACCAGCGGACCATGTTCCAAGTCTTCGGGAATCGCTCCTGAGACTGGAGTACATCTCTGTCTCCCTAATCATGAACACAAATCAGTAGATCAATGTCATGTTCAATCAATATTATCAGTCAATCAATGTCATGTTCAATCAAGACTATCAATTATTCAAGGTAATGTGCAGTTAATCAAATCAGGTTCAATTAGGACAATCAAATCAATCAGAACAATCAACATCTCAATCAATCAACCCATCGTTCCTTTCCTATCATGAGGATGATATGCGATCAATCATATTATCGTTCCTCGCCTATCATGAGGATGATCTGCTATCACTCCTACCATCATTCCTCACCTATCATGAGGACGATTTGTTATCAATCTTATCATCGTTCCTCGCCTATCATGAGGATGATTTGCTATCAATCAACCCATTGTTCCTCACCTATCATGAAGACAATTTGCTATCAATCAAACCATCATTCCTCGCCTATCATGAGGATGATCTACTATCAATCAAACCATCGTTCCTCACCTATCATGAGGATGATTTGCTATGAATCCTACCATCGTTCCTCGCTTATCATGAGGACGATATGCTATCAATCCTATTATCGTTCCTCGCCTATCATGAGGTCGATACAACACTAATTCTATCATTTGATTCTCACCTATCATGAGATCAAATCATCATGCAAAACATCAATCAAACACTGCACATACCAAAATTTGACTGAAATCAATCCACAACATGACAAACTGACAACTCCTAGGCTTCAAGGACATCTTGTGAACATCACCTCGAGGGATTTCCGCAATCACACCCCACAAAATGGGTCAAACAACAAGCTAAACCACCTCAAATCAACAAGGATGACAACTTTCCAAGGCAACAAGAGGTGCCATTTGGGACCCCAAAGGCGCCAAAACAGAGGTTGCAACTAAAAACAAGGTTTTCAAGGCTTACAAGAGGCACCACTTGGGACCCCAAAGGTGCCAAAACAGAGTTTAACTTCAAAAACCTCCATTTTCAATCTTGCAAGAGGTGCCACTGGGGACACCAAAGGCCCCAAAACAATGTTGGAGGCCAAAAAACTTCAATTTCAAGCTTGCAAGAGGTGCCATTTGGGACCCAAAAGGTGCCAAAACTCTCAAACCATTCAAAAACATGCATTTTCACCCTTGCAAGAGGTGCCATTTGGGACCGCAAAGGCGCCAAAACTCTTAAATGACTCAAAAACATCAATTTAACCCTTGCAAGAGGTGCCATTTGGGACCCCAAAGGTGCCAAAACTCTTAAAACACATGAAAACTTGATTTTGAAGCTTCCAAGAGGCACCATTTGGGACCCCAAAGGCGCCAAAACTCTTAAACATGCTCAAAAACACTCAAAAATGACAAAAAAATCACCTGAAAGTGCATAAATGACAACCCATAAGCTACAACATCTATCTATGACATTCAAAATGCTTCTAGAAGGCAAGAAAATGACTAACAAAGAAGTTTCTCATAAAGCGTACCATAGGTCCAAAGGCAGCAGGCTGATCAGGTTGGCGAAGACGCTCGAAACGATGCTTGTGGTATGGGATCACAATCTTCCTCTAAGCTCTCCAATCTTCAACTTCTCCAAACTCAAATTGTAAAAATGAATCCCATTTTACCATTTTCACCTTTTAAGGGTAAAATGGAGGGAATTATGGTGGGATTTATTTCCCATTTTTACCAAAAAGGAGGGGTAATTAATCAACACTATCCAAAGAAAGAGCTTGCAATGAACTTTCGAGAGATAAATCGTCTCCGCCATCAAAATATCACTGAATCAACATTGGATCATCATCGTAATCATCACAACACCCTCACTTCATTCCAACATTTCATTTTAACATCCCCACATTCACCGATTTATCTCTCGAGGGGGCATATATTCGTCAATACCTGAAATTCAAAAGTCAAGGGCATCAAAATCTTGCATCATCTGGGGCATCGAAATCTTTTATGAGCATCAACATCAAAATTTTCTTTGAAGCAACGTGTAAAAACATTACTTCAAAGAGGGGCAAAATGTATACACCTAAAAACAGTCATCACATTCAGTTAATTAAATACAACCTATTTGATTAATGCTTCAACTACATATAAATAAGGTCTTACTTTATTTATATTGTTCACTTTCCTTTTAATTCTTCTAATTCACATTCTTCTAAATAATTAAATAAACAAAATACCCTAAACATGTTTATTTAATTAACCTTCCTTAATCCTGATTAAGAATTAGAGCACATTTCTACAACTTTTTGTGTGCCACCTCATAAATGTCACATGAAAATAAATAAGCCTAATTATTAATTAGAATTATCCTCACACACACTTCCACCAATGAGAAAAAGCACATGGCTTTATTCCCCCACACTTCCAACAAATTTGGAGCACATGGGTCTTTGTTTCACACACTTGGGAATCCCATACATTTGGCATGCTTCCAATTGGTCAAGGTATTCTCTCCACACAAATGGCATGTTGTCCTTGGTCAAGGGGACAACATCCTAATTCCTTTCATCTCCACCATCTATCATTTCTCCTTCAAATCTAGACTGTTGATGGGTTCCACCTCACAAAATGCTTGAGAAACCCTATAAATAACCCTCTTGCCTTAGCATTTATCATCCACCTTTTGAGTAATGTTATAATGCTATTTTGAGATACAAATTGGAATAGTGTTATAATGCCATTTTTCATCCACAATTTGAGTAAAGTTACTATGCAAGTTTATCGTAGGAGCTTGGAGATTTCATGGAGTCTTATACTTAGTTTTCATATCATGTGTTACTTTGCATTCTCATCTTAGATTAATTAATTGCTTCATAGTTACATTTTAGGTTAGTTTGTTTTATGTTTGCATTTGATCATATGCATAATCATGGATAATTCACTATAGTTTCATATCATCTCACTCATCTCCACTTGTTCATCTATCATCAACATCATCTTTCATTTATCATCATATTCATCATCAATTCCATCATCTCGTTTCATTTAGAAGCATACCACTAATCCTTTCAGCACACATTTGCACATAGAAATCATCTTAGCTTGCATATTAAGCATCAAATCTCATTTTCTAGGTAGACATTTTAACAACCATTGTGCCCATAGAAATCTGAGGGCCAAACGGTTTAATAAATCCATAGAAATAGAGGACAATGATACGTATTTGAAAGGTTTGATTGTATTACGAATATAGTAGTTTTACTTGCTTCAAACTTTTAATGTAAATCGTCTCATTAAGGTTTGTGTTGACGTTAGAATACTCTCCACATTCGACACACGCACATAGTGATAACTAGTAATAGAAATGTTTTGGGTCATTTTTTTACTCTGCCCAAGCTCAAATTATTATGAAATCATCTCCTCTCACCAAAGGTAGACTTACTTGCTCTACTATTAAAACCATGGTTTGCCCCTAATTCATAATTCCCAATCATTGAAGATGTTAGGGCTCATTTTTTGGTCGTCAATGATTAAAAATCCCTTTTTCCTATCTTACTATCATCTCCCTTGCCAACCCTATTCCTATCCCTATTGCATATTCCAATCATCAACTTGCACCCAAGCATGTCTATTGAAGGAAAATTTCACAAACTGGAAAGGATCCATCTCTCTATTCATTAATCCACCCTTTTGTTCATCTAAAACTTTCCTCTTTTAGGCATACAATATCTTTTTCCACACATCATTATTATTGTAACTCTACTAGCACTTATAACATCACAAACTCCAACTCTCTACCTACTATCATGCTAAAACATATTACAACTAGGGGCTTGACTAAGGCAAGCTCCTAAGCATGTCATAGACACACCATTTTCCCCTCATACCTAGCAAGTTTTTTCACATTAGGAACATGTGTTTTAATCAAGTAGAGACAAGTCTTAACAAGTGCAAGTAATTTACAAACAAATATCTTCACATATCTCAAGCCTCATGTATCCTCTCACTTTTTTCTTATTTTCTCTCCATTCAACCCACCTTTTTCCTTCCTCCTATACATCACCACACCAACTTTATCATTCTTCTTCTATCTATTTTCACTTAATTCCACCTATATTATTTTTCCTAACATGACATCTCCTCAACCCAAATTTCCCCCCTACCTACTCACCCCTTGTAATGTGCCTTGCCAAATCTGATAAGAAAACTCTATTTTTCTACCTTAGGTATTTTGAAAAACACTTTTCATGCAACCTTTCCGACTTGCTGTTTTGGTTTTAGTTTGTATTTGAATTGTTTTTGAGTGATGCAAATGAGATTTAAATGCTTTCCAAATGATCATAACCAACTATCAAATGACTTGAAATGAAATGCAATATGTTTTTTGTATTTTCTTATGCATATAGATGATTGAACTCATGCAAAATTATACCTACAACTACTAGACATTTTGTCAAATAATTTGCTGCCAAACTCCAATTTCATTAACATGTCTTAGCAATGATATACAACTAATTTTAGTGTCGCTAATGAATATTACAAAGCTCAAGAGTTGACTGATTGCTTATTACAAAATGAAAATACCAAAGCCCTAATGGCGACAACTTGTACTCAAACTACCTATAATGCCAACTATGCAAATACAATAAAGAGAACCTGATTTTGAAGGTTGGAATGGGTAGCAAACTTGATGGCAACAACCACCAATTTTTATCAAAATTTATGAATCCCTCTATGCAAGAAATCAACCTCCTTGAAGGGGGCCATCCATATCCTTGACCTACAACCTTCACTATAAATTGATGCTGCAAGATTTTTCCTCTAATTTGACCTATAAAAATGATTTCCATCTATCAAGAGAAATCAATCCCTCCAATGCCCACAAAATTTTGACTTCTTAGTGAAGAACAATGAATGAAAATGCTAATCCTTCCATGGTTGATCTATAGACTAAAAAAAATTATAGACCTCGAAACAACTCCCCAAATTCTCCAAAAATGTTCACCAAGCCTCCCTAAAGAGCACTCAAGTGCCCTTATGAAATCGTTGCATTAATGAGGCTAGCAAGTGAAAATATAAATATACGTATGCAGATCAAACTCCTCCAATGACTGAAAAATAATCTTCAATGAGATCATCAAATCATCCTCCTCAAATTTGGCCCTTGGCCACTAAATTTGACACAATGAAAGAGACTGAAGTATCTCCTCTTCTCAACTCTAGCTAGGGTTGATTTTTCACAATCAAACCTGGAACTCTAGAGTCTTCAAACCCTCAAGCGATCTAAGCATTCAACTTTAGCTTCTTACCACACAAGTAATGAGAAAATGAATTCCAAATTAGGTGTGTTCAAATGCTTAGGCAATAGCTTCTTAAATAGATTTCTCACTCACTTTTCCAGAAGCTTCTAGAATATAATATTATTTCATTATTTAAGTGACTTTATGATATAATGTTTATTTTAAGTCACATAAGTCACTTTGATATTAAATTAATTAAATAATAAGTCATCCCTTTTGATATTATATTTTATTGGAATAACTTAATAAATAATTTATTTAATATACCTCCAATTTGGGGACATGACAGTGATCCCTTCCCAAAGATTGCTTTCCCTCAAGCAATCCACATTTTCCAATCCAACTCAACTACCACATCACCAGAAGCCCAAATGGAGAATCATCAACACCTATCCACCAACCACCCGAATCCCAAGTGATCCTAAGAAGAACTCCAACCAACATCAACTGAATATGGTTGAAGCTCCTGCCATTGTGGAGTCCTATCAATGTGAGGCCAACTATCCAACAAGAGAACTCCTAGATCCCAAACCTGTATATCTACCCCACCATGTTGAATCCAAGTACTGTAATAATAATCCTCATGCATCCAAACTCTCCAAAAAAAATCTTTGCCTGGATCACATGAATAAACTCGAATTCCTTTCATCTCAACACCAATGTACTTCTGTTGTGCCACTCTAATACCCCCTAAAGTCCAAGTCTCAAACTCTTGCTACTAAAAATAACCAATTGGAGAACTCAAAGTGAGAGACCTGTCAAACTTGGACTCATCATCTGAAATCTAGAACATATCACACTAAAGTGAACCCAAAATCCTATTCTTCAACCCACCTCTATGTGACATAGTCAAATCTTGAACATGTGGTCCAAAGGTAAACTGATGAGAACACCTCATAATGCAATCGAGGTGAAGCTCTCTTGCATGTGGGTAAACCCACAAAAGTGGTTTACAATTCGAATGAGGAAAGAAAACTTGCAAAAAATGACCCCATGCAAAAAAAATTAGTTCTTGGGGTTCGAACGAACCAAAAGGGGGTTCGCTTGAACCTAGGTTCAAGTGAACCCATTTAATGCAAGTTCAGACCATCCCACCAAAAAAACAATGAAAACCCATTTTTTAAAGGGGGTTCAAATGAACTAGGGTTCGAATGAACCTTGGTTCGCTCAAACCCTTGGGGGTTCACTTGAACCCCCCTGGTTCAAGCGGACCCCCCTTTTCCCTAATTCCTGCTCTGTCACAAAAAAAATCAAAATTTTTGCACTTTGGAGCTCAGGTTGAAAATGAAAATGGTAGAGACTTCACATACCTGACTGGAATTAGGTAGTCCTTGGAACGAGCTATCCAATGACTATAATTTTAATATGTTTTGGTTTTATTATGTATTTGTTTTTTTAGTTTTATTAAACATAAGATTTTCATCGAAAATCAAACTCTCTATTCTACACGTGGAAAAATAGCAGATTATCAAAAAAAATTGAAAAATATGAGTGCACCAGATATTGAAGTCCTTAATCCAACAAAAAAAATTTTGATACATACAAAAAAATTTATGCATTATACGGTCCACCTATGTTTGAATTGTAATTGGTTTGACTTCAAAACTTGATTAAAGAAAAAATATAAAAAACTATCTAACCAAGTGGAAGCACTAGATATCGGTTACAAATCTAAATTTGAAAGAATTAGAATTTTATCCTTCATGGAAAAAAAGTTATGCATTATACGGTGATCGTCACTCCTTAAAAATGATGTTTTCTAAAAAAACTAGTTTTCGAAGGAGATGGAAAAAGAAGTGCAATCTAATTCCAAAACTTAAAAAAAAAAAATTAGAATCTACAGAAAAAATGTCATGAAACTCTAGCTTGCATCATCTTCAAGTTTCTCATGGTTTAGTTGCTATAGATGTCCGAAAGTGAATATTTAGTTAGAAAAAATTATTTTAGTGTCCAGTTTGGCCAAAAATTGTAAACTAGTATTGTGGGATCACCCCTATGCTAATGGAATACCCAAGTGGTCATATGTATCCTATTCAATACTACCATCCTCAGAAGAAGACACACAACTCACAATAGGATGAGTTGGTTTTGCAGCAACATAATCAAGTCCTCTCCCACAAGGAAACTGTAAGTGTCCTGACTCACTTTTAGGAGTGAGAAAAGTTCCATCATGAATGCCATCTACTACCTGGAAAGCAACTGGAACAATATCCAAATCCGATGTGCAAGAAATCATCTTCTTAGATGAAAAGATTGACTAATGTCAATCTCAAAACTATTAATGTGGCCATCTTTTACCAAGTCCTTCAATTGACAAATCTTATCAACCTCATCACCATCATTAGAACAATGTGCATTTTCAGATTCATCCTCTCTCTGAATAAAGAGTCTTCTAATGTTATCTATCCTTTTTTACCTTGCTATGTTGATGAGATTGACCTTTTCTTTGACTTCTTGAAGATGTCTTGCATTGGCAGCCACTAATTTAGTCTCTTTGTATTTTTGCATCCATTCTTCATTCATCTTTTCAAACCTCTTTACCTCTTCCATGTTAAAATATACAAACTCAGTCCTCTTATGCTTGATATCTTCGTGTCTATCAATTGGTGTAGGGCTGCCATCAATGGGTGATATCATATCATTGACTTCCTCATGCTCAAAAACTCCTATCTCATGAGAATGATGGGTCATAATGTTGTTGTCCTCAAACAAATCAGTAATGAGATCATGCCATTGTATAGTGTCTTCTTCATCATGTGTAGCCAAACACTAGTGGTTGCTCCACTAAGTAAATGATCAACTTTCCCATCCACCTTTATGTCTTCATGTAGTTATTCTAATGTAATTGGTTTGTCTTCAACCATCACGTGCTCTTCTTCAATCTTGAAGTCATCATGAAGTGTCATATGCTCAACATCTTTTTCTATGAAAATCTGATTTTTGCTCTCCTTAGGATCAATTGTAGGTTGATCACTAACTGCAGAAAATTCATCATAGAGACTTTGAGATATGTCACCTATAGATATATTGTGTTGCTCCTTTTTGCTGTGAAATGTGGAACCCTTTGAAATGGATTCCAATATTTTCTTCAGAGAAATAGTTTGTTGAATTAATGGTTCCATCATAGCTACCTTTGAATTTCCAAAGAAAGGAAGGTCATTTCTGAGCTCTTGCGGAAGTGTAAAGTACTCTTCATAAGAAAATATTATATCATCCATGACTCACAACTGGAATTTTTGATTTGATGAAACCAAACCCAATCCACTCAATAGGCTAGCAAGATTCTTAGCTCTGATACCACTGTAATGTGCCTTGCCAAATCTGATAAGAAAACTCTATTTTTTTTCCTTAGGTATTTTGACAAACACTTTTCATGCAACCTTCTGACTTGCTGTTTTGGTTTCAGTTTGTATTTGAATTGCTTTTGAGTGATGCAAATGAGATTTAAATGCTTTCCAAATGATCCTAAGCAACTACCAAATGACTTGAAATGAAATGCAATATATTTTTGTATTTTCTTATGCATATAGATGATTGAACTCATGCAAAATTACACCTACAACTACTAGACATTTTGTCAAATAATTTGCAGCCAAACTCCAATTTCATTATCATGTCTTAGTAATGATATACAACTAATTTCAATGCTGCTAATGAATACTACAAAGCTCAAGAGTTGATTGATTGCTTATTACAAAATAAAATGCCAACGCCCTAATGGCGACAACTTGTACTCAGACTACCTATAATGCCAACTATGCAAATACAATAAAGAGAACCTAATTTTGAAGGTTGGAATGGGTAGCAGACTTGATGGCAACAACCACCAATTTTTATCAAAATTTATGAAGCTCTCTATGCAAGAAATCGACCTCCTTGAAGGGGGCTGCCCCTATCCTTGACTTGCAACCTTCACTGTAAATTGATGATGCAAGATTTTTCCTCCAATTTGGTATAAAAATGATTGTCAGCTCAAGAGAAATCAATCCCTCCAATGCCCACAAAATTTTGAATTCTTAGTGAAGAACAATGAATGAAAATGCTAATCCTTCCATGGTTGATCTACAGACTTAAACAAAATTACAAACCTCAAAATAACTCCCCAAATTCTCCAAAAATGTTCACCAAACCTCCCTAAAGAGAGCGCTCAAGTTCCCTTATGAAATTGATGCATGAATGAGGCTAGGAAAGTGAAAATATGAATATATGTATGCAGATCAAACTCCTCCAATGATTGAAAATAATCTTCAATGATATCATCAAATCGTCCTCCTCAAATTTGGCCCTTGGCCACTAAATTTGACACAATGAAAGGGATTCAAGTATCTCCTCTCAATGTCAGGTAGGGTTGATTTTTCACAACCGAACCTGGCACTCTAGAGTCTTCAAACCCTCAAGTGAGCTAAGTAATAATCTTCACTTCTTACCACATAGGTAATGAGAAAATGAATTCCCAATCAAGTGTGTTCAAATTCTTAGCTAATAGCTTCTTAAATAGATTTCTCACTCAGTTTTCCAAAAGCTTCTAGAATATAATATTATTTTATTATTTAAGTGACATATAATGTCTATTTTAAGTCACTTAAGTCACTTTAATATTAAATTAATTAAATAATAAGTCATCCCTTTTGATATTATATTTTATTGGAATAACTTAATAAATAATTAATTTAATATACCTCCAATTCTAGGACATGACACCCCTCCCATTCTAGTTCATTCACTCTTCATATTTTTCTCACCCCTATGTCCTAGTCCTTACCTAGATTCTTCCTCCATCATATCCCTACCACCCCCACCCACCATTGACAAGGTTAACACTTCTTAATTCCCTAGCTCAAATGGCCATTTTGACCACAACACTCATTACAAGCACATTGAAAACACAAAACATCATAGTATCACATCAAAACTTCAAATCCTGTTCAATTATATAGGTAATATGGAAGATGATGTTAGCCCTTATTTTGTTAAAAAAATCACATGCTTTTAGTTTGTCACTCTTATGGCATGTACATCCCCTAGTACATTGCTCATATTGTTAATGGGGTTATGCTATCTCCCATACTTTCATCTTAAACCTCTTCTTCTACCCCTTTGTCTTCTTCATCTACACCCATGCCTCAACCTACCCATCTTCAATCTCACAACCCAACTCCCCCTTCATATCCCCATCACCTCCAATCATATATTCTATATAGTCACTTATTCTTTTACTCCTTTCATCTTCTCCCTTCACTTCCCCAATCCCCATGTTATTCCCTATTCTCGTTATCTCCCTCACTTTGCTATCCATCCTTTTACCCATTCCCTCTTTTGCACATCTTCTTAACTTCCCATTTACTGAGGTCTTACTTACCTCATTCCATACTATTTTCCATCTACCACCTCCACCCACTCCCTTCCTAAGTACACTTCACTCCAACTTACCTTCCCACTACATCTATCACTTTCCTCACCCTAGCATTCCCAATCATTGAATCTCCCTCTATATCATCTACCTAATTTTGATTCACTCTTATATCTCATCTTGTACCTACTTTAGTGATCACTAGTAATAGACATGTTTTGGGTAATTTTTTAACTATCTCAAAGCTCAAACTACTAATTTCCCCTTTTTCCTATCTTAATATCCTTGGGGCTCATGTTTTTGTCCCCATGATTGAAAACCTATTTTTCCTATCTTAATATCATCTCCCTTGCCAACCTTATCTCTTTCCCTATTACATCTTCCTAAAAGGAAGCCGGGTGCATGGAAGCAACTTCCTACACTAATCTAAGTAGGAGATTATTGCAAAAAAATATTATTAAAACTTTAAATTGCTATAGATACCAAAAGATGCATATTCAATAACATAAAACAGATTAGACAAAGATAAACCGTAGCATAGTGTATATGTGGGAAAAACCCTTTCGGGAAAAAACCCATACTCCAAATCACATAGCTCAAATGTATTGTCAACAATAAGAATAGTTACAATACAATCTCAAAACAATGCTCAAGAGTCTTCACACTACAACAAGAATCTGGATAAATTTCAACAACATAACATGTAATCAAACGTCAACCTATAACCCCATAAAATGCACTCTCTAGAAGTATCTATAATGCAACAACATGAAGAAAAGTGCCAAAAACTTGCCAAAACCATTTCACACACCCAAGGTGTGAACTAGAGTCTATTTTTCTCCCGACACTTCACACCTTGCAAAATAGGGTTGAGACATAGTTGACCTAGGTGACTTGGTCCTCCTATTTTTCCTCCAAAATTTAGTACATGCCAGAGTTGACATTTTATTATTTGAATTTCAAATGTTAAGTGTTGGTTTTCAGGATTTAATTTTCAGGAAATTAGATTAATTGCATATAAATACCTAATCATTTCATCGTTTAAAAAGGAATAGGAGAATTGAGAAAGAATTATTATCAAGTCAAGAACAGTCAAGAGTAGATTTATTGCATAAATTCAATATCAAAGCATTATGTCAAGTTTTATGTGAGTTTGTTCATGTTTATGTTATCATTTTGATTGTGAGATCTAACCCTTATCTAGGTCTTCCAAGCATTCAAGACAATTTGCAATCAAGCCTTGAGGTGATGTGCATAACTTTAGTCCTTCAAGGAAAATTAGATTTGGGTGGTGAGTTGTAGTCTATTGTTGATTCATCATTCATTTATCGTTTAGCCTCTATCCCTCAAAAGGATAAGCTCTCTTTTGTCAGTTTACCATTGTGGAGGTGGAAACATCAACATGAGGTTTGATTGAGGAAAGCCCCTATATGACACAACCCTTCCTCTCTCTTTGAATGTGTAGGTTTCAAATTTGAGGAAGTGTTAGAGGGAGATTGAATATCATTTATCCATTGTTACATTCAAACCCTACAAGTTGAAAAGATACATAAACTCAATTATTTCATTAGCCAATGAATATTTGACAGTGGGACATGAAAGAAAGAAGGTTTTGACCAGACTCCAGAGGACTATGAAATTAGATTCTAGATCGATCGACTAGGACATAGTCGCCCTAGGTGACTTGGTCCTCAAAAATTAGCTCTAGATTCATATTCCAGGTGCACAAAAATCTACTTAGTCTATTTCCAAACTTTGAATTTATCTGTGAGTTTCTATATTTTCTATTTTCACATCAAAATAGGTTGTTTGCATCATTTTGTTAGTAATATCAAATCCATTTTCAAGTCTCTAAATTTAGATCCTAAGATTGGTTGGCTCACCTTTCAAGTTGCAAGTCAGTCTCATATCCTAGCTAATCCTGAATTTAACAATTAGTTGTGGAAAATACCTCATTTAAACCCTAAGGACCAAAAATCCCTAGGGTTCACTATTCCCGCCTAATCATAAATAATATAAATTATAATTAAAGATGAATTAAATTACAAGAAATCTATGATTGATATTTCTTTAGATATGTTGTAGGACCATACAATTAATCTTATTCAGACACGTATTTACCTTATTTTTATCATGGGGTCTCTGGGCATCAAACACTAGATGATAGTTGGCATTATGGTAGGGTAAATAATAACTACAATATAACTATACAAAAATTGTTAATAAGTGTGAATAGAAGGGATTGTGCATTTTTACCTAGAAAGTTAACAACATAGTACCATTAGTTAATTAGAAGAATTTATCCAAGGTGGGAGTTGTGAATTAGGATTTGGAAAATAGGAAAATTCAATATCTAATGAGAATTAAGGTGGGTGTGTACAAGAAGCCTTTAAAAGGAAAGAGGTAGGAAAATCCAAAGTTCAATAATGGTTGTTTGCTACTATGTGGGTCTTATTGTGCTTGACAACAATATGACATGTTTGGATGTGCAAAAATCCAAAATAAAGAGGCTATAAGTATTGGGTAGTTAGAAACCCAAAGATCTCATGGGGAAGGCATATGCTATGAGTTGAAGGTTGTGCATAAAATATCCTCACTAAATTTTCAACAATATAACATTAATAGAGTTCAAAACATTAAATGTTTAGGATTTTTTCTTTTCCCACATGGGAGTTCTTAAAAAATACAAACATAAATCTTGGAGAGTGCAACAATGATGAAAATATGTAGGCATTATTTTAGTTATTCACTCACCTAACATTTAACACTAGATATAAAATTAGTAGTGAGGCCTATATTACAATCTACCTAAAATGTTGTTGATTGGAAGGAATAAGATAGTGAGTCCTTAGACTTCCTTAGCAAAGATGAAACTTTATCTCCTCTCCACTTCTCATAATTCTCTCTTAGTCCTCTAATTTTTTTATTATTTGGTGGTAGTCCCTATAATTTCCATGCTTATATGACCATTTTTTTAAAAATAAATTATTTGAGAGTAAACCAAGGGAACCCAAATCTATTAAAACGTTGAATTTGCATTAGAGCATTTCATTGTTAGCATCATTTCTCTATTGGCCCTTCTCACTAATCTAGTTTTTTTTTCTTTCTTCAAACCCATCAACCTTTAATGGGAAGTCTTATAAATTTAATAAACCCCTTCCTTGCAATCTTACCCAATTCTTGTGAATATTTATATGCAACTACAAAATCCTATTAATGATATTGAGTTGTCACTAACTTAAATCTGGTGTATGAGTGAAGGTGACAATGTTTTTTTATGAAGTGTATTCAATTTTTTTCACATTCTCAAACCATGTATGAAAAATATGCACATGTAAGATGTTTTTGTCAATTGTTGCATTCAAGGGAGCCATTTTTCTTTAAGTTAACCTTCAAATTGACCACATGTATTTTGTATGGTTTGACAATTTGTGTACAAATATAATGGGCACTAACAACTACATATGACCAAAATGAATTGAAATCCCTTTTTCATATGCTTTGATGTATGTCCATAACATGCTATAGTGCTCTTATTTAGGTTTGGGCATTCACTAGAGTGGCTCACATGTCCAAATGTACAAGATGTAGATTCACTAGATAGAGAGATTGAAGTGCATGTACACTATCCCATACAATATGTTCAATAGGAATTTTGATCCACTTTAGGAAATTATTTTATTTAATTCACACTTTTGTACACGTTGGAAGTATGTAATAAACAATGAAGTGATAATGCTGGGCACTTGTTTTTTGTACTTGTTGATTCTAGTGAGATTATTTTAAAGAAATGCACAAACACAATTAGTGGTGATCTATCTCTACGATAGGAATCACTTTTATGAATTTACATTAAAATTTAATGTAAATCCTAAAAAAATGATTGGGAGAAGGCCAAACTTCTAATCTTTAGGTTTTCATTATGATTTTTGTAATGCATTGAGTAAATCATATACTGATTGGGTATAACAAAAGAAAAATAAAAATAGACTATTTCGATGTAAAATTTTCTTTCTTTAAAAAATTTAAAGAACTAGGGATGCTCTTCTTTAGCATACAACCTATGCATGAGGTGCTAGTGAGATTGTTAAGGCCTAAATTTGAAGGTTTACCTTGCTTATCCACTTATTTTTTGTAATGTTCGTCTATATTATAAATTGAAGATATATTTTGTGACGACCTTCCTAATATTTTGATTGTATTGTAGTGTAAAAATGTCTAAATATACCCATCAAATTTAGGACCTCATTGACATGCTATAAACTTAGGAGTAAGAGGTCTTACATTCAAATTACAATGTCAATTATGAGCGAGTTAACTTAGGAGTAACAATCATGAGCGTAAAATGACACCTAATTAGAAATTTTCTATAAATCATTCTTTTATATATTGAATATATCAAATGTTTGGATCATCAAGCAAGAAAACAACTACTAGAAGAGTGACAATTATCTCTAAAGATTGTGGCCAAATTTTACAATCTTGCAATAAAGAAAACAAGGAGTTAAAACATATCATGACAATATTTAATTGACCGAACATCACTATCATCATTATTTATATGCTTTCTATTTATGAAAATAAAGGTTGAAAATCTAAAAAAATAGTAGAGGCAAAAATTGTTGACTTCTAATTTTTATATAGGTTTTTGATGCACAATCTAGACGATTTTTCCAAAGAATTGTCACTTATTTGATCTCTTCAACTGTCTAATAATCTAATTCTAAATGGTTGAAAACATATCTCTTCATTCGTTACATCATCATAACTACTCGAATGCCACTATCAAGTACTCATCATTTACACTCTAGATATTCATATAGATAATTGAATGTTACTGTTAAATTTTAGGTAATAAATAGACTTATAGATTATTTTAAAATACACATTTATATCTTTAAAAAATAATATAAATATTATTCAAACTCTGACAAAAATTCAACAACAATTAACTTTTATTTATCTATAAAATCAATAAAATACTAAACAAACTAATCTATAAACACCTATTGACCTACCCATTACACTATCTAATCTATTTGAGATTTCACCAAGATTGTATCTCATTCCATCCATACATAAGATAGAAAAATACTGTGTCATAGTCAATGAGGTGTTCGAAAAAACTATTTAAGCTTGAAGTAATAGTTATGGTGATACATGCAAAGTAGGTTCTTCTTATGACTCTTATTTTTTAATTCAATTTTGTCAATTATGTCCTTTGTCATCATAACTAAGACAGTCATGCACTTACAAAATTACAGAGATTTGAACGGATTCGTTGTCTCTCTCAATTAAAGAATTTAAATTGCACTGGCGTCCACAGCATAAATAAGATAAGAACGTTATTCAACGCTTGTTCGGCTTTTATGTATTTTTTCTTTTTCAAAGATATTCTGAATTGATATGTCGCAATATACCATATACTGACCTATAATAAGACCTATAATACTCTCAATTGCAAAAGAGGTTAGACTAAGCCCAATGGAAAATAAACTTTCTACTGTCATTTATACTAATTAATTAATATCAATAATAAATATATAATTAAGATATATTCAAAGTATATAAAAATAGGTAATTTGGATAATACTCATTATCTTGAATTTTTGTGAAAAAGTTGTAGTTCATTGATAATTGATTTCGTAACTCTCGATCAATTCCATCTCATATAGATCTAATCCCTAACACACAATCTTAATCTAGGGTGTTATGAGCTTCGACTATCTGGTTCACTGACTATTAAGGAATAATAATATGAAAATAAACAATGGAGAGATTGTCTAATTGCAAGGGCCAAGTTCTCCTAGGTTGATCCCCTTGATCAGACTACCTTTGTAGTTGTGATTAAAATTTCTCGATAGTAGACAAGCATGCAAATGATCTATGTAAGGCCCACATGAATTTGTGCCTTCTTCTTTTTGTATTAGTGTATTGAAGTTTATATAATACAAATATGTTGTTTGTATTGGTTTGTTATTGTTTGTGGATACCAACACATTAATATCTAGATACTCAATATGTATATTTGGATATATAGAGATATATACATGTATATTATTTTATGTATAAATTTGTATTAGTGTTTTAGCTTCATAATTTTCATTAAGATTGATATGCTAGCTAAGTAAAATTAATACTTGTAGTGTTGTTTTACTAAGTGATTAAATCATGTGTTGACCATAATGCTTGGATTATGATTGAAATGAAATGTGATTGTTAAAATGTAAATCTCATGACATTTAATGATTCTACCATCCACTTCTACTCTTGTTATGTATTGGGTAGATGCATATAACATTTGATTGAAGTGTGCATGTACAAGTAAATCTCAATGATGGTTAATAGGAGAAATTGAACATGGTTTGTTTGATCAAATAAACCAATTCTACTTAATGTAGAGTAGTAGGACATGCGATTCTAAAACCCATAAAAATAATGTATGAATTGATCATGATTCTAGAGGATCCCCTATATGTTTACACCTATATTTATATATCTTCTCTTAGATAACCTTTAAGTAGCTTTATTTTTGTATTTTCCTTGGTATGTACAAATAATTAAACAAGCTTATTAAAAAGTTAATCATGCTATTAAAATATGTGAAAGGAAATTTTTTTTTTTGGACAAGTTAAATTGAGTTTGAGAAATATTGCATTACTCCCTAGAGGATAAGGGCCATCAAGAATGTCACTATGACCAAGTGCAAGCTTCAATTGTTCATCATTGATGGCATAATCTCAAATATATTTATTACATAGTATGCACACCCTTTGATTGATAATTTAGGATGTACATTGCATTGGAAAGAAAAGAAAACACCACATCGAGGAAAATTCACTGCCATCACTGCCAACAATTCACTGCGGGAAACTTCACTGCCATGACAAATTCACCTCAAGGAAAATTCACCATGGAAAATTCATCGCATTAAAAGTTTGCAATCAATTTTTTGTGGCGGTGAATTGCTGGTGGTGAATTTTACTTGAGGTGAATTTGTCATGGTAGTGAATTTTCCTGCAGTAAATTGTTGACGGTGAATTTTCTGACAATGAATTGTTGGCAGTGAATTTACCTGATGCCCATAAAAACATTGGGGTCTAGTAGATAATTTGATACAATAATTTGTCTTAACTCCCATTCAACATTTTTGCAATCAATTTTAAAGGACACCTTTAACTTATCTGTTACAAAAGGCTCCGAAAGGGTGATAAACGTTGGTGCTGGAGCATCACTCAAGTGCACTTTGGAGTTCAACATTGAGGATAATAGAAGTAGGAAGACTTTTGATCAGCTTTCAAATAGCAATGCCTCACCAAGTTTGAGCAAAGATTATGCAACAAAACCACAACAATGAATAAAAAGTGTGGAGGGGGATGAAAGATATAAATTACAACTCAATTAAGTCAAGATTAATGAGGGATTAGATGAAATTAATGCTCAGAATATCTCAATATTACTTGTCATTATGATCCCTTGTGCAATTGCCAATATAATAAAGAAAATATGCATTCTTGTACTTCATAGAAACACACAATTAATAAACATGTTAGCTCAAGTAAAAATGGTAATAGATCCATGTTTAATAAATGCAAAATGAGAGATAGGGTCAGATCCTTCATATAACAAATGTATAAGATTTGACAGTAATTTTGAAGGAATCATAATTAATTTGGTGACATGAAATAATGTCACCATTAATTTTATTCTCTCAACCCCCAAAAAGATATTTAAAACTTGTGTTTCAATAGAATTTTTATCGACCCATAGAGATAACAACTTATGAACACTCCAACAAGATGATTTTGATCAATTTTGACAACCCATGATGACACAACTCAGACAATTCTGATCAATATTGAATGAGTTCTAAAGCAACTTATCACTATTTAATTGAATATAAGGAGAATGAAGATTTGTTGCATAATGTCACTTCAACATGAATCTCCCATCAAATTCTTATTTCTCCCTACACTTCATACCATTTTATACTCTCCAATTGACTTGATTTATCCCTCTAGCACTATTCATTTCAAGAATTTCATCGTTCAATTCTACATATGGGGTGAAATGTACTATTGCCATATTTTAAATGTTTTTGCAAATGAATTGGCCTCTTTATATAATGCATTGCATCAAATCTATTTAGTTTACTAGGAAACCAAAAATATTTGATGTAATATATTTGTGTTTCCAATTTGGAGAACATTTGTGTGCCAGGATTGGGTCACCTTTAATCTATATGCTATATTCAATTTTATGGCTACTTCTATCCCTAACATTAACCTATTAGCATCTGCAATATTATTTTGTGTCTGAGAGTTTTTTGAAGGTTACTATTATTGTCTTCTTCTTATGATTTCTTATAACCGCACTTGCTCCTGCTCTTTCAAGATTCCCTTTCGAAGCATCATCAAAGTTCAATTTGAATTTATTAGCTATAGAGAGTACCCATTTGATCAACTTTCTATTGGGTTTATCCTTTTATGTAGAAGCTCTATTTTGAGGGAGAGGTTTGAGGATTTTCCAAATTTTTAGGATCCAATCATCCCAAGAAGAAAATATTTTATGAATCAAAAAGGATTTGAGAATATGATTTATTGCATTCTCTGATATAGACCTTTCAATTTTAGAAATTACTTCCTCAAATTTTTTAAATTTTTTTCTTGAAGTTTCTATTGTTCATCTCCAACCATATCTACCATAGAAGCATTGAAGGACCTAAATCCCAAAGAACAATATAGGTAGAGTTCTTGTATAGAGAAGGCTAGGAGAGGAAGAGTTGTAGAAGGATATTGGAAAGAGGACCTAATCATCCTAGTTTACCTTGTACCACTTCTATTGTTGTGAGAAATTTCAATTCAAAAGAAGATGGTCCTTATCTTCATAGCTTGCCCCACATAATACACATTGAAATAATGGTGAAATACCCATCATATCCAGCCTTAGACCTATTAGAACTTTGTTATTTAAAGCTATCCAAGAGAAGGCACCAAATTTAGGGAGACGGGTTGGTCCCCAACAAAGATTGGAAGGCTATTTTGATTAAGGAGAGGAAGCAATAAGAACACAATAACCATCCTTGACATTATATTACATCCTATTTGATATGTTGTCCACCTTATAATATCTTCTGAATATGAGAAGAAGATCTACTTTTTTCCCAATTATAAAAAATATAAATCCTACTAATATTGCGAGAAAGGAAAAGCCTCTAATGATTTCCAAGAAATCCTTTGATTGGAATTATTAGAGTCAATAACAAAATAATTTGCCACCTTTACACCCCAGGTCTCCACCAAGGTAGTTTTCAATTCTAAAAGCCCACTCAATTGTTGCAAAGGTTTGTTTCCATTCCAAGATTCTTCCCAAAATGTGATTTCTTATCATTATGGATCTCTCAAGTGAGAGGAGGAAGAATTAGACCTCTAGAGGCTATTAAGAAATTTCACATCTTAGACCCCCAAGGTGGATTAGATATTGTAAAAAATCTCTTTGAAAATTTTGAATCAAAGTATTTATTTTATTGGTGTAATTAATTATTTAATTACACTAACATAAGTTTACTTCGGTCTTTTATTTAATTAATTAAGTCCTTGGTTGCATTATTAGGAAAATCATTAATAATGGTGTCATCCTCCTTTTCCATGTATTTAGGAGATAAGATTCTTTCTAGAATATCATCTAGAACTTATCTCAATCACTTCACCATTCCCTAGGTAGTTAGTTAGGGTTTACATGTTGTCACATGATGTTTGATCAAGACACATGGCAACATCATAATGCATCTTGTATCTCAACCTTTCCTATTTAATCAGGGCATATTTAAATTTGTAATCATATTCTAGATCAATTAGATAATCTCTATTTGAATGCCTTTGTTGCAACACTTTATGTGTGGATGAATCTCTTCTTAGGAAAGGTCCTCTTGAAGGCTACAACTTCATAGGGACATTGTGCATCCATTATTTCAACATGGTATCAAAGCTTTTCCATTAAAAGTTCATCCCAGGATCAAGGAAGTTGGCTACTGAGATTCTTTGCAAGCTTGAAGGTTTTTCTTTGCAGGATAGTTGGTTCTACCTAGGGACTAAGATTTTTTCTAGTGGAGATTAAGCTCTCTTCAACCTCACCATTGCACTCAAAAGGCTTCAAAACCTATAGATCACCTGCCTATTCATCAAAATCGGAGATATATCACCGGGTGCCATTAGAGGTATTATCTAGTGTTTACAAATTTATTGTACTATCTGTGCAATCTACAGTAAAAATAACCCCTTGCAGTTGTCCTCCATGGAAATTTTTTTATAGATCAACAAACTTTCTTTTTATTCCAAAAATTTGGGCTTTTTTTGTATAGTTCTAGCAAAAATTAAAAAAATTTAGGGGCGACCTGCTATTTTAATTAGTAGTCGACATTGGATTATTTTCTATGACTATAGTTTTATTCCACCATTGGGCTTAATATTTCCACCATCAACATCGACATTTATTGGTTTCTTTGCATAAAATATATTTAAATATATAATCAACATTTATATTTTTGAATTGCCATTCATTAGCAATATTCAAAAATTGCCTTTTTTGTCGGTTTACCTTTTAAAAAGGTCTATAGAAAAGACTTGTGTCAGATGTATTAATCATTTGCAAGGCCGAAGTACTATTTTTGGGGCTTGTCAAATCATCGCCCATCGATGTCGTCCGATCAGGCCCTCAACCAGAGTTCATGTTGGTCATTCACCATCAGTCTCTCCCATTTCTCCATCACCAACCAAGCCAATTCACCACTGGCTCTCTCTATTGGCTTCCGTTGATTGCCCCAGTGCCTTGTTCGTGGTATCATTGAAAGCTGGGAGCCTAAGTCCACCGCTTCACCTCTGGCCACACTACTTGGTTCTGCCACCCTATCTCTGCTCTGTTGCCACATATCCAATGGTGTTTTCTTTTTTTCTTTTTTTGTTTGCCAAGTGTTCCCCAAGTCATATCAGTGACCAGGGGCCGGACTTGTCTTTCTCCAAGTGCTTATATTTTTGCACCTAGTTAGCATGCAAGCCCTGATACGATAAATTTTTCCCGAGGGCCATATCTTCGCGTAATGGTATCAAAAATCCGTAAACAAGATACTGTTGGAAAGAGAATTCAAAGCACTATCTAGTGGGGCCATCCATTTTGTAGAATTTTGCTTCTAGGAAAAGTTCAAGTCAACTAAAGTCAACCCTCTATTTTGGACTCAAAAGCTAATATCTTCTCATCATATTGTCGAAATTCAGTGATTTCAATGGCATTCAAAAGATATTTCAGAGCTTTTTTCAACAGTCCAGTCACTTCTTTCAGTTTCAACTCCAAGTATCTTTTATTATATTTTTGCAATTTGGTGCATTTTCTTGATTCCTTGGACATCTTGAAGATTGAAGAAGAATTTTTTGATTTGGGAGGCAACTTTTCAGTTGCATATCATCTTTGGAAGTTTCTATTTGTTGTTGAAGGTTAATATCTTTGTATTATTGGAGATTTTTCATAATTTGTTATGTGGTATTCAAGTCATCCTTCACTGATCATGTTGGGAAAGGGAAACTATTAGTAATGGATAAATTGCATCATCAACCATCTTCAATCCCTTCATTATTTTCCGCATTTGTATGGTTGGGTTCCCCCTCCTAATAATTGCATCCAAAAATTTGATTAGAATTGTCGAATGTATGATGTTCTAAGGGTTATTACAATGCATGTTGTTGATGATGCTTTGAAAGCTATTGATCATTGTAACTATCCTCACATTCTTTGGATTAAGATTTGGGAGCTATATGGAGATCCTGATACTCCACCATTCCTCCATGATCATGTTTTAGAATGTCATTTTCCTCTTCATTCTTCTAATCAGGTACCCCATAATGATATTGTCGTGTAAGAGGTTGATTGCTTTGAATCTTTTGAAGAGGTTGACAAGGTTTCTTCTGATGTTCCATCTTCCCCATCAGAGACTATTGATATCCCTTCACATTCAGTGATTCCTTGTCCAGATTCATTGATTGAGGCTTCCATCATTCATTAGGACACATTCAATTTTTCAAACTTGACATCACATGATGGCTTTGTTTCAAGATTGCAGACTTGGCTACTTCTACAGGTTTGGAAGAAATTCTTGAGGGGATATCTCTCTTCTATGCAAATTATACTTTGGAGAGTTTTCTTGAGTCTCCATTTTCCTTTGGTTGGACCTTAATTAGGGATCCTGATCTTGGTGATCCCATCTTGGAGGAACTTGGTTCCTCTCCATAGATTTCATGTATCAAACTTCTTCCCTCCCATTTCATTCTAGAATCATAGTTTCTTCAACATCCACCATTGGATTGGCTTCAGTCTTCTCTTAGTGGTTTTGAGGACACTTCATTTAGGGGGAGAAATCTAGTCTCCATCTATTCCTTCAATGGAAGGATCACTGTAATGCAGTCTTTAGATCTTGTTTAGCATCAATTTTCACATAGTCCTAGTTTTTCAACCTCTTCATTGATTGTGGCATCTTCATCTTCCTTGGGCATGGAGACACATGAGCAATTTTTAGAGACATAATCATCCACATTCATCCTACATTCCTTCAATTCCTATCTGAAATGGGAATCATTCTACACTTGTACTTGGTTTTGTTTCTTCTAAAAGGGAGACAAGTTGTTTGTCGACATTGGATCATTTTTTGTCTTCAGGAACTTACCATGTATGCAGGTGATCACATGTTCTAGGGGGGCTATATAGTCTCTCTATTTCCATCCTATGGGGGGGGGGGCTATTGATTATATTATATCCATGTGACAGATGGTGTACTTGGGGGGTATCATGTAGTCCTCCATCCTTCCTCACTTATCTGCATTTCATCTCCTTTTTGGAGAGGGGTTTTCTTCCCACTAGGTTTTCCCCTTTTCCCTATTTGTGGGAGATTAGTTGCATTTCATTCTCGTATGTAAATGGGTACATAAAATGGTCATCATGTAGCTAGGACCCATCATCCATCATCATCATTACATTTTTTATTTCCTCCCTAAGTTGCACTTATGGGGGGGTGTTGCTGTAATTAATTATTTAATTACACTAGCATAAGTTTACTTAGGTCTTTTATTTAATTAATTAAGTCCTAGTTTTCTTTATTAGGAAAATCATTAATAATGGAGTCATCCTCCTTTTCCATGTATTTAGGAGATAAGATTCCTTCTAGAATATAATCTAGAACTTATCTCAATCACTTCATCATTCCCTAGGTAGTTAGTTAGGGTTTACATGTTGCCACATGATGTTTGATCAAGACACATGGAAACATCATAATGCATCTTGTATCTCAATCTTTCCTATTTAATTAGGGCATATGTACATTTGTAATCATATTCTAGATCAATCATATAATCTATATTTGAATGCCTTTGTTGCAACACTTTCTGTGTGGGTGAATCTATTCTTGGAAAAAGTCCTCTTGAAGGCTACAGCTTCATAGAGACATTGTGCATTCATCATTTCAACATATTTCTCATTAGCCTACACCACTTGGAATTTTGGTTTGAGTAGAGCCTCCAGACCGGTTTTTCTCCTAAAGAAATATTTTTAGCCTCTAGATTTTGTATACCTGCCCCTCCTAAATATTTTTCTTGGCATATTATTTTCCAAGAAATGAGAGGATTTCCTTTTTGTTATGAAAATTATCTAACCAAAAAATGTTCTAAGTTGTTTTTGGAGGTTCTCAACAAAATTTATAGGAATATTTAAGAATAACATCATATATATAGAAATTGCATTTAGAATAGATTTTAGGAGTGTTACTTTACTCTCCATTGTTAACCATTTACCTTTCTAGGTATTTATTTGAAGATAGATGGAAGATGATACTTGCTACCAAAAATCATTCTTAGCCTAGCTTGAGAACATGGGAATACCCAAGTATTTGCAAGATAAGGTGTTTGATGGGTAACCTAATAGTTTTATGATCATTTTTCTAACATGAGGTTGAACACTCTGAAATAAAATCTTAGAATTACTTGTATTTACCACTTTCCTAGAGATTGAAGAATAAGCCGTGATTATTTGCTAAATTATTTTGGCTTTATCAAAAATTGCTTGACCAAAGACAAGAGTAGTTTCATCAACAAAGAGACAATGGCTGATTGAAGAAGGCGACTTATTTATTCTAAAGCATTGTCATGTATTTAATTCATTTTGAGTAGAAATAGATATAATTAATGCTTCTGCGATGAGGATGAATAGGAATGGAGAAAGAGGATCACCTTGTCTAACTCCTTGAGAGGAGTGAAAATATTCATGAGGGGTTCCATTTACCAATACCAAGAAGGATGCTCCCAAAACAATAGACATTATCCATTTGCACCATCTAATGCTAAAGCCAATTTATTTTATAATATTATTAAGGAAACTCCAATTTTCTCTATCATAGGCCTCAATCATATCAAGCTTGACAACTATGGCTGAAATCTTCTTTGTTTGAATTGAATGCAAAAATCCATGTGCAAATATAACACCATTAGGGGTCTCTCTTCCTAGTACAAAGACACCTTAATCTTATGAAATTATTTTTGGTTAAATTTTGCTAATATCATAGTGATAGCCTTTGTAAAAATATTGTATAAAGTATTACATATTGTGATTGGATGAAAGTATGCAAGTGAAGAAGGAGCAAGTTTCTTTGGAATAATTTCCAAAAAGGGTGTATTCATCTATTTTAGAATTTTACCATGCTTTGAAGATTCTTCTAGGGCCAAGATAATGTATCTTCCAATAAAGTCCCAACATTTTTGGAAAAAAAGGGATGTGAAACCATCAGGCCCAGGGGCTTTGTCAGGAGCCATTGAGAAAATCACAACCTTTAATTCCTCCATCGTAAATTATACTAATAACATGCTATTTTATTTTTTATTACCAAGTGAGGAATATTGGAATTAATCCTCTCATGATTATGAGATTGCTCTACCTTATTAGTTATGAGATCTTTAATGGAAGAAACAAATTCTTTATTTTTTTCTAGATCATTAAGGAGGACTCCATCTATAGAATTCATATTCTTTTATGCACTTTTGTTTCCTTATGATCTTTGTAGAGACATGGAAGAACTTTTTGTTTCTATCTCCTTCTCTTAACCATACTTGATATTTTTGTTTATAATATATTTCTTCTCCATGTAATAACTCCAAATAAATTTTCAACTATTTTTCCTCTTCATATAAAGAATTATCCACACCAAAATGGATAAATTTCTCATTTAAAATTTTCAACTGTTCGTCTACTTGGATTTTTTCTAAAAATATATTCTTGAAGTGAAGCCTATTCTATTTTTTTAACTATTTCAATTTTGAGACACTTTGAAGCATCCTAGAACCATTTGCAAAAGGTGCACTTGACCACCAAGGATTAAGAAGTGAGATAAGATTAGGGTCCCTAAACCACATAGCTCCAAATATGCATGAAATTTTAGTATGGGAACTATTATCTTGGATAAATAAGGAAAAAGGAAAATGATCCAATCTCGATTCTTGGAGGATTGATGCAACAAATTCATGAGACAATGAAAGCTAGTTAGTTGAAAAAATAAACCTATCTAACCTCTTTTCTATATATGATTTCTTTCTTCTATTAAACCATGTAAAAGTACCATTATTTGTCACACAATCAAAGAGCCCATTGTCTATTATGAATCCTTTAAAATCTTCCATAGTTTTCCACACTGATATGATTCCCCCTATTTTTTCTAAAGGATAAAAAGTAACATGAAAATAACCTCCAAATATAACTAATTCCTCTCTAAGAGGCAAGAAAATTGACCTTAGATTTTCCCATAATTTTTTCTTTTGAATAGTACTATTAGGCCCATACATATTGAACACCCAGAATAATGGGAGGCTAGAAAGGGGAAGGACCAATTCCAACATCCAACGTAAAATAGATGCTATAACTTCTACATTGATTGATAAGGGTTCCATAATAAGGCTAAAATACCTAATGCACCTCTAGCTAGAATTGTGTCAAATCTCCATTTTGACCATTTTTTTTTTAAAATACACCTTTGATCATCTAAAAAATTTGTTTCTTGGAGAAGGAAATTAAATCATGTATGCTATTTTATATTTGACACTTGATGATGCTTTATTAATCATCTTTTATTAGGGGCATTTAAGCCCCTAACATTCTAAGATAGGATCTTCATGGAACTTGAGGAAAGTAGCATACTCTCCTCAATCTTAAAGTTTTTCCAAGAGCAGATTGAATTCCTGTAGCAATGTCTTCTTGAGTTTTTAAACTTTTTAGTTTTCTTCTTCATATGTTCTTTGGAGTGGAATCAACTTCTTCACTTCTCTGAGATTGAAAAATTGGGAGGCAAACAATAGAATCATCTACCAAATATTTTTTCTTCAAAAAATTTAGAGTTTCCTCTCACTCTTACTAATAATATCATCCTATTTCTCTTCTAATAGGGAATTGTCTACCTTACTAAGAGTATCCTCTACTATTTTTAAATTAATTTATTCCTTTTCCAGGACCCCTTCAAGTGAAGAAGTATGAGGGGTTTCTTCTGAAGACATATTCACCACTAATTTATCTTCTCCTACTAGAGATTCCTTCTTCTGGATATCAAGAAAGGAATGACCCATTGTTAATTTTTCTTCATCAGCTAGAGATCTCTCTTCCACTGAAAAAGATGAATGAACCACTACTAAAAATTCTCCACCTTCTAGGAATATATCTTTTTCATAGAAAGATAGTTTGAAAACCTCCTTAAATGAGTTACTATGGACAATCCTACTAACAGGCGTTATTTGAACAACATGCTTTCCATTGGATGGTGAACCTTGAAAGTAGGAGAAATATTCTTAGTAGGAGGTGGAGGTCTCCATTTTGGAGAAGGATGAGGAGAGATGAGGACTTCCTTGTCATATATTATTCTTTCCAACTTGAGAGGTTGATCTAATATTCTTGAGTTAGAGATAATACTTATTGATAAGGGAGGAGATTCAGAGGATTAAAGTACTATTTTTATTTTAACTTGTAGATCACTACCATGAAAGAAAGTTGAATCATCAAGTTTAACAAAAGACCCAATTAAATAAATTTAATTTAGGAGGAAGAAATCCAAAATTTAGTAGGCAAGTTTAGAAGAGTGATCCAATAGGGAGGAGGGGATAAGGATGAATATGCAAGATCAAAAAGAGGAGTCCATTGTTGCACTTGAGGAGAATTTTATTATTAATGATCCAAGGAAAGAATTAAGGATCTTATTCCTAGCCTCTCTATTTGAGAAAGTATCAACGAAAAAACCATTAGAAAATAGGCAAGATTCAGAGACATCATACCAATGGTTTTTGATCCACTTCTAGAGATTAGACAATCTTATTTCATGTTCCAAATTTTACCAATGACTACTTTGTCTTTCTAGTCTTGATAACTTTTGTTAGTTATGTGTCTAGCAGATTGGCCATTGGAGAAGGTCTTAGAATTTTAGTCACTAATGTGTCTAATTTTAAGAATCCCTTGTGTTGATAAACTTTCTCTAGTTCACCCTTATGGATCCATTTTTTTGAAAGCCATTTTCATTCTTTTTATCTCCCTTGAATGATCAACAATCCTGAGAAAATAATCCCACCACTTTATTATATGAAACCTTTTGTGATTCCCAAATCCACCCATTGCTCTACATTTTTGTCAGCATAGGGAGGGGTCTCTCATTATCCTATTTTTACTTATTGGGTATTTTGATCTAGAAGAAACCCTCTTATCTATAAATAAAAAATATGTCCAAACATAAAAGAAATTACATATTTGAAAACTAGACATCATTATCTGTAATGGGTTTTAAGTTTATCAAAAAAAATTGAACAAAATCACCAATCATATTGCTAAAGTTAGTTTTACTCTTGGTGCTAACATAGCCTTGTACTTGTAGTTCCAAGACTAGTGGAACTAGGTTTTATTCCTTTTCCAAGCCTAAAACCAAACAAAGAATAAGGGTTTAAAATTTTAATTTTTTGGGAACACACACCTACTTTAAATTGGGTACCCATTCTAAAATAGAATACCTACATGTTATTAAAATGAATAAGTATTATTTATAATATATCTATTATTTCATTCTTTTAGTAAAATTTAATATCTTTGTATCTTTCCAAATTTTTATTTTATATGTACGACCAAACAATGATAATTTCTACAAAAAAAAATATACTTGTGTGTCTCCTATGATCTAAGCCATATTATATTCATTTTTGAAAAGGATTCAATCATAGGAACGATTTTTAAGTGGAATCTAGTAAATAAGCTATTTTCAAGAGGAATCAATCAAGGATTTGAAAAATTAAATAAAATAAATCACATCTACTTGTACTTCATAATATATTTAAAAAATGATCTACATCTACATGTACTTCAAAGTTTTTAATAAGATATTAATTTAAAAATAGTAAGAGGGTTTGGTAATTATGGGATCAAAAAAATTCAAAACAAGGGGAAGCTCATGACACCTAAAGAAATTGAAGCACATGGAGAGAATGAGGAAAAATGACAAAGAGATAGAAGAGAAAAAAATTGATAAATGAAGAATATTGAATCATCTAATTTGATGACAATTGAAGAGAATAAAATTCAAGAGACCAACATGAATAGGATGAATGTAGATTATGCAAATGCAAAAGAGTTCAACAATATGTAAAATATGATTATAGAAATAAATCTTAGTATATCTTCAAACCAACTTAATGATATTGATGTTAATTATTTAAATGAAGTTGGATATAACAATGATGATCTACATTTTACTACTGAAAACACAGAAATAGAAAATAAAAATGAAACCTCTTGTATGAGTGAAAACGATTTTTTTCTTAGGTTGAAATAAATATCTTGGATAATCTTCTTAGTAAGATTTCTTGGAGACAAATTAGAACCCATGTAAACAGAATATATAAATTATTTTTTATAGAAATTTTTTAGGATTTAAATGTCAACTCATAATGAAATTAATCAAAATGTCAAAAAAAAAGAAAAGTAATGAAAAATTTAGGAATTTTTATAAAACCTAATAAAAAAATGAATAAATGAAACAAGTGATATCTAGTGTTTCTAATGTTATTGATTGTATAAAATAAAATTGGTCTAAAGATGGGAATGCAACATGACTAGCCATAATAGTTACATTGGTTAATAGATCAATTTTGAGTAAAATAATGATAAGTAAGATAAATATTTTTTAAAAATTTAAATGCTAAAAATTTGAGAAGAGAAGTAAAGAGAAGAAAAAGTATTGAAAATGATTTGATTAAATAATGTTGTACCTTTAGTGGTAGACTCCCAAGGTATGACATGAAATTAAACAATGAAATCAAATATTTAACTGAAATATATTGGCATGATAATACAAGGGTATTATCTAATGCTATAGATGTTTCAAAATTAAGAGTAGGGTAAAAATGTGTAATCCTCATCCAAAAATATGTTAGAAATGACTCAAAAAAAATTTTATAAAAAAAATTAAGTGAATCAATTCTAGAAAATATTAGCATAAGTCAAAGATCATTTGAGAAATGTAAACCTTGGTATGTGAAAATTAATAAACAATGAATCTCTTGTTGTAAAAATAATGTGCATACTAACCAAATTATTTAAGAATGTAGTATTAATATGCCACCTAGAACAATCAAGGATTTAAATATAGAAAATTTATTTTTTGAAACACCTAATAGATATTTATTTTATTCAAAAGAATGCATTTCTAGACAATGCAATAGATGTGGCAGATTTTCAGTGTTAGGAGAATATATGAATGAAATAATTTTACAATATTTTAGAAAAAAATTAGTGGATGTGAAAAGATTCAACAATGTTCAATATCCACTAAAGGATAAAAAATTGGAAAGTGTTGTGAATTAGACAAAAAATTAGTGTACAAGCATTCATAAAAAAATTAAGGGTAAGATTGCATCTAACTATGTGGAAAACTCCCAATATGCTTGATTGTTTGATGAACAATTTCATGTATGTAAAAACACATTTCCAATTGGAACTATACTATCAATGGTTGACTTTGTAGAAAGTAATACTCTTGATCCACAAGAGAAAATTCATTCTTAATATTATAATTCAATACAAGTGGCCATCTTTAATCCATATTGTATATAGACATGTTGATGATAGTACAAAAGATAATAATTTTTTTTTAGAGAGTCATTTCTATTTGAGTGATAACAAGTTACACTCATTAGAGTTTGTACAATATTGTTTCAAAATATTTTGTGACAATTTAAAAGAAAGATAAATCTAGATGGCATAACATATCATATGGTCATAACTGTACAAAACAATTAAAAAAAGCTCAAATGTTTTATTGACTGTGTAGGGCTCATAAAGAAAACAATATCCAATGTATGTAGAGCTTTTATGAAATTTGAAATGGTAAATGAGAGCATGATGAAGTTGGAGAATGCATGAAAAGATATCTTTCTGGTGAGAAACTAAAATTTGATGATGAAACCAAGTCTAAAGGTGCATGTGCAATTATGGATAGGTGTAGTGCAAAATTATCTATATGATCAAGCGAGAAATCTAAAATTTGACAAATCTTTTGGTTAGTTGAATAGTAAAATATTCGTCAAGTTGATATTATTGTGAGATAATTAGTCAATCAACAAAATGGAATTCATTTAAAATTTTAAATGCAAGTACACGGGCTATACAGACTGGGGAGCTTTCTTATTTTTGTTAGTTTTGTATTGGAAGTGAGTGGGAAGCATGTTAAAATATAGAATGGGTTGAAGAATGAAAACAAAGATCCTTAACATCTACACAAGAACATGATCAACATGAAACAAAATTTGAAGAGGATAATCAATTGTTTGTATCAGATGACTATGATTGTGATTTAGACCTTGTACAAGAAGGTAAATTAATTTAATGTTAAATTTCATTATATCATTTTGTATTATGTTACCAAATTTCTTGTCATTGTATTCAATTCCTTGGTTTGAGTGCAACCTTTGTTTCCTTTGGTTTTCAAGCCTATCCTATAAAGCTTAGTCTTTGAAATATGCATCCTTGCTCCTATTTCAAAATATTTATCTTCAATCTAACTACTTTGGTGAGTATTTGAGTTAGAAAACTATTAAGTTCATTGAAATTAACTCTCATCACTTTTATTTTCAATGAATTTTCACTCTTTGAAACCATTTTTTTCTATTTGGATGTTTTTTGGTGGTATTGTTAGTTTGTGAACCTCTCAATCCATTGAAAAGAAAAGAGCTTACTTTAAAGTTTCACGGGCATTGGTTTTAGTTTATCAACCCAATCTCTTGCCAAAAAAGGAGAAGTTTGATATTTATCTATGTTTTGGTTGTTATTCATGTTTGTGAACCATTCATTTCCCTGAAAGATAAAGTGGCCAAAGATAAAATCCTTCAAATAATTAAGGTTCAAGTTGGAGATTTATTTGGTTTGTGAACCACCTTGTTTGTTGAAGAGTTAGTTCATGAAAATATTTTCACATCAAAGAAGAAAATAAAGAAATATCAAGAATTTTCAAAGCCCACAAAGGAAGTTTTTTTTAAAAAGTGTGACGTAATATCCAAGAATTTATATTCAAAGACATAAAAGATATATTTTTTTATCTTAAGCTCAAAGTTATTGCTAGGAAATGAAGTGGTCATAGTGATGGTTATAGTCAATGCCATCAACTCAAACTCACTCCTTCATTAGCTATTGATGAAACAACGAGACTTAGGAGAAAAGAAGAAAGTAAAGGTGAAGAAAATGTCCTAATTTAGAGTTGTCAGTCCTCATAATTGGTGTGTCGATGTAACATAGAAAAAGGGAACTCTAAGTTTAATGTCTAAACCTAAGATTGTTGAATAGTTTAGATAATTGAGAGGGGGGAAAATCAGTTATCCCAAACCAATTTTCTTAACTTTAATTAATCTAGAGCAAACAAGATCAATCAAATAATCAACTAACAGAAATGAACATGAAAGCACAAATCAACACCATGCACAATGGACACTAGAATTTACGTGGAAACCCAAGAAGGGAAAAACCACAAAGAATGCTAATTCTCAATTATAAAGCACTGGTTAAGGTGATTTTTACAAGGGCTCACTGCTAAGTTGTTCACTGTAGGGTGGCTCACTGTCGGTTGGGCTCACTAGACTATTATAGCCAAAGATACAAAAAGGCTCACTGCTAATAGAGAAAGACTCACTGCCAAAAGAGAAAGGCTCACTACCAAAAGAAAACTGATGAAATTTCATCTACATATGCATGAGTTTAGTTTCAGTTAAGAGAATAATATCTATCTACAACATATCTGATCAAAAAATTCTACACAAATTCTTCACACAAACTTTGCAGAAAAAAATACTTCTTCCTTCACACCTTTTATCTGCTTGCACACATCATCCTTCACACTTCACAATTCATCGTACAAAAACAACCTTTACTTATACCATTCCATTATGTCTCAATCTCCAAGGTCAACCAGATACAATGTCTTCATAGTCTTCTGTGTCAACCAAATATAATTTGAATTAGATCACCACAAAACATGTCGGCATGAAGAACAACCTTGAGATATTCAATAAGACCTTGTACGCTAGCACCAAACCCAAAAGATAGGTCATGCACAAATAATTTCTTAAATCATGTTACCAAGGGACCAAAGATAGGTCATACATAAGATAGGTTCATTCATTGTACATAATTATTAGAAGATAGAAAACTTTGGATCACATGAAAGATATTCTAGAGCCGATGAGAATGCCACAACCAAGACCAAATCTTGATTATCATCAATTTCAGTGTCGACTAGAGAACCACAATTTGATATAAAAAAAATTGCAACATGCCTCATGAAGTTCTGGATAGCAAGGTTACCCAAAGTAAGATTTGAGTACAACAACCATCATCAAAAGATTAGTCTTTATTATATTACATCAACTGAATTCAACAGATGTCCCAAAAAGAAGTAATGCCATAGCCGAACAAGGGTAATATCCATACTACATACCACCATAACACTCGATGGGATAGATTAAGTTTGTACATCATCCAAAGCATAACCTTCTGGATCTAGGATTTTGACATCAATGACAACAATGCTAAATTATCTTCAACAACTTCTCAACAAGGATTGCTTTTTGCTCCTTTTTCAAGGGTACATTAGGATGCAAATCAACAAGGTATTTATATTGAATTTCAGCCATGAAGGTGATCCAATCAAAGATGAATCTACATATTTTAGAGCCTTGGAATAGATTGGAATTGATTTTCTATGATTAATCCAATTATCAACTATGTTCCCTAATATGAAAAAAGCAAGCTTCTAACAATTGATAGACTAAAAAATAGAATTGTAGGTAGATCTGGGAAAGGAAGAGTAATGTGTACCTATCTTAAAATTTTGGCATCAGTAAAAATAGGAGGACATAAGTTCCTAGGGGTGTCTTTGTCCTTATAGGGGGTGTCCTACTCTACTTTTTCAATTGCCTCTAATGGCATATCTAAGACTCCCATTTCCTCTTGCAAACTTATCAGATCATTGTTGGATAATTCTTTAGGTGAGTTTCCATGAGTTGAAAACATGTAGGGTTTTGAATAAAAAAATGAATAAATGATCTTCTAGCTTCCTCCAATCCTCTCAAAACCTAAAATCTGCACATTCACAAAGAGAATAAATGTTGTGCCATTTAGGGTCTTTCCTTAATCAAACCCTATGTTAGTTTTTCTACTTCTACAATGTTGATAACAATGATAGGAAAGATAAATTATAGGAATAAATGATGAATCAACAAAATTTTGTAGCTCACCACCCTTCAATGGCTTCCTTGAAGGACTGAAGTAATGCACATCATTTCAAGGTCTTGGATCTTTCTTTCTTGATTGCTTGAATTACTTGGAGACCTACAACAAGGGTTAGCCTTCACAAACATTGATAACATAGATGCATAAACTGACATAGGAATTGGCATGATGTTAGGATCTTGAAGTACTGCAATAAAGCTCTGAAATGCTACTCTTGAATGCTCTTGACCATCACCTCTTGCTTCTTGTTAATTTTCAAATGATACAATGACTCGATATTTATAGGCATTTATTCTATTTTCCAAAAAATTATATCTTGATAGCCGACATTTGCAACCTGAATTTCAAATATTAATATATCAACAATGACATATTTAAATTTGGATCCCTACAAAATAGGGAGACTGGGATGCCCAAGGGCATCCTAGTCCTGGCCCTATTTTCTAGGACTTAGGTTGTTGGGGGAAAAACATTAAATCAATGCATTTGTTCAATGATTGCAATTTCTCAGAAAATGGTAAAAATGGGCTATGGAATGCATAATTTAGGAAATTAGGTGCTTAATTAG
Organism: Sequoia sempervirens; assembly: GCA_007258455.2. NCBI lineage: Eukaryota > Viridiplantae > Streptophyta > Pinopsida > Cupressales > Cupressaceae > Sequoia > Sequoia sempervirens. The sequence goes on from VDFB02270651.1 coordinate 706,717,708, forward strand.
GATCAATAATTTAGGGGCGACAACATAATTTAAAATTATCAAGGGTGACAATTTATGATGCTACATTTTGTTGTAAAACAAGGTGAAGAAAGATTGCAATATGAAATAATTTAATCAATAGTAGTTGCAGATTTGAATCCAAAGATTAACCCTTAATATGAACGTGATTACATAATCAAAGCAAGAAAATAAAAACGTACCACATGAGACTAGATTTATGTGGAGAAACCCCTAAGGGAAAAAAATATACCACAAAAAGAGTGAGGAAAGAATATTACTAATCCAAGAGAGATTACAACACCAATACTCTTCTTTGAATAACTCTATGGAATCTAGTAGCACCTTGTTACTTGCAAAACTGAATGTATAACTCTAGCTCAAGGCCCTAATTTATAGAAACTTATGGGGATGAATACCACCATGGTATTGCTATTGGAAGCCTTGCAACATGAGCATGAAGTATGGATGGTCTGTGTTGGTTGTTCCTATGTGTTCATTAATGTCAACATGGTGATAACTTTATGGGAAGTCTGCTTGGTTTACAAGAAGTCGTTCTCTGCTAGTAATACCCTTTTGTGATAGATCAGTGTGTTGGTATTTGAGTCTAGAATTCACCACAAGATCTGATATGAATCTAATATCTTAACCATGTTATCTTGACTCATTCAGATAGCTATTTCCTAGATCTTGAGACACCTTTTGTTGTGAGGAGAAAGTTATCTCTAATAGAGTCCAACTCTGTATTTTATTGTTGTTATGTGTGTGGCATTTTGTGTGGGAGACTCCGCATTTTACTGAGGTGAATATTCTTATGCTATAGTTCTGTTGACAGTCTCTATGCTGGTGGTATTAATGTGTTCTCAGATCCGGAAGGTGTTTGCATTGAGAATTATTTGTTGGTTTGGAGAACTGTGTTCTAGTCTTGGCTGACTCAGTGTATGCAATATATTATGAAGACTAATTATGTTTTATGGATGTTAGTTGACTTGGTATAATGAACTATGTGGATGAAATGTTTAAACCTTATATGGTGCTGACCTAATTGATGATTAAGATATACTTGTATATATACAAGATGTTTTGAAGAGAAAGAGATATACAGATGAGTGTGAGAAGTGGGTGTGCGAGTGTGGAAGAAAGTTGAAAGAAGATCAGAGCCTAAATGCTTTATCAGTTGTGTTCAGTGCAATTTTGTTGAGTGATTACTATGAGAGGTAGTAATTCATATTCTGAGCTTCAATGGAACTGAACCCTGCATAGTGAAGGTGTATTCTATCAGTTCAATCTTTTGGTAGTGAGCCACTATCATTGTATCTTGACAGTGAGCCATCTTTTGTACTCAGGCTGTGATCCTTTTTAAGGACAATGAATCCTGGCAGTGAGCCTCATATTATTTTGTATTCAAATATAATATATTGTGAGTTAACCCTCACTGTGTTTTTTCCCATTTTTGGTTTTCCACATAAAGATCTTGGTGTTCTTGTGTATGGTTGCATTGACTTGTTTCTATTTTATCTCTTGTTGATTCAGTCAGAGTAGTGATAATGTTTAAGTGGATTTTATTATGGTTTTATGTAATACTAATTCACCCCCCTCTAAGTATTCTAGATGTTCAACAATTGGTATTAGAGCATGGTTCATTGGAAGAAGCCTAACAGCTTGAGGGAGGTCCCAAAATTTGAGTATAAGAAATGTTTTCCTTCGAAAGAAGTCTACCAAATATCTGAAGGACAAGTTGATAAAAGAGAATTAGTATATTGAAAAGCTGCAAAGTAAAAGTTTTGAAGCATGTGATCTATTGGTTGAAGGAGAAGAAATTATCTCTAGCCTACTACAGTAATTGGATGAGAAGAAAGGAACTAAAGAATGTCAAGAAATTGAAATTCAAAGGAAGATGGATGAATGCACAAAGCTTGAATTAGAAGCAGAAATCTTGAGATTTGATTTGGAAAAGGCAAGAAGTTTTGAAGACAAATTCAAGATAAGCTTGGAAATGCTTGATATATTGATGCTAAAAGGTATTTATATTTCAATGGTGTTTGTTATTCCTACAAGAAATTTGGTCATAAGGCAAAGGACTACAAAATGAATGATTCTTTATCCATCAAGTGTTCTAAGAGAAAGAATAATGGATATAAAGATGGTATTTTGAACAAAAAGGAAAATGGAAAGAAGAATGTTGTTTGTTGTAAGCATAGCAATCGAGAACACCCTATTAATAATAGTAGAAGGAAGAAGAATGATCAAATCATTAATCTAAAAGAAGTAAGAAAGAAAATGAAAAGGATTTGGAGAAAGGAATCATCAGTCTTATCTATGCCGACCTTTGGTGCAAATACTCCCATCAATTTTTAAGAAAAGTAGTGGCTAAGGGGGAGCATTTATCAGAAAATCTAATAAACCCCCTCATTGGTACTTGTTTCATATCATGACAGAAGTATATTCAATATGGTAAGGAAATTAAGAAAGTTTTTGGTTGCATGTGTGAAGGATAAAATATGTAGAATTTGAAAGAATGGAGGCGTACACAATCTTCGAGGAAATATACTTGCAAGTTGAAACATTTATTGCAAAATCATTCAAAATGGAAGGAGTAAATTCAGATAATTTTAAAGGCTTATGTATTTTCAGAGAAGCATACAAAGGAAGTTTAGAAGGCAATTTAGAGTTTCAAGGTTTGAAGAAGATATTAGATGGAAGTAGAATATCTATACATTTCTTGTTGGAATTTTTAGAGGTATTCCTATTTGCACAATCTTTCATTTTTAATGCTATGGATAATTCAAAGGTTGTGAATAGTGCAAATAAAGTGCAAGTCAATTTGAGAAGATATTTGAGGAATATGTCAGAAGAGTCTATTGATGCATTCTCTCGAATCCCTCCGAGAGTGTATCCCACAGAAGATATCTATGCATTTTTTTACAGTAAGATAGAATAGATGTCATCTGTTCAGTTGAGCATGCTTTGGGAAAGTGAATTGAAAGAGAGTGTTGATGCCTCAAAGTGTTAGTTGAGAAAAAGTTGGATTTTTGGAGGAAAGTTCCCTTGTTTGAATTTGAGAAGAAGTACATTTGAATAGTGTTGAGAAGAATTCATGATGAATCTCTATGGATTAATGAGGTACATTTGATTTCCAAAGAAGCTATTAGAGGTGTAACTGGTTTGTGTTCCTCTAGACTAGTTCCCAAATTGAAGGCTATGGATGAGGAAGAAATAAATGAGGTTACCGGTGCAAATCTTGAAGGGAAAGAGATTGATTTGAGATGAATTGTTGATCCGATAATAAGGTATGCTGCTATGGTCATCGATCACAAAGTTTGTATCCCTAACAATGACCTTACAATTTCTACTACTGTCATGCATATTGCTGTTGATATGGTTAAAAGAGGTATGGATTATGATTTGTGTGAACTACTTTGTATACATATTTTGAAGAATTTAAAGGAGATCAAGAAGAGTAAAAAGAATACATTCCAGTATGGAAATTTGGTTGTCTTTTTACTCTTTTACTTTTTGAAAGAGTTACCAGTAATGGGAAGGATATAATGGTTAAATTCAGAGCCTATTACCTATCAAATCAGGAACTTCATGATAAATCTTGGTAGTTCGAATGCAAAAGAGTCTACCCTTGGTGCATTCTTTGGAACATTTCAAATGAGGATGAACAAAAGGTTTAGGATTCCAGTAATTGTTGTTGAAAGGTACTCTGGAAGCATAAATTTTCTTGTGTCTACAAATTTTTGTCACATGGAAGTAGTTGAATCAAGGTTAGTTTGGATATATAAATTGAACTATGAAGTGTCAGAGGCTAAAGCTAATAATTATACAAAAATTATTTTTGAAAGCCTTAAGAATGTAGAAGGTACCTCTAGTAGCTTGATCGGAATAGGGAAGAAAAGGAAGAGTGTTGTTAAGCAAGAATTTGGAGAAGGAAGTGAAGTTGAACATGAGCATGAAAGAATAAATATTCATAGAGATTTGGAAGAATTGAAAAAGGTTATTCTCGGTGCTAATTTTGATTCATTTATTTCTATTATGGAGATTCTCCGTGGCATGATTGATTCTTTAAAGGTCTATATCTCCAAACTTGAAGGGTCTATTGGAATCAGGTCTAATGAAGAAAATTTGGAAGATATCAAAGGAAAATGTGCAAATGCACATAGTCAAGAGATGAAGGAATTGGAGAGTGTACAAGGTTGTGAAGAAGAGGCACATGAACTACTTTCTTTTTGCCTCAATTGGTTCGGTAGTACACTGGATATAAGGAATGAGATAAGGATGAGTGAATCCCAGATGAGCACTCAAGAAGACACATACATGTTAGTAGAAGATAAAGATAATCAGAGGTGGTCCTACATTGTTTAGCTTTAGGACAAATTATTTTCTCTATAGGATCAAATAACAAATGTTATCAAGAAGTTTGTGGCACTCAAAGACATGATTAAACTCATACATACTCCCGTTTCTAGTGCTCTTGGCTGTATTGGTGAATTATCAGAGATTAATCTTAGTCCCAATACTTTAGCAAATGGTATAGAGTCCTTAAATAAGCTTGAGCTATTTTACAAGACTATTGCAAGTGAAAAGGGTTCATGGGAAGAAGGTAAAACATTGTGGAAGGCTATCCTGGAGAGTCTCAGAGGTTCTTCTTCAGGTTAATTCAATTATGTGTTCATATCTTTCTGGTTACACTCTTATGCATATGTACATATATATTGGTGCCCCTTCCTTTGTCATTGATGTCAAAGGGGTGGATATAAAGAGATGAAGAGATAGAAAGACAGAGATTTTTTTTTTTTTTGTGAAGAATAGTTTTGATAGGGGGAGTATTCAATATATTTAGTTTTAGTTGTTGGAAAATGTTTTTGCCATGCATGTTGCCATCAATGCCAAAGGGGGATATTGTTGGAAACCTTGCAACATGAGCATGAAGTATGGATGGTATGTGTTGGTTGTTCCTATGTTGTCATTGATGTCAACATGGCAATAACTTTATGGGAAGCCTGCTTGGTTTACCAAAAGTTGTTCTCTACAAGTAATACCCTTTTGTGATGGATCAATGTGTTGGTATTTGAGTCTGGAATTCATTGCAAGATTTGATATGACTCTAATCCCTTAACCATGTTATCTTGACTCATTCAAAAAACTATTTCCTGGATCTTGAGACATCTTTTTTTGTGAGTAGAAAGTTATATTTGATAGAGTCCAACTCTGTATTTTACTATTGTTCTATGTGTGGCATACTGTGTGGGAGACTTTGCATTCTACTAAGGTGAATATTCTTATGTTGCAGTTTTGTTGATAGTCTATATGCTGGTGGTATTAATGTGTTCTCAGATCCAGAAAGTGTTTGCATTGAGAATTATTTTTTGGTTTGGAGAATTGTGTTCTAGTCTTGGATGACTCAACGTATGTAATATATTATGAAGACTAATTATGTTTTATGGATATTAACTGACTTGGTATAATGCACTATGTGGATGAAATGTTTAAACCTTATATGGTGCCAACCTAATTGATGATTAAGATATACTTGTATACATAAGAGATGTTTTGAAGAGAAAGAGATATACAGATGAGTGAGAAGTGGGTGTGTGAGTGTGGAAGAAATTTAAAAGAAGATTAGAGCCTAAATGCTTTATCAATTGTGATCAGTACAATTTTGTTGAGTGATTACTATGAGAGGCAGTACTTCATATTCTAAGCTTTAGTGGAACTGAATCCTGCACATTGAAGATTTATTCTATTAGTTCAATCTTTTGGCAGTAAGCCACTATCATTGTATCTTGGCAGTGAGCCATCTTTTGTACTTAGGTTGTGAGCCTTTTTAAGGATGGTGAGTCCCGAAAATGATCCTCATAATATTTTGTATCCGGATATAATATATTGTGAGTTAAACCTCACTGTGGTTTTTCCCATTTTTTGTTTTCCACGTAAAAATCCTAGTGTTCTTGTGTATGGCTGCATTGAATTATTTCTATGTTCTCTCTTGCTGTTTCAGTCAAAATTGTGATAATGTTTAAGTGGATTTTATTATGGTTTTATGGAATACTGATTCACGTCCCCTCTCAGTATTCTGGATGTTCAACAATTTCCAAACAACATGCAGTAAAACCACATGGAAAACCCCATGCCTACCTCCTTAACAACCACCAAAACCACCCAAAATAGTAAATTACAGATGCTCTTATAGTTGTCATAAGGAATCTCTCATGTGTGGGTTCCTAGGGAAGGAATCTATCATAAATACAATCATAAATGGTGTCATAGATGTCATAGCATCTTATAACAACTATCAAAGTGCAATAGATACTCTTACAACTTATGATGGATTTCATAACCCTCGAAAAATAGGAGATTCCAAATGGGACACCTAGCTATTTTGTCCTTTTCCCAGAAGACAAACGGTAAAGGTAACTTCATCTTTACATGAGTTCTTTCACCACTGTTGGTTAAACGGTTTCACCTCTTATGCGTAATTTACAAAAGACATTAGGAAAAAAATTAATTAAAGGATTTACAAGGTTGATGTCACTTAAATCCTAACATTCTTCTACTTGACATCGTACATTGTAAATTACATCCATAGAGATACATCAACATAAAATTAATTATAATGATCAAGGCCCATGGCCTTTCTGCACTAAGAAAACTTATTTGTGGTTACTGGCTTCGTGAGATAATCTCCAACATTATGCAATGTGTCAAGTTTTTCAATCATGACCTATCCATTCTCAACCATTTCTCACACAAAGTGACAATGAACATCAACATGCTTAGTACAAGAATGATACATAGTATTCTTAGCCAAACATATGGCACTCTAACTATCACATTCGATCCTCATTTTCCTGCAATCAAAACCAATACCGATACCAAGTTCATAACCAAACAACCTCCTTAGAAGCATGAGTAGTAGCCATATACTCTGCTTTAGTGGTGGAAAATGCAACTGAAGGTTATATTTTACTCATCTAACTCACTACACCTCCAAAAAAAGTGAACACATAGCAACTAGTGGACCTTCGACTATCCAAGTCACCTACCCAATCTACATCAACAAAACCCTATATTCCTAATGAATTATCCACATTATCAGTACCATGATAAACTAAACAATAATTAGAAGTACCTCACAAGTATCTAAGCACCCTTTTAACAAAATTCCAATTCTCTTTACCAAGGTTAGACATAAACCTGCTTAGAGTTCCCATTGCTTGGGCTATATTTGGTCTAGTACAAACCATTGCATACATTAAACTACCAATGACACTAACATAAGGAACATTACACATCTTTTCAATATCATAATCAGAATTAGGACATGTGTCTAAACTCAACTTAATACCAACTGGAAATGGAATATTTACTAGTTTATAGTCCTACATTTTAAACCTTTGTAAAATATTATCAACATACTTACCTTGACTTAACCAAAGCTTTCTGTGAACCTGATCTCTATTGATCTCCATCCCAAGGATATATTTTGTAGCCCCTAAATCCTTCATATCAAATGTGCTAGAAAGTCGAGTCTTAAGCTCCCTAATCATCACCTTGCTGTTACCCATAAACAACATGTCATCGACATACAAGAAAATGATTAATATTTGATCATTAATAACTTTAATATAAACAAAATGATCCTCCTCACTTCTAAAAAAACCCAAATTCAATGCAAATGCATCAAACTTCTAGCACCACATCTTGGGTGACTGTTTCAAACCATATAAAGATCTCTTTTACCTACAAACCAAGTGTTCTTTTCCTTTCACAACAAAACTGTTAGGTTGTCACATATAAATTTCTTCCTCAAGATCCCCATGCAAGAAAGCACTTTTAACATCCATTTTCTCTATTTTAAAATCATAAGAAATGACAATAGATAATAGGAATCTAATAGAAGTCAACTTAGCAAAAGGAGATTAAATCTCACCAAAATCAATTCCCTCTCTTTAGGAGTAGCCCTTGGCCACCAATTTGGCCTTGTGCCACTCTAATCGACCGCCTACACCAAAATTCTTCTTATATACCCACTTGCATCCAATGAGCTTCCTTCCTTTAGGAAAAATCTCAAGATCCCAAGTATCACAACTATCTAGATCCATCATCTCCTCTTGCATGGCCTAGATAAAAGAATCACTTTCTTATGAAGAAAGAGCCTCCCTGTAGGATCTAGGTTCATCTTCAATACTCAACAAAGCAAATACATAATGAAAATTAGGTGGGCTATACCTATCAATTATATTTCATTGACTTGTGGATCTTCTCAAGGTATACAAAAGGGAAAATCAAAATTTGGTTATGTTGTTGGTATAGAAAAGAGTGAATGTAACAGAGTGTATTGAGATTTTCTCGAGGTGGACAAAGAATGCACTAAAAGAAAAAGAAAAGTGCAACTAAGTAGTGTATTTGTGATCTCTTGAGGAGGATAGAGAATACACTAATAAGAAAAGGGTGAAAAACATAATAGAGAGGTGCAGTGCAAAGAATTAAGTTGCAGAGGTAGCAACAAAGGTTTGTGCAGTTGCAAATAAGGTTGCAACAATGAATTATTTTCAATAGAACAAATTGTATCACTTTACTTTGTAAATCTGATTGGTGGGTGCCATGAGATAACTGGGTAGGCACTCAGTGGAGGGAGTTGGTGCTTCCTTGGAGTGGGTGCTCCTAAAACCAAGGGATTGATGTCTCCTTAGGGTTGGTGCCCTTAAACATTATATAATCAAAGATATTCATTGTGAGGTTGGATTAGGTAAGTAGATCCTAACAACTATTCTCAATATGGTTTTTCCCATCTTGGGTTTTCCACGTATATCTTGTGTTATGTTCAATTGTGTGTGTGTTCCTATTCCTCTACATGATTAGTTTATCTTCCTAAAAGTGTTAAGGGGTAAAATTTATTAGATCTACTGATTCATCCCCCCTCTCAGTAGATTGTTGTGTTCCAACAATTGGTATCAAATCCAAGTTCCCTAGCAGAAGCTTAATCAACTCAGGTATATCTCGGATAGATGAACACAATGGCCAATCAAGAGGGTTCATCTACAAAAAAGGAACCTTGGTTTGATGGATCAATTTTTTTTTTTTGGATTATTATGATGAAGAAATATTTGGAATCCTTAGGGTTTGATGTGTGGATGTTTGTTAACAATGGATATACACGTTTGACTACTACTCCTATTGATGCTATAGGAAAGAAGGACTATGAGAATAATGCAAAGAAAAAGCATGCTATTCTTTGTGGATTGATAGGATCAATGTTTGTCAAAGTGATGCATTGTAAAATAGCACATGATGTCTAGAATACGCTGAAAGGAATTTATGAAGGAGATGAAAAATTAAAGTTGGCTAAGCTACAAATTCTAAGAGCCAAGTTTGAAAGTCTCATGATGAGTGAAGAAGAAAAAATTACAGATTATCTTCTTAGAGTTGATGATATTGTGAACTCAATTATAGGTTTTGGAGAAGAAGTAAAGGATTTAGTCATTGTGAAAAAGGTGTTAAGGTTCATTCCATCCAAGTATGACTCTAATTTATCCACAATAGAGGAAGGAAGAGAATTGGATAAACTCACTCTTGATGAACTGCATGGCATATTTACTACATATAAAATGAGAAAGGGAAAAGCAAAGACACCTAAAAGAGAAGCTACTTTCAAGGCTACCAACAAGGGTAAGGCCGAAGTATCTAGGAAGGAAAAGGAAGTAGCCTCCACATCTAAACATGAAGAGATAAATGAGGAAGAAGAAAACCTCATTAGAAGATTAAGAAAAGGCTCAAGAAAGTATAGAGGTAAGTTAACCTTCAAGTGCTTTGACTGTGGTAAATTAGATCATTTTGCTACTAAATGATCTTACAATAAGAAGGATAACTTGGAACAAGATGAAGATGGTAAAAATAAAAAAAACTCTAATTTCCTAAAAGGAAAAAAAATTAGAAGAAGAAGAAGAGTCTATGCATTCAATTGAGGAAAGTGATTCATCAGATGCTATTGATAGTTTTGATAATGAATAAGATTGTGCCTTTGTAATGGAAGAAAGAGAATTTATTTTCATGGAAAAAGGATTTAAAAAATAGAAGAATGGAGAAGTTGAGAATCTTGGTGAAGAAGGTGAAGAAGGAAAGGTTGACCTTGAAGGAGAACTAATATGTGCCTTAGAAGAGATTGATAACTGAGGAGATGGGATTCTCAATCTGAAAAAGGAGAACAAGCATCAGAAGAATCTTGCACAAAAAGAGAACGAGAAGCTAACAAAAAGTATGGATGAATCTAATCAGATGGTAGTAGGCTTGAAGTTACAAGTGGAGGAATCCAAAAAGATTGAAGATGTAGTCAAGTATACTACAATACGAAGTTGAAAAATGTATGCAACTAGAGGTAGAAATCGTTGCACTAAGAAAAGATTTGGAAAAGGATAGAGAACAAATAGAAAAAGGCCTAAATCTAAAGGGAGGCTTAGAGATTCTTGATGGATTATTAAACACACAAAATACTTCTAACAAGGAGAAATGTGGTTTGGGTCTTGAGAAAGTAAAGAGAACTTTTACCAATGCATCTGCAAAACTATATGAAAGATTTACAGCAGAAGAAAAGGCTAGTATAGATGGTGAGAAATCCTACAAGGAGAGAACATTTGAAGAAGAAAAGAAGACTACTGAGATAAAGAAAGTTGAAAGAAGAAGAAGAATATTGCAAAAAAGAAGAACAACCAATCAGTTCCTAATCATTAGAAGAAGAGGCAGAACATAAGAACTGATACCGATGGATTCACTTGGGTGAGATATCTAAAGAAGCCAAGACAAAGAAGACCCCCTCTTCCTGTTCAAGGAAATTCTATGACCATGTAATCTTCATACTTCTATGGGTACTATTATATACTTGAAATCAATTTGGTCATATGGCTATGGAATGTAGAGTCATTCCTAAAAAGAGTACAAATTTTGTTAGAAATACTCCATTTGGTCCTTTTATAGATATGAATATAATGTGTTACAACTGTAACAACTTTGGTCATATTGCTAAGAATTGTTGAACAAAATTTATAAGACCAAATGTACAGAATGAGAAAAAGAAAAAAACACACCTCCTAAAGTGAAGAAAGAGTCTAAAGCCCTTGAGAAGAAGGAAGAGAAGGAAGAAAAGAATCCTAAGAAGGTGTGGAAAGAAAAAGAGGAGAATCCCACACAATCAATGATTGCACAGATGCCACTTCATGCCAAAAAGGAAAAAATGTGGGTAATAGATAGTGGTAGCTCAAAGCATATGACTGGGGACAAGAGAAAATTTATCCAACTCAAGAAATGTAAAGGAGGTTCATTTAGTTTGAGTGACAACACTACAATGAAGATTTGTGGAAAAAGAATATTGAGCTTAGATGGTAAAAATCCTACTAAAGATGTCCTTTATGTTGAAGGATTGAAGCACAACCTAATAAGTTTAAGTCATATGTGTGAAAATGGTTATAAGGTCACATTCAATGATTATATGTGCACAAGGAAGAAGAACTGATAGCAACCTTTATAATCTATGTGAAGTAAAAGGTCAGAATTGTTTGATGGGAAAAGTTGATGAGAGTTGGTTGTGGCATAGAAGAATGGGGCATGCAAATTTTTATAATCTAGTGAAAGTAAATTCAAGAGGTCTGGTAAGGCACATTCCTAAGATAACTAAGCTTGCAAACACCATTTACAAAGAATGTCAATAGGGAAAGCAAACAAGGGTTAAATTTAAAACAAAAGAATATTCAACCACAAAACCCTTACAATTGGTTCATACTAATTTGTGTGGTCCCACAAGGACAAGAGGACTAAAAGGTGAAAGATATTTCATGTTGTTGATTTATGACTATTCAAGGATAACATGGGTAACCTTTCTAAAAGACAAGTCTCAAGCATTTGAAAGGTTCAAGATATTTAGAAGGATTGTTGAGAAGGAGATTGGTAGAAAAATCAATTGCTTGACATCAAATAGAGGTGGAGAATTCACATCAAGTGAATTCATTGAATAGTATGAGAAACATGGAATAAAGAGGCAATACTCTACACTAAGAACTCCACAATAGAATGGAGTAGTTGAGAGAAAGAACAAGGTAGTTAAGGCCATGGCTAGAACAATGTTGAATGAGGCCAAGTTAGTAGATATGTTTTGGAGAGAAGCAATTCATACTACAATGTATATTCAAAACATAGTTCAAATAAGGGTTTAAATAGTGATAAGACTCCCTATGACTTGTGGTACGGTAAGCTTGCATCAGTCAAATACTTCAAAGTGTTTGGTAGCAAATGCTACATCAAGCGTTAAAAAGATAATTTGGGACTTGCTTTGATTCTAGATGTGATGAAGGAATATTTCTTGGATATTCCACCCAAAGAAAAGCTTACAAGAGCTATAACAAGAGGCTGCACAAGATTGTGGAAAGCATCAATGTCAAGATTGATGAGGATATAAAACATGTCAAATTTGATAAGAATAACTTTGAAAAAGAATTAGATTGTGAAGAAGATGATGCTAATGAAGAAGAAGAATTTGAAGAAGTTCAAAGAACACCTACAAAATATGTGCTAAAATATCACCCTATAGATCAAATTATTGGTGATAAAAATGAAGGTGTTCAGACAAGGAGAAGACTTGCAAAGAACACATAACAAGTAAATTTTTCTCTCTTGTCACAAATTGAACCTAAAAGCTATGTTCAGGCCAACAAGGATGAGATTTGGATAAAGGCCATGGAAGAGGAGCTAAAACATATTAAAAAGAACAAAACATCTGAATTAGTTCCTAGACCCCAAGCAAAAATGTAATAGGCACTAAATGGGTGTTTAGAAATAAGCTCAATGAAGATGGTGTTGTTGTAAGGAACAAAGAAATATTGGTGTGCAAGGGATAAGCACAAGTTGAAGGTGTAGACTTTAAAGAAACATTTTCACTTGTTGCAAGATTAGAATCCATAAGAATGTTTCTTGAATTTTCTAGTTTATAGAGGATTTAAAGTCTATGAAATGGATGTAAAATCTGCTTTTCTCAATGGAAACCTAGAAGAAGAAGTCTACATAGAACAACTAGAAGGTTTTCAGCTATCAGAAGAAGAATATTATGTTTGTAGACTAAGAAAAGCATTGTATGGTGTAAAACATTCACATAGGGCATGTATTCAAGTTTGGACTAGTATCTACAACAACAAGGATTCAAGAAAGGTTGTGCAAATAAGAATTTGTACTTCAAATAAGGTGAGCATATGATTATTGTTGTTGTTTACATGCATGACACTATATTTGGTGGAAAAAATGACAAGATGTGCAAAGAATTTTTTGTTCAAATGCATGATGAATTTGAAATGTTAATGCTAGGAGAACTGTCATTTTTCCTTGGTTTATAGATAGTACAAACTGATGATGGAATATTTAAATCTCAAACTAAGCATGTTAAGGAAATGATTAAGAAGCTTGGAATGAAGGATAGGAGACTAGTTAGTACCCCCATGATAACTGGATGTAAGTTGAGTAAGTCAGATGAGTCCTCAAATACAAATCAGATAATGTATAAGTCAATGATTGGAACCTTGTTGTATTTAACTACATCAAGGCCATATATTATGCAAGAAATGTGTATGGTTGTAATATTGCAATCTGATCCTAGTTAGGAGTCTCATGTCAACACAGTAAAAATAATTTTTAGATATACAAAAAGCACTATTGACTATGGAATGTGGTATCCCAAGAGCAAAGATTTTCATCTAACTGCATATAGAGATGCTAATTGGGTTGGAAGTACAGATGATAGAATAAGTACTAGTGGTGGTACATTTTTCTTGGGAGACAAACTTGTTTGTTGGATGAGAACAAAACAAGATTCAATCACTCTTTCTATAGCAAGAGTAGAATATGTAGCAGTAACATGTTTTACTTGGGTTTTATGGATGAAGAAAACACTCAAAGACATCAAGGTTGAGTGCAAAGAACCTATCTCTATTATTTGTGATAACTCAAGTGCAATAAATATCTCAAAGAATCCAATAATGCATTCTAGGAAAAATAATATATCAATCAAGTATCACTTCATTAGAGAGAAGGTTGCAGACAAGGAAGTTAGCATGGAATATATGCCCACCAAAGAACAAGTTACTGACATATTTACAAAGCCTCTTCCCAAGGACCAATTTGAATTTCTGAGGCAAAAATTGGGAGTTATTGCTCCCACATCATATCACTAAATTTTAGTGATAGGGAATGGGTCCAAGGGGAGCTTCATAGATATTTCATTTATCCCTAGAAATAAAAGGAAAAATCAAGTTAGGAAAAATTGGCTTTACAAATTTCTAATGACTTGATGGTTACAAGTTTATGAATCTTCTCTTTCTCTTTTGAATGGTCAGTCAAAGAGGGAGAATATCTATTGTAGCCCAAAGGGGGAGAGTACAATTGGTTACATGCATGAAGAGACCCTTTTCCATTGATGTCAAATGGGGAGAGATCTATGAAAATGCTCAAATGGGAGAAAGTCAAACAAATGCTTTTATGAAAGATATGTCTAGGGGGGAGTTGTTTTGTATGTGAACTCATGATGCATTTTATTTTAATTGGTATAGAGTAGTGAAATGGTTCAGTTGGTATAGAGCATGAATTCAAACATCTATAATTGGTATCAAACCATTATTGATTGGTACAAAGTTGTTTGAGTATTTGGTTTTACCATCAATGACAAAGAGGGAGATTGCTGGCATAATGTTGTCCTTGATGTCAAAAGGTGTCATTTATGTCATGGAGATCAGTGGATCAGGTTCTAGAAGAGTTGAAGATATATGATGGAGAGAAGAGCATGTTTTGAAAATTGTTGCAATGTTACTCAAAAGTTACGAAGTTGTCATGAAATGTTGTCACAATTTTGTAGAAGTCACTTTCCAATGTCAAAAGAGAAAACAAGCTACATATTTAATGTGGGTTTTTTGAGAGCTTCGCAAAGATGTGATTTGCAAAATCAAAGGATAAAGTTTTAGCTCAGAATTATTTTATGTTTGCTCTTAGACAAAATTAGGGTTTGGCAGATAAACCCTAAGGAGTTACAGTCATGTCACTAATTACAAATTCTATTTTTGTGTTGACTATTTATAGGCAGTTTCAAGTCAATTAAGTTATCACTTAAGCCATTGATGTTGCTTGGAAACGTACCCCTTTGTCCTAGTGTTTACCAGTTGGTAGTTTGTGTACATCACATCCATTATTCATGTTGTTTGTGTTCACCACAACCAAGCCTTAACTACGACATGCGATGTGCCCATGAAGAAGATTGATGGTGAAGATTGGAGGATGGAAGATCAAATGGCTATCACATTGTAATGATAGAAAAAGTACTCCCTAACATGTCCTTGATTTAGTGTTGTAATATGCCTAACATATTCACATTAGGTCTTGGGCCCTTGTGAACTAAATGAGCTTATTGGTGACTTATTTAGAGTGTTGTAAAGTGTTGTAATACACTTTCACATTAATCTATGGTTTTATTAAATAATTGTCCTTCTTTATGCTTTAATTGGCCTTATTTTATATCCACAAGTCCTATTTAATGCATCTTTTTGAGGATAATCCTGACATGAACCAACATCCAATCATAATTTAGGTGTTTTTAGGTCATGTGGCCCAGATTTGGTGATCTGGGACTCATACGCCACCTTGGGTGTATGGGTCCCACCTAGGTTTTTGGGCCCCAATCTGGATTTTACATCATTCTAAGAATTTTTGAAAATATGTTCCATAGTTATGCCTAATGGGACTCATACACCACCTCTGATGTATGAGTCTTGTGTGACCCAAAATCACATTTAATTCAAATTCTCAGCATGATTTTATTCTCCTATATTTGATGTCATCTTGTCGTGTTGTAATTTTGAGAAAGTTGGCATAAACAAGTATAAAAAGAAGGTTATTTCACTCATTTTCACCTAAGTATTTATGAGATCACCTAACAAGTTGAATGAGCATTCCTAATAGAAAATTGGAGTTTACAAGAGCATTCAAGAGTCTTCAAGCGCTAATTATCAAGTGGTTTAGAGCATTATTCAAGTATCAAGCATCATGTCAAAGTCATCATGCATCAGGTTTTTTTTTCAAGCTAACAATTGTGATGTAGGGTTTCATGATTCAAGCTAGCATTCAATTCAAGATCTACAACATTCAAGCAAGATTCAAGATCTACATCCATTGGAGACATTTCATACATGTTTGCAACACTTTATTGCTAGGGTTTGGTGAGTTGCAACATTACATTTTGTTCATTCATCATTCTCCTTTCCTATTTCATGTCATTTCAAGGTTTGATTACCAAAATGGGCTTTGACCAAGGAAAACCCCTTTCTACTAAAAAAACAACATTTTCCCCTCTCTTTAGTGTGTGATTTGCAGAACTAGATTGAAGAAATATTGGAGAGAAATTTTGGAGAAAGTTGTCAAGTGTTTAAAGTTGTCAAAATTGTCACCTTGCATTAGAGATTGCTAAAAGGCATCTACAGGTTGCAAATTAGAGATTTAGACCCAAAAATCAGGTGGAAAGGATAGACCAGACATTGAAGAGTCAAATCAAACTTTAAATTTCCAAAAAACCCTAACTGGGATGATACACCACTTCTAGCGTATGAGTCCCAATATAGGGAAATTTGCAGATTTTAGGAGTTCCAAACGTCTCTCTGCCATATTTTTGTTCTTGCCCAGAAACCCTAATCTAGGAAAAAATTGTCTAGTCTGGCATATGAGTCCAAGTCAACATTAAATTTAATGTTTTCAACATTTTAGGACTTCATTCAAGCCTCTTTAGGTTTCTAGGTGCACACTTCTGATTTATCAACTTTCTATTCTGATTTACATGCATATTTAGGTCATTTAGTGAAGTTTTGCATTGCACTTGGTTTAAACATTATATTTTGCATTTCATTAGTCTTTCCAAGCCCTAGCTTGGTGGTGAACACCTCTTTAGTTTCTAATCAGGCCTTAGGAAAACCCTATTGCAAGATCTCTTTCCCCCATTCTACCTCAGATTGAGATCTCTAGGGTTTCCTTGAATGAGAGTGAAGAAGATTGTTGTTCTATGTCCTAAACCATAAGCAACAACAATTTTCCACCTTTCACATATATCTTTTGCATCACATTTGGATGAATACCTTGACATAAGCCTTGTGCGATATGTGATGAAGTTTGATCAATGGTAGTGATGAAACTTGTAAGATTGAACGGTCCTTGCTAGCTTGTGGAATGTGTGGTGGGATCCTTGTTTGTCCTTGTGGGATTGTGGGCTATTGACAAGTGTTCATTGGGACCAGAAAAATGATAAGATATAAAAAGTGGAGCATGACGATAGTAAGGACATGTGGTGAGATATCGCACCTTTGCTTCACATCACTGTTGTGAAGCCAAGAGAATAATGTGATTGTGTGATATGAAAAATTAGTGGAAGATGATGTAAAAAGGTGATAAATGGCTACATCTCGTAGTCCCAATGAAGATTCATTTGGTCCCTAGTTAACCTTGCAAAATTGTGGGCTTGTGACATGTTTTCTCTTAGATAGATGGAATTTGAAGAATACATCACACACTCAATTCGCATAGCTATTTTGAATTCAAACGAGGTTAAGAAGTAACAATAAGCGATAGACTAGTTATAAAATCCAATGGCATATGTTATAAAGAAAAGATCAGATGGTGATCGTGATACTTCTTCATATCGTAGAAATAAAGGTTGATGCCCTAGATAAAGTTGCAATGAGTTAAAAGGATGCGATGAGATCAGGTGGCACTAGTTTAAATGAGATTGATCTCATGTTAGTGTTTTAAAGTTGGACTAGATGAATGAGATTGATGGGTGATGGCATGAAGAGCCTAGAGAAATGGTTCACATTTGAAGTTGAACCTCTCCAATAGCTAAGACAATGTGAATGAGGGTTTCACATGTAAGCCAATGCTGGGAATGAATTTAATTGGACCAACTATTCCAACAACCAATATAATTGAATATTTGATTTGTAGAATGGCAACACAAACTGCAAAGGCAATTGAAATCAGGATCAGATCGAGTATACAAGGATATTTCATTAAATGCATATCATGGTTTAGGGTTTTTCAAGGTGCCATACTTAGAAATTTCAACGAATTAGAAATTGATGATTGATGTGTGTGGATCGATGAAGTGGTGGCTTACTAGAGAAGATAATGTAGTAAACCCTAGAAGATGATCTGTACATGTGTGCAAATCTTGTGGAAATTGTTGTAGGTCGGTGAAGGTATACACAAGTGAAAATTAGAATTTGGCTATGTTGTTGATATAGAAAAATAGTGCATGTAGCAGAGTGTATTAAGAGATTCTTGAGGTGGATGGAGAATGCATTAAAATAAAATAGAAATGTGTAAATAAGTAGTGTATCTGTGAGATCTTGAGGTAGAAAGAGAATGCACTAATAAGAAAAGGGTGTAGAACAAAACATAGAGGTGTAGTGTAGAGAATTGAGTTGTAGAGGCAACAACAAAGGTTTGTGTAGTTATAAATAAGGTTGCAACAATGAATTATGTTCAATAGAATAAATTGTATCACTTTACTTTGTAAATCTGATTGGTGGGTGCCATTAGATAACTGGGTATGTGCTTAGTGTAGGGAGTTGGTGCTTCCTTGGAGTGGGTGCTCCTAAAACCAGGGGATTGGTGTCTCCTTAGGGTTGGTGCCAGATTTGAACATTTTAATCAAAATATATTCATCATGAGGTTGGATTAGGATAGTAGATCCTAGCAGCTATTCTTACCGTAGTTTTTCCCATCTTGGGTTTTCCATGTATATCTTGTGATTTGTGCAATTGTGTGTGTGTGCCTATTTATTTGCACAATTATTTTATCTGCTTAAAAGTGTTAAGGGGTAAAATTTAAATTAGATCTACTGATTCACCCCCCTCTTAATATATTGTTGTTGAAAAGAAGAAAATAATTTTGATTCCTTTCTAAGGTTTAGGACCTAAAAGGGAAATTTTCACTTTCACTCAAGAACGAACCCTTGAGATCTTAATGCAAAATAGAAAGAAATCTTGCAAGAGGGACATTATAAGGGATGAATGCAAACTATTAAGGGGCTCACCACCAAGTTTAGACTTGGAAAAGACAATGAAATGAAAGATGCAATGCCAAAACCTAATTAAATGTAATGCACTATAAATGACCTAGAAAAGTGAATGAAACAACACAAAAAACTGCAGAAAGGAAAGTGTGCACCTGGGAATTTGGAAATGACTAGATGGAGGTTTGGAACACTAGAAATTTTGACTTTAACTCATTCACTAAGTTGGGTGAATCAGTCTAGTTTTTGGAAAACTGTGTAGGAACAATAATCTGCCAAAAGAGTATCCAAATATGCAAAAAATTAAAATTTGACTAGAACTGGGACTCATTCACTAGAAGTGGTGAATCAATCTAGTTGGGATTTTATAAAACTTTATAGGTTGATCTTACTCTTCTCTGTCTTCTCTATCCTTCCTGATTGATTTTTGGATATGAAATCCAAATTTTCAACCTATAGGTCTTCTCCAAGGTTCTCCAAGGCTTGATGACAACTTTGACAACTTTGATCCAATCTTGCTCCTTAGGTAATCTGCAATCTAGACCTACAAATCACACACGAAGGAGAGGGGGAAATGTTGTTGGGTTAGTGGATAGGGGTTTTCCTTGGCCGAACCCCTTGTTGGTAATTAAACCTTGAAATGAAATCAAATAAGAATGGAGAATGATGAATGAACAAACAAAAATGTTGCGACTCACCAAACCCTTGCAATAAAGTACCACAATTATGCTTGAGATGGCTCCAATGGATGTAGACTTTGAATCTTGCTTGAATGATGTTGATCTTGAATGAAACACTTGATTGAATCACAAAACCCTACACCACAATTGTTAGCACAATAACAAACATGATGCATGAAATATTTGACATGATGATTGATGCTTGAATGCTACTCTAAAATGCTTGATAATTTTCCCTTGAATGCTCTTGAAGACACTTGAATTCTCTTGTGAACTCAAACTTGCTATAAGGATCACTTGATTACCTATTAGTTGAAAATGAGTGAAAGAAAATTGTATATATACTTAATTATACAAGAATTCCCGAAATTATAACACTATAAGCCGACAACATATCTAGGAGAATAAAATCTCACCACAAATTTGAATTAATTTTAATTTTGGACCACACGAGACTCATTTTTGGGACCAATTTTGAAAATGCATAGAAATGTGCGAAACCAGGTTTGAGACCAAAAAATCTAGGTGGGACTCATTTTCCCAAGGTGGCGAATGAGTCCCAAATCACTAAATTTAGGCCACTCAAACTTGAAACACTTGAATTATGATTGGATAATGATTGGTGTTGGGATTATCCTCGAAAAGATGGATTAAATGAGGCTTTTGGATACAAAATAGGGCCAATATAAGAAAGCCCAATTATTAATGAAAACCATAGAAAAGTGTGAAAGTGTGTTACAACACTTTACAACACTTAAAAATAAGGCAAGATTAAGGTTGAAAAGAGATTTATTAGGTGTAATTAATTAAAAAGACCTTAGAAAAGTGTGAAAGTGTGTTACAACACTTCACAACACTTTAGCAAGGTACCATTCGAATCCATTAGTTCACAAGGGCCCAAGACCTAATGTGAATGTGTCAAGCACATTACAACACTAAATCAAGGTAACATTAAGCCCAGCTTCATGAGGAGGGCCCGAAAAAGTGTGAAAATGTCCTCGAAAACATTTTTCGACACTACAGTTGTATTCCAACACTCTCTTCTTCAAATGCCTAAGGAGAATCCTCCATGAAAAAAGCTGCAAAATAGTGCCAAGCCTCCCTAGAAATCTCCAAGGAGTCCAACTAGACACCCCTAGAAGAAAAAAGAAGAAATCAAATTCCCATGCCCATGGTCTTTAAAAAAATTAAAAAAGAAAGAAGTGTTTCTATCACCTTCCTAAAGCCACTCTACTTGAGCCTTTCCTTCGAAAAATATTTCTCATCCAATTACCATTCCTCTAGAACCTTTAAGGTGGAAGCCTCCTCCTTTAGAAGCTCATCCAAAAGACCTAAATATATTATTTCATGGGTTATAGCATCTAGACGGTCTTGAGCCTTCAACTTGGCTTAGAATAAATTACCAAAAATTTTCCTATTCCACATTTTAAGTTTAAGCTTAACATACTACAACTTCTTGAACAAAGAATACATAGTAGTACCATAAGTCGGTTTACCATGGGGCCACCAATCGAACATTGAATCCTAAAGTTGGGGGTCACACAACCACATTAGCTAAAACTTGAAAGAAGGATTTTTGGAGACTTTCGAAGGAGTAGCAGAGAATTTTATTGGCCAATGATCTAATCCCTGCCAATTCAAAATTTTAGAGCTAGTAGTCTAGTTACTACCTATCCAAAAACAAGAGACTCAAAACCTATCGAGTCTTTCAAAGATTGAGTCTTTACCACAATTTCTATTATTCCAAGTAAATAAGCTATTACTAGGCCTCCCATCTACAAGATTAAGACTAGAAACATTATCTCTAAGGAGGATAAAAGAAGGCTCCAACCTTTGCAACACACCTCTTCTTTCTTCCAAATTGAGGATATCATTAATATTTGCAGCTGAAATCCGTGGATGAAAAGATACAAATAAGCAAATATACTGAATGTGAGACCAAAGGAGAGTCTTACCAAGAATGTAAATTAGGGTATATACATTAGAGAGTAATATGATCTCTCCAATATCCAAGCTAGAAGCAACCACAGAGATAGAAAACCTATTAGAACACCAACAGAGAGGAGAAACCTTCATTGGGTTTCAGAAACAAGCTAATCCTCCAACACTACCATGAGAACCAATACATTGGCATTGAATTCACCACCAAGTTTTGGAAGTAAATTTACCCATACTCTCCACAAACAACTTAGTGGAGAGAGTGGGAGAGAGTGGGAGAGTGGGAGAGACTGAGAGAGAGTGGGAGAGAGTGTGGGAGAGAGTGGGAGAGAGTGGGAGAGAGGGTGGGAGACGGTGGGAGA
>VDFB02270651.1:706740283-706765058 GCA_007258455.2 Sequoia sempervirens
GAGAGGGAGGGAGTGGGAGAGAGATAGAGGGTATAAGGGTTATGGGTAGAGGGTAGAGTGGAGAGATAGAATTAGGGTATACGAGTAGAGGGAAGAGAGATAGAATCAGGGTATATAGGGTATAGACAAAGAGAGAAAATAAATCTATTAAAAAATAAACTTTCACATAACGTGAGTGCGTTTTGAAGAAGTAGAGATATGGCCATTTTAGGAAGAAATAATGCGCTCACATTATAACACGAGCACTTTATAACATGAGTGCATTTTGTGTTGCAATAAAAATAGTAAAAAAACTCAATATACCCATTATCTCAAGGCCCAAATTCTGCATATTCTCCTGGTTCTACGCATGCTCTGACAAAAAGTAGCTTTTTGATGATGTTGTGAAGTGTGCATGCATGTTTTTCACATTCCACCGCCTTTTTCATGATCTTTCTACCACCTTTACATGAAATAACAGAGTTTTCACGTTGAAAGACATATGATATCAATTCAAGTTTGAATTGCATTGAAAACTGATATACAATTGAAGTTTGGAGGGGAACAAGCTTTTGAAAAAGTCAAATTGTTGAGGAGTTTGAAGAAAGAAGAAGCTAAGGCTACATAATTGGGTTGAACTCCTCCATTTGAAACTCTGGATTTTTAGGTATGTGAAGTATTTACATATTTTCTTTCATTCTATTATTACTTCCTTTCATTTTTGTTATTTTACATATTCCATGTTTCTATGTCAAAGTGCTTTTCCTGTGGCGTCAAATTTTCATTTGATGGAAAAAGGGTCAAATGCAAGCAGTGCAAAGTTGCAAAGTGGGGCAACTTTCATTTTGTAACTCGTGTGACAAAACAGACTGTACCAACATGTATAAATAGGTATGTTTATGGTAGGAATGGTCCTCTTTCACACCCAAACACGTAGAATCGCTCCGAGCTATGTTCAACCAGATTGATCCCTTAAGAGTCTAAAGTGCAAAATGGCTGCAAACTTCAGCATGTTGTTACTCGAATATTGTGACACTTAGAATTTTTTTGTTTAATCCTACATGATCACGTTGGGCCCCTCTACAAAAATATCTCTTGGTTTTGGCTATCTCGAAGTGGTTTTCCTGTGGCGGTGGATTTTCACTTGATGGAAAAATTGTCAAATGCAAGCAATGCAAAGTTGCAAAGTGGTGCAACTTTCGTTCTACAATTCGTGTGACCAAACAGATTATTCTAATGCATCTGAATAGGTATGTTTATGCAAGGCATGGTCCTCTTTCACACCCAAACACGTGGAATCACTCTAAGCTACGTTCAACCAGATCGATCCTTTGAGGGTCCAAAGTGCAAAATGGCTGCAAACTTTAGCATGTTGTTACTTGGATACCATGACGTTTAGAAAATTATCATATGATCCTATAGGATTATGTTGGGCCCCTTTACAAAAATCTCTCTCGGTTTTGGCTATCTCAAAGTGGTTTTCCTGTGGTGGTAGATTTTCACTTGATGGAAAAAGTGTCAAATGCAAGCAGTGCAAAGTTGCAAAGTGGTGCAACTTTCGTTTTGCAACTCGTGTGACCAAACAAACTATTCCAATGCATTCAAATAGGTATTTTTACACTAGGAACAATCCTCTTTCACACCCAAACATGCAGAATCGTTTTGAGCTATGTTCAACCAGACCGATCCCTTAAGGGTCCAAAGTGCAAAAGGGTAGCAAACTTTAGCATGTTGTTACTCAGATACCGTGATGCATAGAAACTTCTCATTTTATCCTACAGGATCGTGTTGGACCCCTCTACAAAAACCTTTCTCGGTTTTGGCTATCTTGGAGTGGGTTTCCCATGGCGGTAGATTTTCACTTGATGGAAAAAGTGTCAAATGCAAGTAGTGCAAAGTTGCAAAGTGGTGCAACTTTCGTTCTGCAACTTATGTGACCAAACAGACTGTTCAAATGCATCCAAATATGTATGTTTAGCTATGCATGGTTCTCTTTCACACCCAAACATGCGGAATCACTCTGAGCTACGTTCAACAGGACCGATCCCTTAAGGGTCCAAAGTGAAAAAGGGAAGCAAACTTCAAAATGTTGTTACTCGGATACCATGATGCTTAGAAACTTCTCGTCTAATCCTACAAGATTGCGTTGGGCCCCTCTACAAAAACCTCTCTCAATTTTTTCTATCTCAGAGTGGTTTTCCTATGGCGGCAAATTTTCACTTGATGGAAAAAAGTGTCAAATGCAAGTAGTGCAAAGTTGCAAAGTGGTGCAAATTTCATTCTACAACTCGTGTGACCAAATAGACTATTCCAAAACATCTGAATAAGTATGTTTACGATAGGAATGGGCCTCTTTCACACCCAAACACCCGAAATCACTCTGAGCTGCATTCAACTGGACTGATCCCTTAAGGGTCCAAAGTGCAAAAGGGAAGCAAACTTTGACGGGCTCTAATAAAAAAATGTGATGCTTAAAAACTCTCCGTCAGAGCCTATGAGATCACATTAGGCCTCTCTACAATAACCTCTCTCAGTTTTTGTTATCTAAGAGCCGTTTTCCTATGGTGTCTAGTTTTCACTTGATGGAAAAGTGTCAAATTGAAGCAACGTAAAGTTGCAAAGTGGTGCGACTTTCATTTTGCAATTTGTGTGACCAAACTAATTGCTCCAACACATCCTGATAGGTAGGTTTATGCTAGGCATGGTCCTCTTTCATACCCAAACATGCAGAATTGATCTGAGCTATGTTCAACCGGCTTGATCCCTTATGATGGCATGCAAAATAATGGAAAAGAGAAACATACACACGACAGTTGAGAAGTCTGAGTATTCCACACAAAAAGTGTATGATCATTGGTGTAGAGAACCTTGTTCCTCCATTTGATGAAGAAGGTCTAGTTTAGTGGTTTTAGTCATTATAATGTCAAATAAGGCCATGATAGGAAATTTTATAATCTTTCTTTTTGTTTTGAGTTAGTGTGGGGTCATTTGAGTCAATTATGTAAGTACGAATTTGAAAGTAGCATTGGTAAAGGCATTGGAAGAGATTACTAACACTGCCCCTATTCAAAATTCAAAATTTAGGCCTTAAAAGCAAGGCTAGACGAGGTGAAAAGAAGAAATTGCTTGAGAATAAGTTAGAATAGGTTGGAAATAGGGTGAGGTTGTGGAGTTTGATGTGTTCAAATGGTCTGCAAGGACAAGGGAGGTCAAAATATGTTATGGAATGATTCCCTAATTGGGAATAAAGGGGTTTTGAATGAAAAAGAGAGGTTTGAGGGAGTAAAAGTGGGTAAAATCAAGGGGTATACGTAGCATAATTTGGTAAATGCTGCCCAATGGTGTTTTCCAATTGGAGGAGTGATTGAAAGCATGTTGCTTTGTTAAATAGACCTATTCGGGGATCTAGGACAACGTTGAGTCCATTTATTATTTTCATTATAAATTATAACTTGCTTTCTCTCGAGTCCATTTCGTATACAAAAAATAATATTGCAAAAAGTTGACATATAAATCTTTCGACGTGTTTATATGGTGATGCATCAAGAACATAAAAATTCATTTTGCACTATTAGGATTATGCTGTGAAATTTTTTAAAGACTATTGAGGATAAATATTTGTATGATAATGTGTCAAGAAGTTAACTACTTCATCTAATCCGAATATTATGTTTTGCAAGTGTTGTGAAGATTATGTATCCTTTGCTTAATCAAGTTGTTCCAATCAAAGGATTAAATATATTGGAATCTTTTTATGAATCATTTCATGGAATACCAATTGAAAACATGTTTTTTTTCTTTTAGATAAAGTTTTTTAGCATCAATCAGTTAATATTCAAGACAAATCATGAAGGAAAACAATGATCAATGCTAGGGCTAACCAATTAATAAGTATACATGTGAATAAGGGAATCACAAGTACTCAAAAACATGTAAGCCTTGAAGTATACACAAATTAATACACAGTATATGCACGAATACAAGGTATATGCATGAAAACATGTAAGTCGCAAAGTATACATTGGAACACATTTAAGTTGTAAAGTATACATTTGAATACACATAACTTAGATCTATTGAACCATCAATTTAGAATGCAAATATGGACACCATCGATAAAAAATATTTGTATTAACCAAATAGCCATGTAGGAATACATCAATATATGTCTATAAAAGTATGAAATATAGGTACAAAATAGCCATATAGGCTTACGAGAATGCCATATAGGCATACATTGTCAAATATATCCAATACAAAATATGTACAGAACTACTATGTAGGCATACAACAAAGGGCTCTGGAATCAAAAGTCATTGCTCTCCATGCTCTAGAAATAAATTCTTTCCCTTTGCTTGTTGATTGGATGGCGATAGGTCTATCACTCGTTTGTGTTGAGCTCGAGGAGTGCTCCTGCTGCTCCTCCTAGTGTTTAGTTCATGGTGAAGTTTTAACTATTACAATAAGAAGTAAAGACATTAATATATAGAAATTACATTATAAAAAATGATATATTTAACAAAATAATCACTTACTACCATCTCATTATCTCTCTCCACAAGGGAAATATACATGCCCATGCTCGGGTGTGCTCAAGCCCTATATAAACCATCCAAATAGAAATTAAACTACGAATCAATAATGGTTTGATTTTTCACTAACTAACATCTATAACAATGAATGTAAATTGAAATTTACTAATTTTCCTCATACCTCCCCTATCAGAGCCATCGAGGATTGTATAGCAGATGAAAAATTGATCTCCATTTCCCTCGTCACATTCAGAGGTGTTTCGACTTGCAACAACTGAAAATAAAACAAAAAATTATTCAATCACAAAAAATACAATACCAATCCACGTCATGACTTATAATGTATGAGATAATGAACAAAATTTGGAGTACTTATTCAACTATATATTTTTGATTCTCATGCTTACTATTTTCCCTATCCATGTCTTGTTCGAAAGGACGTGTTTTTAGGATTTTACCCATAGCAGCAAGTCGGTGAACCGTTTGATCAAATGATTTCATAGACATGTATGATAACTGTGGTGGTAAAGAAGGGAGTGAACTGTTTGAAAAAATGCCTCAAAGAAATGGGGTCCCGTGGTGATAGAATGCCATTACAAACAAATGCATGTCATGAAATTCCATCACCATAAGACAGCATTTCTTTCAGGCTTTTTTTAGAAAGTTCATTGCCTTATCTATGGTATTATTGTTTACTATTATGCTTTGATAGATATTTTTCCAAGCATCCATAGTTTGTTGGAAAGCACCTATTTTAGGCTTTTAGCCATAGCTGCAAGGAAGTGAGTAGTTTGATAAAATGCTTTGGTACACATGTATGGAAAATGTGGTATCATAGAAAAGTTGGTGAGTTGTTTGAAGAAATGCCTCAAAGAAATGTGGTCTCATGGTGAAGTAATTACATCACTGCTTATGTTGACTTTCTAAATAACTATATTGTAGTTGAAATTTTGTCATCTATCAACATCTAGTTGTTAGTTATGGAAGGTGAAGTAATGCTTTGAGTTTGAATGATGTGCAATGCAACGCAATCAATGATATGAATATTAACTACACAAATCTATTAAGTACAATTCATTAGTTAAACTCTTTATTCTATTACCTGCGTGTAGGTTTGAGTAAATCCACTGGCACTAGGAGGTGTTCCCTAGAAACCTCCAATATTAGCCTATTCAACATCCAAAATCACATATTAAATATTTACCATTCATTAATCAATGTTATTAACATGTAATAAATTTATAATTGTTTACTAGTTACATACCCCACCGATAGGTGTATTGCAGAAATAAGTAGGTGGAGGGCCAGTGTATCCAGTCTCAACACTTTGACCCTGCAATTTTATTAAAATCATAAAACTAAATTAGTTAATCTTGCATTTCAAAATCAAAATTTAATAAATTAAATTTAATGAACATGCTAACTTTTACCTGACTATCAATGCCATAAGCCTCATGCAAAATTTTAGCTACCCTCTCCATCTCCATAGTTGCAGATGGATCCTACGTAGCAACCTCTTGAGTGTCGGTGGGGTCATATGAACAAGCTGCCCCGCAAGATTGAGGCACATGGGTTCGAAGGTCACCACTTGAAGACTCCCTTGGATGGCGCTGTAGAATAGGGCTAGTATGATGGATGACACTCTGGGTCAAAGTGTTGATCGCCTGCAATGTCTCTATGTCGACACTCTCCTTCATGATGAAAGGCATAACAACGTGCTCACGAGGCAGCCTAGCGAGAGCTCATCTCCCTTTCCGCATAGGATCCGGTTGTGCAATGGGTCTAACGTGAGCCGACCCCCCACCTCTCCCCTGGAAGTCCCTCATATCAAAATTATTTGGGATTTTGTTCAATATGAACTCACTATATAGTTTCCTAAGGAAATATTGCAGGACTTCACAATTGTTGCACATTGGGTAATCAAAGACCATGTACCACCTATCATAAAAATAGTTCCTAATCCGTCAGTGGTGGCACCAATGAATAAGAAACCTCTTCACATTGAGGGTAAGATTTTGATTTGTGCGTGGGTCAGTGAATAATGAGCACAAATCACCTTTTGTAATTTTTAAATCCTTTACATCTTTATATGATAGTTTATCCGCATAATAAGCCCTAGCCGCTTGCCTCCTATCTTGCCATCTAGTTATTTGTTTGCTAATTGAATCTACATTTTTTAACATATCTTTCAATGAACTTGCTAGGATCATTCTTTTTGTGGTTGAACCATTTGGATCACTCAACCTACTAATTAAATCCTTGATTTTCTTTTTGTTGTTCTTAATTTCACTCATCAAATTTTTTTGTGTGCTAGGGGGGTGTTGAGTGATTGGTGGAGGAGCTTGTTGTTGTGGTTGATTTTGTTCTTAAGGATTTTGGTCTTGAGGATTTGGTTGATCTTCTTGCTGAGGATTTTGAGGGTTTGTAGGTTGATTTACATCTCCTTTAATTTTTTAAAAAAAAAATCAAATACAACCTAAAACTAACAAATTCAACCTAAAACTAACAAATTCAAAACAAAAAGAAAAAAATCCTTACCTCTCACACCTCCTCATTGTCGTGGCACCATCCTTGCAAAGAAATAGCAACCCTTGGTGAATTTTTTTGCACAATACCTCCTCCTACAACACGAGTGCAAAAAATGGGGGTTTTGGCTGTAATAGTCGAAATGTAGAATGAATGATTTTCACTTTTTTTTTTCTTTTAACATGTCATAACGCAAGCACGTTATAACACACTCGCATTATGGGCTCATTGTGCCAAGCTTCAAGCTTGACACACCAAGCCATAATGCAAGCGTGTTATAATGCGCTCATGTTATGACTTTTCAAAACTTTTTTTTGAAAGTGGCCACAAATTGGCTACCCATCTCCATGCACCCGCCCATTGAGTTGTCACTAACTTAAAGTTGGTGTATGAGTGAAGGTGACAATGCTTTTTTATGAAGTGTATTAATTTTTTTTCACATTCTCAAACCATGTATGAAAAATATGCACATGTAAGATGTTTTGTTGTCAATTGTTGCATTCAAGGGAGCCATTTTTCTTTAAGTTATCCTTCAAATTGACCACATGTATTTTGTATGGTTTGACAATGCCCATACAAATATAATGGGCACTAACAACTACATATGACCAAAATGAATTGAAATTTCCCTTTTTCATATGCTTTCAAGATGTATGTCCATAACATGCTATAGTGCTCTTATTTAGGTTTGGGAATTCACTAGAGTGGCTCACATGTCCAAATGTGCAAGATGTAGATTCACTAGATAGAGAGATTGAAGCGCATGTACACTATCACATACAATATGTTCAATAGGAATTTTGATCCACTATAGGCAATTCTTTTTTATTTAATTCACACTTTTGTACACATTGGAAGTATGTAATAAACAATGAAGTAATAATGTTGGGCACTTGTTTTTTGTACTTGTTGATTCTAGTGAGATTATTTTAAAGAAATGCACAAACACAATTAGTGGTGATCTATCTCTACGATAGGAATCACTTTTATGAATTTACATTAAAATTTAATGTAAATCCTAAAAAATGATTGGGAGAAAGCCAAACTTCTAATCTTTAGGTTTTCATTATGATTTTTGTAATGCATTGAGTAAATCATATACTGATTGGGTATAACAAAAGAAAAATCAAAATAGACTATTTAGATGTAAAAATTTCTTTTAAATTTTTTAAGAACTAGGGATGCTCTTATTTAGCATACAACCTATGCATGAGGTGCTAGTGAGATTGTTAGAGTCTAAATTTGAAGGTTTACCTTGCTTATCCACTTTTTTTTTGTAATGTTCGTCTATATTATAAACTGAAGATATATTTTGTGATGACCTTCCTAATATTTTGATTATATTGTAGTGTAAAAATGTCTAAATATACCCATCAAATTTAGGACCTCATTGACATGCTATAAACTTAGGAGTAAGAGGTCTTACATTCAAATTACAATGTCAATTATGAGCGAGTTAACCTAGGAGTAACAATCATGAGCATAAAATGACACCTAATTAGAAATTTTCTATAAATCATTCTTTTATATATTGAATATATCAAATGTTTGGATCATCAAGCAAGAAAACAACTACTAGAAGAGTGCCAATTATCTCTAAAGATTGTGGCCAAATTTTACAATCTTGCAATAAAGAAAACAAGGAGTTAAAACATATCATGGAAATATTTAATTGACCCAACATCACTATCATCATTATTTATATGCTTTTTATTTATGAAAATAAAGGTTGAAAATCTAAAAAAATAGTAGAGGCAGAAATTGTTGACTTCTAATTTTTTTATAGGTTTTTAATGCACAATCTAGACGATTTTTCCAAAGAATTGTCACTTATTTGATCTCTTCAACTGTCTAATAATCTAATTCTAAATGGGTAAAAACATATCTCTTCATTCGTTACATCATCATAACTACTTGAATGCCACTATCAAGTACTCATCACTTACACTATAGATATTCATATAGATAATTAAATGTTACTGTTAAATTTTAGGTAATAAATAGACTTATAAATTATTTTAAAATACACATTTATATCTTTAAAAAATAATATAAATATTATTCAAACTCTAACAAAAATTCAACAACAATTAACTTTTATTTATTTATAAAATCAATAAAATACTAAACAAACTAATCTATAAATGCCTATTGACCTACCCATTACATTAACTAATCTATTTGAGATTTCACCAAGATTGTATCTCATTCCATCCATACATGAGATAGAAAAATACTTGTCTGTCATAGTCAATGAGGTGTTCGAAAAACACTATTAAAGGTTGAAGTAATAGTTATGGTGATACATGCAAAGTAGGTGCTTCTTATTTTTTAATTCGATCTTGTCAATTATGTCCTTTGTCATCACAACTAAGACACTCATGCACTTACCAAATTACAGAGATTTGAACGGATTCGTTGTCCCTCTCAATTAAAGAATTTAAATTGTAGTGGCGTCCACACCATAAATAAGATAAGAACGTTATTCAACGCTTGTTTGGCTTTTATGTATATTTTCATTTTCAAAGATATTTGAATTCATATGTCGCAATATACCACATAATTAGACCTATAATTAGACCTATAATACTCTCAATTGCAAAAGAGGTTAGACTAAGCCCAATGGAAAATAAACTTTCTACTGTCATTTATACTAATTAATTTAAAAAAATATATATTTAAAGTATATAAAAATAGGTAATTTGGATGTACTCATTGTCTTGAATTTTTTGAAGATTGATTTCGTAACTCTCGATCAATTCCATCTCACATAGATCTAATCCCTAACATACAATTCTAATTTAGGGCATTGTGAGCTTCGACTATCTAATTCACTAACTATTAAGGATTAATAATATTAAAATAAAGAATAGAGAGATTGTCTAATTGCAAGGGCTGAGTTCTCCTAAATTGATCCCCTTGATCAGACTACCTTTGTAGTTGTGATTAAAATCTCTAGATAGTAGACAAGCATGCAAATGATCTATGTAAGGCCCACATGAATTTGTGGCTTCTTCTTTTTGTATTAGTCTATTGAAGTTTATATAATACTATTATGTTGTTTGTATTGGTTTGTAATTGCTTGTGGATACCAACACATTATATCTAGATACTCAGTATGTATATTTGGATATATACTAGATACTCAATATGCATATTTGGATATATAGAGATATATACATGTATATTATTTTATGTATAAATTTGTATTAGTGTTTTAACTTCATGATTTTCATTAAGATTGATATGCTAGCTAAGTAAATTCGATACTTGTAGTGTTGTCTTACTAAGTGATTAAATCATGTGTTGATCATATTGCTTGGATTATGACTGAATTGAAATGTGATTGTTAGAAAGTAAATCTCATGATATTTAGTGATTCTACCATCCACTTCAACTCTTGTTATGTATTGGGTAGATGCGTATAACATTTGATTGAAGTGTGCATGTACAAGTAAAGTCTCAATGATGGTTAATAAGAGACAGTGAACATGGTTTGTTTGATCAAATAAACTTATTCTACTTAGTGTAGAGTAGTAGGACATGTGATTCTAAAACCCATGAAATTAATGTATGAATTGGTCATGATTCTAGAGGATCCCCTATATGTTTAAACCTATATTTATGTATCTTCTCTTGGGTGACCTTTAAGTAGCATTATTTTTGTATTTGCCTCGAGGCAAATGATTAAACACGCTTATTAAAATGTTAATCGTGCTATTAAAATATGTGAAAGGATTTTTTTTTTTTTTTTTGGCAAGTTAAATTGAGTTTGAGAAATATTGTATTTTTGAGTTAAAAAGTAATTATTTGGTATTTGTTAGTGAATTTGAAAATAGATTAAATCAAAAGTAATATCTTTATTAGATATATTTGAATTAAAATGTCTATTTGTGCCAAAACGATCTATTCTGAAAAATAGCTAGTTTGAATGTCACATTTCCCTACAAAAGAGACTCCCTAGCAGATAAGGACCATCGAGAATGTCGCAGTGACCAAGTGCAAGCTTCATTTGTTCATCATTGATGGCATAATCCCAAATATATTTATTACATAATATGCACACCCTTTGATTGATAATTAAGGATGTCCATTGCATTGAAAAGAAAAGCAAGCACCACATCGAGGAAAATTCACTGCCATCACCGCCAACAATTCATTGCGGGAAAATTCACTGCCATGACAAATTCACCTCAAGGAAAATTCACCACGAGCAATTCACCACAGAAAATTCATTGCATTAAAAGTTTGCAATAAATTTTTCGTGGCGGTGAATTGCTGGTGGTGAATTTGACTTGAGGTGAATTTTCCCGTGGTAAATTGTTGGCAGTGAATTTTCTGACAATAAATTGTTGGCAGTGAATTTACCTGATGCCCATAAAAACATTGGGGTCTAGTAGATAATTTGATCCAATAATTTGTCTTAACTCCGATTCAACATTTTTGCAATCAATTTTAAAGGACACCTTTAACTTATCTGTTACAAAAGGCTCTGAAGGGGTGATGAACGCTGGTGCTGGAGCATCGCTCAAGTGCACTCTGGAGATCAACATTGAGGATAATAAAAGCAGGAAGACTTTTGATCGGCTTTCGAATAGCAATGCCTCACCAAGTTTGAGCAAAGATTATGCAACAAAACCACAACAATGAATAAAAAGTGTGGAGTGGGATGAAAGATATAAATTACAACTCAATTAATGATGGATCAGATGAAATTAATGCTCAGAATATCTCAATATTACTTATCATTATGGTCCCTTGTGCAACTGCCAATATAACAAAGAAAATATGCATTCTTGTACTTCACAGACACACACAATTAATAAACATGTTAGCCCAAGTAAAAATGGTAATAGATCCATGTTTAATAAATGTACGCCGAGAAATAGGGTCAGATCCTTCCTATAACATTATAAGATCTGACAGTAAATTTGAAGGAATCATAATTAATTTGGTGACATGAAATAATGTCACCACTAATTTTATGCTCTCAATCCCCAAAAAGCTATTTAAAACTTGTGTTTCAATAGGATTTTTATCGACCCGTAGAAATACCAACTTACCAACACTCCAACAAGATGATTTTGATCAATTTTGACAACCCATGATGACACAACTCAGACAATTCTGATCAATATTGAACGAACTGAAGCAACTTATCACTATTTAATTGAATATAAGGAGCATGAAGCTTTGTTGCATATAGTCCACAAATATATTGATGACATGAGCTAATGTCACTTCAACGTGAATCTCCCATCAAATTCTCATTTCTCCCTACACTTCATACCATTTTATACTCTCCAACTGACTTGATTTATCCCTCTAACACTATTCATTTCAAGAATTTCATTGTTCAATTCTAGATATGGGGTGAAATGTACTATTGCCATATTGGCAAGGTTTTCCGCAAAGGAATTGACCTCTTTGTAATAATGCATTACGTCAAAGCTATTTTAGTTTACTAAGAAGCCAAAAATATTTGATGTCATATATTTGAGTTTCCAATTTGGAGAACATTTGTGTGCTAGGATTGGGTCACCTTTAATCTACACATATGCTATATTCAATTTGATGGCTAGTTTTCTCCCTAACATTAACCTATTAGCATTTGTAATATTATTTTTAGTGTCCAAGAGTTTTTTGAAGGCTACTATTATTGTCTTTTCCTTATGATTTCTTATAACCGCACTTGCTCCGGCTCTTTCAAGATTCCCTCTCGAAGCACCATCAAGGTTCAATTTAAATTTATTAGTTACGAAGGGGACCCATTTGATAAACTTTCTTTTGGGTTTATCCTTTTATGTAGAAGCTCTATTTTGAGGGAGACTTTTGAGGATTTTCCAAATTTTTAGGATCCAATCATCCCAAGAAGAAAATATTTTATGAATTGGAAAGGATTTGAGAATATGATTTATTGCATTCTCTGATATAGAGCTTTCATTTTAGAAATTACTTCCTCAAAATTTTAGATATTTTTCCTGAAGATTCTATTGCTCATCTCCAACCATATCTATCATAGAAGCATTGAAGGACTTAAATCCCAAAGAACAATATAAGTAGAGTTCTTGTATAGAGAAGGTCAGGAGAGGAAGAGTTGTAGAAGGACCTAATCATCCTAGTTTACCTTGTAGCCACTTCTAGCATTGGTTTGAGAAATTTCGGTTCAAAAGAAGATGGTCCTTATCTTCATAGGTTGCCCCACATAATACACACTGAAATAAGGTGAAATACCCAACATATCTAGCCTTAGACCTGCTAGAATTTTGTTATTTAAAGCTAGCCAAGAGAAGGCACTAAATTTAGGGAGACAGGTTGGTCCCCTACAAACATTGGAAGGTTATTTCGATTAAGGAGATGATGCAATAAGAACACTATAACCATCCTTGACATTATATTGTCGTATTTGAGATGTTGTCCAACTTATAATATCTTTCAAATATGAGAAGAACTACTTTTTGCCCAATTATAAAAAATATAAATCTTGCTAATCTTATGAGAAAGGAAAAGCCTCTAATTTGATTTCTAAAAAAATCCTTTGATTGGAATTATTAGAGTCAATAACAAAATAGTGGTTTTCAATTCTAAAAGCCTACTCAATTGTTGCAAAGGTTTGTTTCCATTCCAAGATTCTTCCCAAAAAGTGCTTTATTATCATTATGGATCTCCCAAGTGAGATGAGGAAGAATTAGACCTCTAGAGGCTATTAAGAAATTTCAAATCTTAGACCCTTGAGGTGGATTAGATATTGTAAAAATCCTCTTTAAATTTTTTGAATCAAGGTGTTTATTTCTCATTAGCCTGCACCACTTGGAATTTTGGTTTGAGTAGAGCTTCCAAACTAGTTTTTCTCCTAAAGAAATATTTTTAGCCTCTAGATTTTGTATACCTACCCCTCCTAAAGATTTTTCTTGGCATATTATTTTCCAAGAAATGAGAGGATTCTTTTTCTTGTTATGCAAATTATCTGACCAGAAAAAAGTTCTAAATTGTTTTTGGAGGTCCTCAACAACATTTATAGGAATATTTAAGAAAAACATCATATATATAGGATTGCATTTAGAATAAATTGTAGGAGTGTTACTTTACTCACCATTATTAACCTTTTCTAGGTATTTATTCGAAGAAAGATGGAAGATGATACATGCTACCAAAAATCATTCTTATCCCGGCTTGAGAACATGGGAATACCCAAGTCTTTGCAAGGTAAGGTGTTTGATTGATAACCCAATAAATTTATGATCATGTTTCTAACATGAGGTTGAACACTTTAAAAGAAAATCTTAGATTTACTTGTATTTACCACTTTCCTATAGATTGAATAATAAAACATGATTACTTGCTGAATTATTTTGGCTTCATCAACAATTGCTTGACCAAAGATGAGAGTAGTTTCATCAACAAAGAGACAATGGTTGATTGAAGAAGGTGACTTATTTATTTTGATGCCTTGCTATGTATTTAATTCATTTTGAGTAGAAATGGATTTAATTAATGCTTCTTCCATGAGGATGAATAGGAATGGAGAAAGAGGATCACCTTGTCTGACTCCTTGAGAAGAGTGAAAGTATTCATGAGGGGTTCCATTTACCAATACCAAGAAGGAGGCTCCCAAAATATTAGACATTATCCATTTGCACCATCTAATGCTAAAGCCATTTTTTTTAGAACATTATTAAGGAAACTCCAATTTTCTCTATCATAGGCCTCAATCATATCAAGCTTGACAACTATGGCCAAAATATTCTCTATTTGAATTGAATGCAAAAATCCATGTTCAACTATAACATAATTAGGGGTTTCTCTTCCTAGTACAAAGACACCTTACTCTTATGAAATGATTTTTGGTATAATTTTTGCTAATATCATAGTGATAGCCTTTGTAAAAACATTGTGTAAAGTGTTACATATTGTGATTGGACGAAAGTATTTAAGTCAAGAAGGAGCAAGTTCCTTTGGAATAATTTCCAAAAAGGTCGTATTCATCTCTTTTAGAACTTTACCATGCTCTATAGATTCTTCTAGGGCCAAGATAATGCATCTTCCTATGTGAACCCCAATCCCATTACCTGCAAAACAACATGAACAAACACATTAGAAGGTGAAATGCAAGCAAGAACAAGGATTCCCCATGAAATCCATTAGAAAAGTTTCAAATAAGAAATAAAGCAAGAATGAAATGAAAGAACAATAAAGCAAGCTAAATCATATTGAAAACAAATGAAAACTCTTCATCCCATGGGAGAATTGGTGCCAATTTGATGTGAAAATTGGCCCTTTCCCAACTCCTATGATGCAAGTTTGATGTGTGATGAAGAGTGATCCACTTTGTTGATGCTTGATGAGTGCTCCAATAGAAAAATCTGC
The DNA here is from genome assembly GCA_007258455.2 of Sequoia sempervirens. NCBI lineage: Eukaryota > Viridiplantae > Streptophyta > Pinopsida > Cupressales > Cupressaceae > Sequoia > Sequoia sempervirens. Next base: position 706,755,688 of record VDFB02270651.1, read on the forward strand.
ATAACCTAGCTATGAACTCAATGATAATGGATGAAATTTGCTAATGATTTGAGCATAGTAAGTTTACTCAAACTGTGGATGATGAAATGAGGGGATTAGCCTCTTATTTATAGAATGAGAAGATGGATGAATGTTCAAAATAGAGCAATGTGGGACTAAGAATTAACCAATGGCAAAGTGCCACTTGTCAACCTATGAGTGGATGAAGGATGTGCAAGTTTTGAGGATTGTGCCAATAAATGCATATATTTGAATTTTGAAATTGTTGAAATGACATGCAAGAGGGAAGGAAGAATGCATTGAATGCCACTTGGCTCAAGGCAAAGAACATGTAAGAGAGAGTAAATACCTTGTTGGAAGGGACAAGTCAGCTTGGATTTTGAATTCAAACTTGGGGAATATTCCTTAAAAGATGCCTTGTTGAGGAAAATAGAGATTTAATAAATCAATTAAATCTATTTTCATGTGCAAGTGGTAAAAGCTAGAGGATGAGACATGAGAGGAGATTAAATTAATCAAAGTTAATTAATTTAATGAAGGGGTTAAATGATGTGACTTATTTGACTTAAATTTGTGGATTTATTTAAATCAAATATGAGAAGAATGTGATAAAGGATTAATTAAATAAGGATTTTTGATTTATTTAATTAAAAGAGATGATGTTAGATTAAACTAAATAATGTTTTAATTTATTTAATTTAATAGATAGACTTAAGAGATTTAATCAAATGAAATTAATTTTTTTAATTAAATAGGATAATTAGATCAAAATGGTTAATTTAATTATCGAGAAAAGGTGACCTAATTAGATAATTGATTTATTTAATTAAGAGAGGAATATTGATAAATTTAATCAGATAAGAGTATTTGATTAAATGGTTAGATTGAAGGATGATTAAGGATGAAACGGTGTTAGCGGTGAGGATCAGATACACAATGTTAATCAGTACATTTTACGTGTCTACATTTTGCCCCTCTTTGAAGCAATGCACTTGTTATGTTGGTTCAAAGAATAAACGATCTTGATCAAAGCCAAAAAAATTTCATTTTCAAAATCTTGCCCCACTACTGCTCGGTGAGAGAAAACATGCCAATATATTGCCCCCTCCAGATATTACACAAAAATTTCAATTTTTTGGGGAATCTTGCGAAAAAAAGAGGACAAGGTGCTCGACAGGTCCAAAAAGGCTCCAGGAGGCCAAAAACATGTCTAAACGCAATAAATGATGTAAAACAGGCCTCAACTATACAAAAATGGGTTGAAGGGTCCAAAACCCTAGTAGGATAGCTAATCAGGGTGAAAAAACCCTAATTTTCAAGCTTAAAAAGGCTCTGAGGGGTCACTTTCAATTCATTTTCACACAGCCCTCTAGCAACTTTGAGATTTGAGCTCTAACCTCCTGATGATATGGCACAATGACAGCTCCCAATGCACATTTCTGATTGAGTCCAGACATACCAACGACCACCCGACATTGGGGAACCGGTAAGTGATCCTTACTTGAGCTTTATTTCTCATTTTTTGCATTCATTTAATGCATTTAAAGTTAGCTCTTCTGCAGCGGCACTATATAGCACTGCCCAAAAATAAAATTGTGCCACTTGGTGTTAGATTGCTTTGGCGGTGGAGTTTGGAGTTTGGAAATAAACTCCAAACTCTGATATTGATGTCATGGCCCATGGGGTCATTTCCAAAGTGCGACGCGGCGGTGCTTTATCAACAAGAATCTTCTCAAACTACGCTGCTCGGAAGAAAAGTACACCACGGCTGTGCGCTTTTGGCATTTTGTGCCCCAACATCATAGTTTGATAAAAAATCAAACTATGACGCCTTCACAGATAGCGACGCTGGAGTGATTTTTTGGACACCTAGAATGAAATTTTTCAAAAATTTTAACATGATGAACCTTCCTAATGTAGGACACGGCGAGGGAGCTCTATTCCCAAGAGCACAAGTTGTGGGATATCTTCAGTTACTTGCGAGACCTCAGTGATAGAGAGCAGGATTGATTATGTGACATGGGGTTGTGGCACATCGCATACGCAGCGCCCGTGCGTACTCACCTTGGGATGTGTAATGTGAATGGATGATGGTGTACGTCTATATGATGATCTATTTATATTGATGCAAATGATATGTGATATGAAATGTAATATGCAAAATGATATGGCGATGATCTATGGTGTATACGTGAAATGATATATGAACCCTGCTTATATAAAATGATTATGGATGGATGTACGCTTTGCATGTAATGAATTTTTTATGTTCCTATTTATGCTTATAATGATGCAGAATGATTTATGCAAATGATTACGATGTTATTTACAAAGTGTTCTATATGATATGGATGAATAATGGATGATATAATGCGGTGTAAATGCAATGGTTGTGTTTTATATGATATGCATTGATGATGCAAATGAGATGGTTTTAAGATGCTTAGAATAACAAATATATCATCCTAAACATGTTAAATGATAATGTATGTGATGCCTTTAATGTGATGTGATGTAATATATGAAATGATATGTTATGCAAAGTGGTATGATGATGTTTAATGCAAAAATGAACATAATGTGGGAGATGACTTTATGATGTTTATACGATGTGAATATGCAATGGATTATCTATAATGCTCATGTACCTATTATGTTTGATTATGCAGTAGATAGAAATGTGCAATGTTTATGAAATACTTATGCAATGATTTATTATGTAATGATTTATGTGATGCAAAAAATGGATGCAATGTTAATGAGAAAGGGATGTGCTAATTTATGGAAAATGGTTATAATAACATGTTTATATGATGATGACAATGCAATGCATGTGCTTCCTATATGATATGTTGATGCAATATGCTAATGATTTGTGGATGTAGGATCGATGAAAATGATGATGATGATGATGATGAACTGTCATAGTACCTTGTTAGCATGATGAGCAAGAAAGAATGAAAGAGAATAAGTCATTTCAACAAGACACAAGATGATGAATATGTAAATGATGATGATTACTTGTCGAGGAGTTGGGATTTTCAAAGGGCCAATTTTCTTATGTTTGATAACACATGTGGTACGATGCATCAAGGTATAGAGAACCAGGATGGCGTTGTACCTAGTGTGATGGACTTTGACTTGACAATCAGATAGGAGTATCCTTGTTCACACCTGACATTTGAAAACCTTGCTAGGATGCATTTTAGAAGTTTCAAACACCTCAGAACAAAACACGGAAAGGTATAACCTATCAATCCAATAGTCAACAAGTTGCCCAAAACACCCTCCATACATACCCAACAAAGCAAGTATTCACCAAGTTTATTACAAGAATGTCCAACAAGCACAACAGACAAAAGATAATGATCATTGCCCCATTCCTATTTCTCTAAATCCTTTGTTTGGATATCATCGAGAGGTCCTTGGAATGAGAAAAATAAGATAACTCAAAAGACAAAGATAAAGTAAACAAACAAGCTGATGTTCTTCAATACTGCTAACCAAAAGGAAATGTGTTTTTAAGGATAAGAATCGAAACTATTGCCAAAAGATAATGCCCATTGTAGGAAGGATACATCCTAGGACATGTTAGTGGATGGCGGCACATCATTTTGTTTATCCAAAGTTTTCTTTCAAATGATTGATATGGGACCAATTGGATAATAGGTTATCAACACAAAGAGTTGACCAACTTGCTTACGTATTGACTTAGATTTTGAGACTTGACGCTTTGAGTTTTCACTTTTCACCTGCTAGACTTGTTTCTGATTGTCTCACCAAAGGTTGAGGATGATGATTGTTTATTATGAGCGATGTTATTGCAGGTGCAAGTGAGATGAGATAGATGGATTTTTTCAAATATTTGGATGTTTTTTGGAGTTTCTGCAATGTTTTGAGGCTATTTTTGGTATTTTTGGGATTTTGCAAATGTTTTGATTTTCCAAATTTTTGAATGTTTTTAGGGTTTTTTGAGATTTTGACCAAGAGACTAACCTAAGGACCTATCCTAGGGGCCTTGGGGGCTGATCAATAGATTAGCCTTACCTACGTTATACACGCAGAGACCACGTAGTTTGACTGGCGACTTGACTGATTTACAGATGAAGATATACATGATAAAATGTTAGTTTATTATGACAAACGCTTAAAGGACTAACCTAAGTGTCTCGAGGGATGATCAAAGATCAACCTTGCCTACGTTCAAGGCTCAGAGACCTATAGTTCAACAAGAGGACTTTGTTTTTGACTTGTTGACTGAATTTTTGACCTGTTTTTGGATTTTTTGATATGTTTTGAATGTTTTTGGATTTTTTGATGTTTTGATGTTTTTGGATTTTCTGATTTTTGAATCTCAAGAATATACATGAATTCGATCCGATGATAACATGCCCCCGACATGATACAATAGACTACTCTGATAAAGGTAGGAAAAATTGGCCTTGAGGATGGGTTGAGTAGTACTAGGAGGGATCATGATACGAACACAGGACTAAGCTATGGTGCGGATGGAGGTGAATGAGTGATGGATGTGGTGTGGATGGAGGTGAATGAGTGATGGATGGAGATCTGAGCATAATGGATGGATGCTTGTAGAACAAGTCATAAAGATCCTGGTGGATGGAAAGTGCTTATTTACACAAGGTACCTATTTTCTAGGTTTTCACCAAGGTACCTACCCAAAGTGCCACCGAAGTGGTTTTCACTAGAGGACAATTTTTCTCTTTACTATTTTTAATCCTTTTTCTATTTTTTTTGGATTTTTTGCTTTTTTGATTTTTTTGTTGTCACCAAGACACCTGTTTGCCAGGTTTTCGCCAAAGTAACCATTTTTTCTAGACATTTTCTGATTTTTTGGATTTTTGGTTCTATACCTTGAAAGATTAGGCATAAATTTTTTTGAGATGAGAACTATTCATGGGCTCTTGCAGAGGTTCCCCTTTGGGTGTTGATAACTGATATGCCCCTAACTTATAATTTGTTGTGATAATGAATGGTCCCAACCAATTGGGTTCAAATTTTCCTTTGCTGCTTGGGTTTGGGACATTCCTTTGATTCTCCTTTAGTACTAGTTCTCCGATTTGGAATGTTCTGCTTCTGATTTTCTTATTATAGCTCCTCTTGAGTCTATTCTGGTAGACTTGCAAATGATTTAGAGCATCCATACACCACTCATCTAGTAGCTCCAACTTGTTTAGTCTTGATACTCGGTACTCTTCATCTGTGATAAGGTTTTGCAGTGATATCCTGAGTGATGGGAGCTCGATCTCAATGGGGAGTACTGATTTTGATCCGTGGACTAGGGAGAAATGGGTGGCACTGGTGGGTGTGCAGATGCTAGTTCGATAGGCCTAGAGGGCAGGATTGAGCCGCAGATGCCAGTCATGACCTGCGTCATTGACAATTTTCTTGAGGATTTTCAAAATGGTTTTATTAGTGGCTTCTACTTGGCCATTGCCTTGGGGATAGTATGGCATGGAGAAGCGATGTTGGATTTTGAAATTTTCACATAAGTTGCGGACATCCTGATTTTTGAATGGTGTCCCATTATCTAAGATAATGGCTTGTGGGACACCATAGCGACAAATGAGATAGTTCAGGATGAACTTTGATATCTGCTTCCCAGTTATATACATCACGGGTATGGCTTCCACCCACTTAGTAAAGTACTCCATGGCAATTATGATGAACATGTGGCCATTGGATGAAGTGGGTGTGATTTTTCCAATGAGATTGAGTCCCCACTATGAAAAGGACCATGGTGTGATGATGGGATGATGAGCTGGAGCATGGATGAGGTCCCCATGCTGCTCACATTGTAGACACCTTTTGACGTAGTCATGTGCCTCTCTTTCCATTATAGGCCAATAATACCCCATCCTCAACAGTTTCTTGGCTATGGTCATTCCACTCGAGTGTGAACCACAGATACCGTTATGTACTTCAGTTAGAGCAGTCAATGCCTCCTTAATGTTTAAGCAATGCAGTAAGGTTCCTTCTATTCTCCTATGATATAGGGTATCTCCTATGATGATAAATTGGGATGGCTTTTTGATAAAGGTTCATTTTAAAGTTGAGGGTAAGTTGGCAGGTATGACACCTATTTGAAGGTATGTATAAATGTCATGGTACCAAGGATCACCAAGACCAATGATTTCACACACAAGTTCTGATTCTGGTACCTCTAATGCGGGCATGAGAAGCTGCTCTATCAGGAATTTATATTTTGGGACATCGTGGGGGATGTCCAGTAAGGATCTGTAGACATGCAAAATTTACATTATGCATTCGATCGGATTCAGTCAAACTAGATGTTGCATTAGGTCCATTCATCACCTTTAATCCATTCATTAAATAATCTCATTTATCAAATAAACATTATCATTCAACCTTCATTTTGCATCATCCATTTAATTAAATAAATCAGGACTCCATTTAAATCAAATCCTAAATTATATTTCATCATTTTCTAATTTAAATAAATCAATTACCAAAGTCCAAAAAGTCAAATCATCTAATCAGCATTAAATCAGCCTAATCATCATTAACTTAATCTAATCCTAACCTAATGCTAATCACATCCCACTTGCATTATCTAGACCTAGCCACTTGCACAATAAATCAATTTTATTGATTTATTAAAACTCATTTTCCCTCAACATGACAAGTCAAATAGGGCATTTATTGCTCTTCTTTCTTGTCCCCCTCTCAAAATTTATTGCAAATTTGAATTCAAAATTTCCCCCTCTTGGGCACTCTTCCCAAATCTTGCACATACATCAACTAATCACCACTTGACAAGTGTCCTTCTATCATTGGCAGAATCTTAGTCCCACATTGGTCCCTCTTCAACATTTGGCATTTTGAAAATCTTTAAATAGGTGCATCATCCTCAAGCAAATCCTTCACAATCTATTGCAAGGTTACTCTCTTCATTTGAGATTTGATCTTGTTCACCATCACTCCACCATCTCCATTTGCATTTGCACAATTTGAGCTTTGATCAAGGATTGGGAAAGGGTCACTAGCACATGTGACACCAATCCAACTATGGAATAGGTAATTTGGTTTTGTTTTCATAATGCTTTGGTCTTTCTAGTATCATTTGTTGCATTTGGAAGCATTCCTAAGGTATTTCATAGAGGCATTTTATTAGAGTTTGCATAACACTAACCCATGCTTGAAGTGTAGTTTGTTTGCAGATTTTAAAAATGATGCTTACATTTGGCGCTAGAAGGAGGTATAAAATATTACAAATATCTGAACGATTACCTTAGGCTGCATATCTATCTCACGAAGTCTTTTATGACTATACATTTTGCATTTGGGATTGCCATGATGATTCAGTATTTGCCTTAGATCAAAAATTTTTCCTATCAGTTACATTTGCTTGAAGATTTCTACGGCTTTCTTTTTGTTTTTGTTAACAAATGCATTTTCTGCATATCCTGCAATCTGTGGTGTTCTATAGATCACATTTCCACGAGGTATTCTGTCTAAAAGTTCACATGCCTTCCCTGTGCTTGCGCATTCTGCATAGATCTATTTGAACGCAGTTTACATAGAGATTTGCAAGTAGAAGATTAAAAGCGACAGATCATGGACAACGCCGCCATACTTAAAGCTCTTTTATTATGTTTCATCTGACAGTGGCATTTACGTAAAGTATCCAAAAGCCTTCAAACCAATCCATTCAGCGTATATCCTGCAAGTAAGATAACATTTTTTCCAGGCTTTCTGTCACTGGGTTCATATGCCTCGTACGTGCTTTCCTATCTTGCATACATGTCTGCCGCCCATGACATTTCCATTTATAGGACCTGACAAGAAACCTTTAGGCGTTTTCTCTTAGGACTGTCCGCACTCTTTGCCAGACTCTGAGTGAAAACGTTGAATGAGTTTTTATGCTTCTCTAAAGGTGCGTGGGAAAGTGTCATTTGTCTCAGTCAATGCTAGGATACTTATACATTTTGTCTTTGCTAAAACTATCATAGTCCTCGACTCGAACGACAACTTTGATGAAGGTATTTCATATTTCTTTGATGTGCATATTTAATATCATGAATGAGAGAATTACCTGTGCGGTTTTGATGGAGATCCACACACTTTGCTACGTTTTTCAATACTGACAGTTAATGAAATATCAGCTTTTAATTCCTGTTGGTGGTAGATATGGGGACGCCAATAGTTTTCAGTGTCTTACATTTTTTTCTTTCACGTGTTAATGCCATTTATTTGAAAGATAAATTCTCTTTAAATGAATTCATGCTATGCATCTACTGTGTAACAGATGATGGCATTTAAGAATGAAGGGGACGAGTCAAAGGCGTGGAAATTATAAACAGAAAAAGGCGTCATTTAAAACTCCAAATGTTTAGAGTTCTGTGTTTCCTGCATTGCAGCATTTAAAATACCTAATCCAAATCAAATACAGAATCATACGGTTAAAGGCGTAGTTGTCACCGCCGCGTGCATTTACTTCGTTGACAGTTTGGTCTTTTAAATTAAGTGGCTAGAATGAGTATTGTCAATCTGGTATTAAATTTCTTTTACATCTGCTAATTGCACTCCATTAAATTCACTTTGACTTTTGGGGCTTTAAATTTTTAGGGGGCCTTTCCCATTTGCTTGTTTTTGTTGCTTTATAAGCAGCCTGCTTCTAAATAAAATGGCAATAGGAGTTATGATGATGAGTCCGCGTTAGATTATTTGCTGCTAATTATAATCAGCTTGACAACTTTCAAAGCAATCTTTATTAGATTATTTCCATTTCTTTCTTTAAAGATTGATATGTCTTGTATACGTTTTTTTTGCAAAATACATGCCTAACTTTTATTTATGTTAATAGGTACAAAAGCAAACGAAGGCGAAAAGGTGCAAGGCGAAAGAGAAGGCTATCAAACGAAAACAAAAGGAGGAGGATTTTTGTTTGAAAACACAATGTGTTTTTTAACACTTTAAATGTTTGATCAATACTACTTCACAAAAGGAGGGAAATGTTTTTTTGAAAACACAATGTGTTTTTTAACACTTTAAGTGTTTAATCAACACTACACGAAATTGTTTTCCTTTTCGTTTTAGAACATTAGTTTTCAATTGGGGCTAAAAACGAACAATTTCATTTTCATTGCAAAGGGCTTAAAACGAACCTTAGAACACACTTACTAGATTTCGTTTTGGGTTAAAAATTGAACAAGCAATCCTCATATTTTATTTGGTGCTTAAAACGAATTCACAATTGCTTTGAAGGGTATAAAACGAACAAGTGTTTGATTTGTGTGATTGTCTTTTGAGTACGTATCCTCTCCCCTTGCACTTCGTGCGATCTAGGGTGCAAGAGAAACACTCAAAATACATTTTATTCCTTTGAA
>VDFB02270651.1:706765158-706791865 GCA_007258455.2 Sequoia sempervirens
CTTAGTATGAATTTCTATGAGAAACAGTGTGAATTAACCCGAGATTAACCCTGAAATTCAAACAATTCAAGCTGACAGCAGATCTGGAAATGAATGTTATTAAAATATCACCATAATTAAATTAAAAAAGGGGGTACTTATTAAGGGAGGACCCATTCGCCACCTAGGGCGAATTGGTCTTGGCACAAGTTTCCAAGACCAAGCCTTTAGGGGATGAAATAAGATAAAAAAAAAACCCATGTAGAATCTACAAAGAAAGGGGGGTCCTATAAAGGGAGGACCCATTTACCACCTAGGGTGACTGGGTCCGAGCACCAATTTCTAGGACATTGATTTTTCCCAATTAAATGTTATGCAATTTGAATTATGGGTTTCAAGATGGATCCTTAGAAGGTGTCACAATTAAGGCTTTAAATTTGAATTAAAGGGGCTAATTAACTCTAATTAACCACAATTAATTAAAAGGACCCTAGATAAGTATGAAAATGTGTTACAACACTTTACAATACTATAAATAGGGTACAAATTGGGTATATTTTATAAAAAAAAGGGTCCAAGATCAATGTGAATGTGTTACAACACATTAAAACATTAAACCTAGGAAAAATTAGGTTAATTCAATTACAATTATTCCCAAATCAAGTAAGGAAAACAAATACATTTTCCATTACTACAAACACTTATAGTGGTGTGGAATAAACTTAAAAAATTGTATGGTAGAGTTTATTAGGTTCAAAACTATCATATTTATAATGATATTATAATTCTAGATCCCATAAATTTTTGACAAAATTAAAGATTATATAACAAAGATCAATGACCTTAGAGAAAAACTTAAATATTATGGCATTGAGAAAAATGACATATAATTAACCTAGTGCATTAAACAAAATTGGTCCAAAATATGCTACCTTTATTTCTAGATTTCAAACTCAAAAGTTGACTATGGGAAAATCCTATACTATTCCCTCATTTTTCATATTTTTTCTTAAATATTCATGCATTAATAGGGAAATATTCTCATAAATCCATCCAACTCTCAAGTTTTGGTGGCTAGTTAGTCATAGGGATAGAAAGTATCAATCCATACTTAAAAGAAACATAAGAGGTCCAAGCACAAACCACAAAGAGAATAAGAAAATTTATGTTCTACTTCAAAAGTATAAATTAAATCCCTTTAAAGGTAATTCTTAGAATATGGAAAGTGCAAGTTGTGCCTACCACAAAAGCTTGGTCATAGCTTGAACATAAATTTTGTGGGAAGTAGAACAATGAGTTGAACCATATTCTCAAAAAGAACAACATTAATCTACTATCCTCTATTGCACAACAATACTTGATTCCTTCAAAATCAAGGAAATGGAAAGCAAAAAATCTTGTTGAATTGAAATATTATTCCAAGAAATGGTTTCTTGAAGCAAGTGCTTCACACCATATGTATTTTGACAAAGCATATTATTCCTTATTGGAGGATTTATCCTTCCCTCATATGGATGTCATTGAAATGAAAGAAAATTAGGAGGGTGTCCTAAGGGTTTCCCAAAATGGAAACGTGGGTCCAAAGAGGGAAAATGGGGTGCCACTTCTCTCAATTCATTAGGAAATGAGATCCACACCATGAAGTGACAATCAATCTCAAGGAGAATCAATTCAAGGTATGAATCTTCAAATTTCCCTTTTTCGCTAGGATGGGGGCCTAGGTCAAACATCACTTTGGGGAGAAAGATTAAAAATAGCAAAACAACTCCAAATTGAGATCTACAAAGTGAATTTAGGAGATTTAACATAAAACTAATTGAAACAACAAACTTTATGGATAATTTGAAGGTAATAAATGTTGTGTACCTATCAAAAGTTGATGCTTTTATAACTCTAATAGGGAATCATTTTCCCTAGGGCGAATGGGTCCTAACATGGGTTTTAAAAAAAAATTGAATATCAGATTGAAGTTGAGACTTGCAATCCTTCCCTATAACTTCAAACTTTTTCTCCCAAATCTGGATCTGTCAAAATTTTGCAAAAAAAAATTGTTTGTTTGTTGGTGGATGGGGGTTTTCCTCAGTCAAATCCCAAGTTCAGTAATTAAACCTTGATGATGAATAGAAAAATAAAGCATGATATGTGTGTGCAATCCTAACCTTAAGTGTGTCTAAGATTAAGATTTCTAATAATGCCAAGAAACCCTACTCAAGTGTGTTAGAATAGGATCCTAAATGAACATGAACAATGATGAAGACCTACTTTAGGAGACCTCAAATCCCTTTAATAAGTCACAAATCTGATTATACCTCTCTTTAGGCTGAAAATAGAATGATCATAGAAGATGGAATAACTTAGTAAACAATTCATTAGGTTAGGTTTAATCTCATAGTGCTTCTCCCAAAACCTAGAATCCATCATGATTCTCCATAGGCATCTATCATCAATTCTTCAATAATGCTTGATCTTTGACAATAAAATGAGCTTGAAGACCTGCAAAAACAATAGAATGTTGCTCCAAGACTTCACTTTTTCTTGCTCCTTTCTCTTGAATGCAAATGCTTGTGATCTCATGTGAAAACTCTTTTCTTGCTAGTGAAAAATGAATGTGAAACTTATATTTATAGGCTTCCTTCCTAATTTTCCAATTATTAGATCTCAAAAGCCAATATGTGAAATTTGAATTTGAAACCTTGAAATTCTACCCAAACAATATAAAATTTGAGTTTAGGGATCTTAATGAGGACCCATTTTCCCTATGGTGAATGGGTCCTGACCTAAATCATCGAGACTCCTAGAATGTCGGGGCATTAATTTAATCCCTAGCATTTGTTCAATGTGGTTTTGGGAATTAAATAAATTTAATTAAAATAGGCATTGGGATGCATGATAAAGGGTATTAAGGGAATTTTAATGGGATTTTAAAATGAATAAAATATTAAGTCACTAAAATAGGTCCAAACAAGTGTGAAATTGTACTCTCCTAGAAAGGGGTACAATTTTCTACACTATAGTCATTAATGATTCTTCAATAGATATCATTGGGAAAGGTATGGTTGGTTTTGGTAATGGTGTATTTGATGATATTCTCAATGTGCCTAAATTTTTTCCAACCTTCTCTTTATCTTTCATATCACTCATCTTGAGAATGATAGAAAAGTTTATTTCACTCCAATTTTTTCATTAGGTATATTAAATATATTTCTCTCCTCGCAATGTAAAAGCTACTCATTATTATTAGTTCTATGATTTCTATCACTTTATACTTGATATCCTTTCTATTTCGTTATTGACCAATTCCAACTCCAAGAGAAGATTATGTCGTGAATAGTTTGGCCATCTAAAAAAATGCTTTCAATAGCTTAACACACATTATAGGATTATAGGAATTCCATAGATCCATTTTTTAAATGGTGTATGTCTTGATTATTCACTTGGAAAGAATCTAAAGGAAAATTTTGATAAAGGAAGTCTTGGATGGCTTCCAAAGTCCACGAGCTTATTCAAAGTAACTTAGCAAGACCATTTCCATCCTTGTAATTCAACGAGGATTGCTATATGATCACCTTCAATAAAAGCTATTACAGATTGACATAGGTCTTCTTCCTTTACTACAAAGTTAAAAATTTTGATATATTTAAAGGATTTAAGGATTGTGTAAAAAATTGAGAAGTATATCAAAATAATTGTAGAGAATATATGGACCACTAATTTGAGTAACTATGCACTCTTGAGGGTATTGATATTCAACATCTAGTTTCCTACACAACACAATTTTTTTTATTATAAAACAAAATAATCAAATTTTGAAAGAGATGGCTAGGTACATGATCCATGCTTCTTCCCTTATACCATTCTATTAGTTTAAAGCTATCAACTATTTTTCTAACATATAAAATAGGGTTCAACATAAGGCTTTAAAGGTAATCACTCTATTTGAAGCTCGGTGTGGTATGAATAATGTATTGTTGTAGTTCAAATTTTTTGGTAGCCCCTCTTTGGCCTACATTTCTTTGGATAAATCTAGGGGATTGAAAAATAAAAAATGTTGATGTTGCATATTTGTTGGATATCTTGATGATGTTAAGGGATATAGACTCATAGATCCAAGAACATGTGATATATTTATTGAAAAAAGTGTATATTTCAAGGAAAATTCTCCCAACTTATCCTCTTGCACTTCTCCTTCTTCCTACATAAATTATTTTGATGATAGTGATATAGAGGACTATCCTATTGATTCTTAAACTCATAGGGTTGGTTTATCACCTCCCCCTTCATAGGATCAACCTTCAAAAGATGAGGACTCTCCTCCTTCATCCCCACCATCCTTTATGTTTTATTGGGATTGAAAAACATTACAACATGCAAAAATTATTATTGGATATCTTTTAGATACTCAAAGGACTTGATCATGAAATAAGGATAAAATATTATTAATGAAATTTCCATCTTTCATATATTTGTGTATGACTCTTTGTGACTATCAAAATTTTATTAGTCAGTATGAAGAACCATCTTCATCAGCTCATACTGAAAAATTTGAATCTGTACCCAACAACAACTATCAACCATTTAAGAAGAAAAATAAGAACTTTATAAAGATAAATCCAACTCAAATAAACAATCACGTTGAACCTCAAGTTGTTGCCATAAGTTCAACCCCATACCAATTTAGAGCGAAAGATAGATAGTTCACCCCACTACTTAATTCCCTCCATTCAATCATGTTTCTACTTTTGAGTAAGAACTTAATCCACTTACCTCTTATTAGACCTATGGATGGAACCAATCCTATACTTCCAAGTTTTAATCCAAGTTCCTTTTGTCAATATCACCACACAAGTGGACATGATACAAAATGATGCATGCATCTTAAACATCAAGTTCAAGACCCAATTGATTCTAATCACTTTTAATTGGGTGGTGTTAATGATAAAGGGAATAAGTTCGTCACACTTCCTAACCAAAATTTATAAATCTTTACCAATCCATTGCCTAATAATTCAACCAACTTTGTGCAAGCTTGTGATGTTAAGAATGATGAGATGAATGTTGATACAACTAACAACATGAACAATGATTACAATAATAATGAGGATAGTCTAAAAATAATGGTTGGTTTTGTAGATGTGCAACCTCATAAAGGAAAAACCTCCATATTACTTGACATTGATTTCACTAATAATGTACTTAATCATGCACCTGATGGTCCTCTCTACATTGTTGGTTGTGTCAATGATAAACCTACACAAGAAATACTTATTTATCATGTATGTGGAGAGAATGTGATCACTGAGGAATAATTGTTTGTGCAAGAGCTTTATCAATATTCTTATGAACAATCGAAAGCATGGATAAAAAAATTATGATGGTTTTTCTCACCCTACGATAAGTTCCATCACTTTTCCTCTTAAGGTTGGACCAAAGAAATTAGATGTCTCATTCTCCATCATCCCGTCATCGAACCAATTTTGTGTGAAGCTAGGCTACCCATGGTTGCTGCTCCATATTTTTTCCTCGTTCTTTATTCACAAGTGCATAAAGTTCCATTTTGAAAATGAGTTATTTATAGTGCATCATAGTGGGTTTAATCCTTTGTCTTCCCATGGGAATTTTTTATTGGATTTATTTTTTCCTCAACGTATTGAACCTATAAAGTCTCATGAAGATTTCTTTTCCAATTCATACCAAAAGTTCAAGGCAAAGTGCATAACAAAATTATCCCTTAGTAATATGCCTAACAATGATAGGTCTATGGTTGTTCCTTCTCCCCTTCTAGTTATGAATGAACCTATGCTTGAACCAAAAACCCTTCCAACTAACCAAGGTAAATATGCTACATTTCCTCAACCATTTCATATAAAATACCAAGAGACAATCACATGATTCCTTTTGTTCCTCCAAAGATAAAACAAGTGTATAAACCTAAAGAGACTGTAGTTTCCCAACCCCTGGTGGTTCTTTCAGTTCCTCACTTAAGGGAAGAAAAGGAACCAATGGTTGATAAACCCACTCCTACCCCATCACAACTTCATAACTATGCAAGAATAAATTGAAATACTAAAGAGTGTAGGAATAGACATTGTGCTATTTCTCACCAATTGGAAGAAAAGAATAAAATAGTGCATGATAATCCAACACCTATAGAAACAACTCAAGAAGAAATTAAACTTTCGCCAAAACAAGACATGGAAGAAAAACATGAGGTGAAACAAGAAAATTCAAATGCAATTTTCATAAAACCTCCCATTGTGATCAATTTGGATGATGAAGAGGAAATTACTAAAATTGATGAAGAGGTGCATAATGAGC
Source organism: Sequoia sempervirens (assembly GCA_007258455.2). NCBI lineage: Eukaryota > Viridiplantae > Streptophyta > Pinopsida > Cupressales > Cupressaceae > Sequoia > Sequoia sempervirens. The sequence continues at coordinate 706,771,453 of VDFB02270651.1, forward strand.
TTAATTTTTTATTTTCAAAGAAAATTAATTTAGATGGGGGAAACATTGATGATCCTCCTAATGAGAGTGACCCACCACGTGTTGCACCTAGATATTCTCCTAGTATGGAACTTATTGTAGTCCCTTTAGCTAGTTGTCATACATCCATTTATGATGAGAAATATGGGGATGTGGATGACCTGCTTTAGGTTGGATCACATGTGTGGTACCCTTTTTTGTTTGTTTCATGTGTTCTTTTTGTTTCAATGCATGTGATGTGATCCCTCATGTTGTGATGCTTGGAATGTTTTTATGTTTGTTATTTTTCTTTGGATGACCCTTGTTGCTCCATTGGTACAAGGATACAATGGAAATGAACTTGTTGTGACAATCTTCTATTTGTATCTCCATTCTTCCATATGTTGTCAACTTTGTTTTTTCTTTTTGTCCTATATTTTCCTTTTGGGGACAATGCAAAGTGTTGAGACATTTATGTCTCTTCCATGTTGAACCAAAAATCTTCTTTGTCTTCTCTCTCTATGTGTCATTCCTCTATTTTTTTTTTCCACAAGTATTTGGGGAATGATGTCAATTTTGAGCTCTATTATATCACCTTGGATCTGTGGATCCCTAAATGTCCCTTTCTATGTTGGATGTCACATTACATTTTTGGGTCAACCCCTTATCATGATGTAGCTTTATTTAGAAACATATCATTGGCATAGGGCTTTCCAAATAATCTCTTGTGATCTTTTATTATATGGAATTTATCATTTTTCTACTTTAAATTAATTTCTCATAGCATGGTGTTTTGTAATTTGTTTAAAGTGGGGGCATACATTCGAATTTTTTTTCTTCACTTTGTTCACAAGGGTTGGACTTAGTGGTGTGTTGACATTGACATTGACATTGACATTTTCTTTGCTTCACTTTGTTCACAAGAGTTGAACTTAGTGTAGCATTAGCATAGTATTTTGATAATTTTGTGGTACCTTATTGGAATTATCAAGGATTATAACTCTTGGTATGGTTGACATGGGAACACGCCTAGTGAAAAATGGTCCTCACTAGACCTTGCGTGTTTCTCATTTTTTCCACCTTATTATGGGTACACCTAGTAGACCTAGTGTGTTTCTCATCCTATCTTAGGGGCTCACCTAGTGAAAAAAAGTCCTCACTATCCCATGTGCCTTCCTATTTGTGGTTCACCTAGAAAATATCAGATCGTTCTATTGTGTGAGTCATGAACTTCTTTTGTATGGGTCTTAGCATAATACAACTTGTTATTCCATACCATCTTTTCACATTTTTTGTTGACATTATATGTTAGCATATGTTATTTTGTTGTTTATCATACATGTGTGTGTTCTTTTGTGCTTATGTTGGTTTGCCATGGGATCCTAGATCCTAGGGGCTTGGCCATCTCCCTTGATCCTTAGTCATCCTATCTCTTCAAAATTTGTACATTTGAACACTTCTTGACATGTATTTCTCTACTTTAATGTGAGTCTAAGCATAAGTTCATACTCTCACTAAAGTGGGGGCTCAATGTAGTATTGTAAATTGTCACCCTTAACAATTTCACATTATGTTTTTCTCCCCCTTAATTTATTGGACCTAATTAAGCTCCTAATTTTCTAAATTGTGCATTCCAAAGCCTATTTTTACCGTTTTGTGAAGGATTTCAAACATTGAATAAATGTAGGCAATTAATGTTTTGATCCCTACACTAAATGTCCTAAAAGATAGCATTAGGAACCACACATCCATGGGCGTATGGGTCCCCCTATCTCGTCAGGGACCAATTTTTAATATGTTATTGTTGACATTTTAACATTCAAATTTCAAATGGATCCATTGGTGTGGCACATTTGTGTTGAAGGTGGGCTGGCGCCTCTGATGGAAAGTTTGGTGGGTCACGACCCTAGTTTATCTGCATAGTTTGTAAATTCTTGGAAAGATAGAAGGGTTACCATGTGTGGTATTTCCTTCAAAGTGAATGAGGAGGTGATGGGGTTGTTCTGTACTGGTAAGAAGTACCCGAAGCATACTAAGGCCCAAGATAATGAAAGCCTGAATGCCTTCTTTGTGGGTAATGAGAAACCGGTTCGCAACTAGTCAGGATTTGAGAGAGAGGCTCTCCCACAGCCTTGGGACCAAGTCTGCCTTGCCCTTATGAAGTACATGACCCTTGAAGGTAGATACAAAACCTACTGTTTCTATCAATTCCCTCTTTTAAATCACCTCCACAAAAAAAATTGTTAAGCTTTCCTTTTTTCTTACTTAAGGATTTAGAGAGATTTATTGAAAAGTGTATTGAGGCTATTGGCCAAAACCTTAAGGATACTCCTCCCTTGCCGCCCCACCAAGGCCTCATTTTGAGGCTCTACCACTTCCATCTTGTATTATGCCTGCCCAAACCCATTTTTGTTGTCTGTGTTGAGGAAATTGAACCCCCTATTGTGGCCAATATCTCCACAATTGAGTCCAAAGGTTCCATTAGGAAAACCCCTTCGGTTACCATTGAAACTCATAAGCCTAAACCTACTACTAAGAATTTTAAGGGGAGTGCAAGGATTGCCTAGACTAGTGTTGCAGCTAGTATATGTGAGCTTAAGTCAGCCATTGCCAAGTCTGTTAGCAAACCTACCTTTAAAAAGAAAGGTAAGGATGAGGGGAAGGGTTTGATGGAGCCTCTAGCTATGGAAAATAGAGGTAAGAATTTTGTGGGTAGGGACTCTAAGGGAGACACAGTGGTCGCTACTATGGTGGAGACTGGTGGCAAAAATCTCATCATCAAGAGGTCTAGTATGCTAGCTAAAAATAAAAAGAAAGTGTAGGTTAATGACATGGAAATGGATGAGGAGTGGTCTAACAACAAAGGTTGCAGGGATGAGGAGGAGTTTGGGGATGGTGAGGAGGAGTATGTTGGAGGGCCCCATACCATTTTAGATTTTAGCAAAGTGCATAAAGAGAAATCGACTTCCTAGTCCTCAGACCCTCTGGATGTGGAGCGAGCTAATATTGAGAAGACTACAGATTATGGGGAGGAGCTTTGTGTGCTATAGGAAAGAATGGGGAAGATGGACAAGAAATTCAATGTCTTGACTCGTTTCACTGTCAAGTTGGTCCACTGTGTTACCAACACCCTCTTTGTTGTGATGAAGGATGAAATGGACAAGAAGAATGTTGAAGAAGGCCCAAAATGGGTTGGGGATGATGTTGTTAATCTCCTTTCTCATAACTAAGAAAATGCCAATTAATCTGTTGCTGCTGCATTGTATGTTTTTTGGCTTAGTTTTTAATATTTTTTGGATCTTTTTTGACTCTTGTGGCTCTCTGTGTAAAGGATACAACACCCTATAAATACTGCTTACCATATCAAAAACATTCAAATTTCAAATTTCAAATGTTGGCTTTTGGAATCTAATTTTTTGGAAATTAACACAATCACATATAAATACCTAGTTATTTTATAATTTGAAGTCCATCTAGTACTAATTACACTATTGAGAAAATACTATTTTCAAGATAAAGTCAAGAGCATCATCTCAGAGCATTATAGCAGTAATTTAAGATCCAACATCATTTCAAAGTTTATGTGTACTCATGTTTTGTGAAGGCTAACCCTTGTTGTAGGTCTCCAAAGCATTCAAGCATTCAAGAAAGCAAGATCCAAATCCTTGAGGTGATGTGCATGGCTTCAGTCCTTTAAGGAAGCCATTGAAGGATGGTGAGTTGTAGCACTTTGTGATTTCATCATTCCTTCCTTTCAATTATCATTTCAATCATTGACATTGCCATTGTGGAAGTGGAAACACTTACATGGGGTTTGACTGAGGCAGGCCCCTAAATGGCCCAACATTTGCTCTCTTTGTGAATGTGTAGGTTATAGGTTTGAAGAGGATTGAAGATAATTTTTCCATTGTTGCATTTCAAGCCCTAAAATTTGTCAAGCCACAAAAACTCAACCATAGAATTATTTGACGATACTTTGACAACTCTACAACCAAGAAATATAAGCTTACACCCAACATTAGAGGACCCCATAATCAGTTTCAGGACCCCCTATCAGGGACCCATATGCCCCTAGGTGTCTACTTACTCCTTTGCATGCTAGATTTGACATTTTATGATAGGTTCACAATCTCTAGTACTTCTTAGATCTACCTACAATTTATTTTTTCAATACATGTGTGCTTCTGAAATATTTCGTTTATCATATTAGGTCATATAATTCAATTAGGTTAATCATTCCAAATCATTTCTAATCCATTTCTAAGGCTCAAAATAAGGAGATCCAGGTTTGATTGGCTCACCTTCATGGTTGATAGTTAATCTATTCACCTTGATCTCCCTCTTTAATGGAATTAGAAAAAGAGGCCCTCCCATTACATCCTAGGTTCTTTGCATTTAGGACTTAGGGCCACATCAACCATATTTTCCTCTATTCCAGGGTTTGAGAATAGTAAATCTCTAGGAACTATATTTCTATCTTGGCTAAGTCTATACCTTAATTTGTTTCCACATTTAATCTATAAAATTATCCTTTGGCGTGTCTAGGTGTAATCTTGAAAATTTATAATTTTGCTTCATGGTTTAATAATTTTACCTCAATCCATTCTACTCTCTAATCTAGTGGTATTTACAAATATCTTTGAAGGGATATGAAATCACTTGGCATCATGATCTCCTAATTCAACCCCTATAAAATAGACTAGCTTTACAATAATGTAAAAGATCAAAATAATCAACATCAACTGTGTAAATGCACCTAGGATGATTATATAGATCTAGGTTCATTTTGGGTACTTTGATCTAAGTATCCTTCTAAGCATAATCCTTAAATGAAAATGATATTTCCTTAATGTTTGATGATAATGAATGAATACATTTGAATTCCATTAAATACAAGGACATAGCACTATGGTTGTGTAAATTTGTGTTTAGTTGGCTCAAGGTAGGAAAATAATGGGTGATATTTAGCCATGATTTGGATGGACACATATTAGAAAATTATGGGTTAGGTCCATTGGTGAACAATTAACCCACACCAACATAAATCACTTGAGACATGAAAATTGGAAAATCTATGTAGATAACAAATGTATGAGTATGGGCACATGAATAGACATAATAAATATATAATGTAGGTAAGTATATCATAAAACATGTATATATAGATAAGGTGGAGGATAAATGTATAGGAATGTGTGTGAGTAATAGTATGAGGGAAGGAGTAAAAATTTGCACAAGATTACATCATTTTTTGATATATAAATATATTAATTTATTCTCTCAAAATAAAAATAAAAATAAATGAGAAATGACATAGGTAAGAAAATTTTACCATGGATTCACTATTTTTTTAAAAGCATAAAGTGTCTCTATTATTTAGTGGTTTCTATGCATATTTTTCCTTACTTTGTATATAGCTCTCTTCTAAAAAGAGAAATAGATTATTTTTGGTGATTGATATACATTTAGAATCATCCCATAAATATCTAGAGATATGTTCTTCTAGTTCTTAGTAAACAATTATAAATTATTAGGGACTACATTTTTTAGGATGAATTCACAATTGTACTAAGAAGTAAATGTAATTAATTTTTTATATTGTGTTGTGTCCTTCAATATTTTAGGGAAAAATTATTTTTTATTCTAGTGGAAGACCTACCGTGTTCTTGGTGCTTACTTTTTATTAATATAATGGAAGTTGCATGGTGAGTGATTACACCCTTTTTTAGATACTAGTTGCACATAATGTATCTACATTATACCATACATATAGAATTATATGATGCTAATCATGATCATTTCAATAGGGTAGTTCTAATGTGTGTTATTTGTATAATGATGTGCAATTTATTAGTGGATGGTTAGTTAATGGAGCACTTACTATTGTAAATAATATAGTCTATTATCAAGTTACTCAACTACTAGAGTAATCATTGTGTGTGGTTGTGCAATACAATAACTATGTGGGTGTGCCATAAAAAGTTAATAACCCAGGCGTGTCCCCATTTTACCTATTATGTAAGAGGTAATTGAATATAATCCTTATTAGAGTAACATGGGTTTTAACCAAATACAATTTATAAGGTCTAACATTAAATAGGGGCATAATAGACATTGGTGATGTAGAGAGGGTTCGTTTAACATTAATTTTTATCTCTCGGAGTCTTTGAAAATCTCTTAAATTATCACAATCATAAATTATTTAAAAATTATAACATGTAAAAATTCTATCAAATGACTTATAAACATAAATATTTACAATCTTATTGATCAAATATTGCATTAAGCAGACGCCAAAAAGTGCAAACAATATTTTACTAAGAAAACTATGAATATTTATACCTATCAATAATTTTTTAATACCTATGAATTCTATTACTATCACCTTTAAATCCTATTACTAGCCTTGTTCCCTATCATAAGCAAAGAAAGCAATTTAAATCCTGTTACTAGTCTTTTTCCTATGATAAACAATTAAAGCAATCATTCCTTTCCAAACCATTGTTTAGGTAAAGGTGAAAGCAACTTGAAAAAAATAAAAAATAACTTGCAAGGCATACAGGAGCTTCACAATAATAGAACCCAAAGTCATAAGGTACTAAGCAGGAGACCAGTTTGGCACCACTTGCCACAAATTTATCAGAAAATATGCAGTGTTTAAATCACATCAGATGACAGAGAAATGAAAAGAACATTTGGAAATTTGTGGTGCATGTCAACCACTGCCTGCTATTTCTATGAAATGCATTGAATTCGACAGTAAAGCAGACAGAAAAGTTGTCATATAAATAGAACAATCATGGCTCTGCATGTACTCCTGGTATTAATAATGTAGTTAATTTCACAAACCACTAAACAGAACATGTTCCCATGAAATCAAAAGGCAAGTTTAATCAGTAGAGAAGGATGAATTATTTGCACTTTAAACGTATAGTTTGTCTGTATGTGAAGTTTATCTAGGCTTAAAGAATTGAATTAATGTAATAATAAATAAGTTTGAGGTTCCCATAAGGATGATAAGACGTTGAAGAGAAAGCAATTAAATAAAATAAAACCCATCTGTTTCACTTTTAGAAATTTCAGTGGAATCATTTTTGTCCGGTTGTTGGGAAACTGCAGTGTAAATTATGATCTCAGAGACTGAAAAAGGTCTGGAAAATGCATTGCAAACAGTGAAATTTGGCATCCAAAATTGCTGTAAACAATGACTTGAGAGGGTGGGCAAATTACATCACAACTAAGCATGGAACCCAAATTGGTTGTGATTTGTGATTGATTGAGTGCCAAATAAAAGTAATTTATAATTTTTTGTGATTGGTAATTAGTATAGTTATTTATTAATTTTGTGTAGATGAGGTATACAATTGTTATTGGGCGTTTGATTTTTCAAACTATTTTATATTTAAATAAAAATTATCTAATTAATTGAATATATCTGTTCAAGGGGTTGAGTTTAATTGGTTAAAGCATTGAATTCTTAATGCGAGATTCTAAGTTGTAACTACTGATCTTCTATACTTCGCTTCTAATATAGAAGTGGTTTCTAAATGAGTGGATTTCTAAGTTGTGACTCTTGGTCTTCCATAGGTGGTTTTTAGTGTGGTTGTTTGAAAAGAGCCGTTATTAGTCTCATGGTTGTGCTCGCATGAACTTACATTAGTTTCATGTTGATGTTTGGATGAACAAATCACACGAACTTATATTGATCTTATATTGATACTCATATGAACAATAATATTTATAAACGATAATCAATATATATGTGTGTGTGTATGTGTATGTGTATGTGTATATATATATATATAAATTAAACAAATTCTTAAAAACTGTCTTTCTTAATTGTCTAATAATTATTCAATAATCTAATAATCAAAGATAATAATTTTCACTTAAAATAACAAAATTATTTTTTAAATAATAAAAAATTTAAAAAGATAAGATAAGATTAAAGCCAATACAAATAACAAAAAGCGCCAGCACAGACAACAGCCAAAACAAACTACTCCTTTTCTAAAGTAGATTGTCTTGCATTTGAATCTTTATTAAAAGTAATAAATTATTTGATGTTAAGCAAAGCATCTCTAAAGAGGTTTAAATAGCTATTTTACAACAAGGTGTGCATGCACTTCACTATTTAAATAAACATCATATTCATATTTTTATTAAGGGAATGAGAATAAGAACGTGAAAGAAATGGTAAAGAAACTTATGCAATAGAGCTTATTGAAGAAGGAGAATATTTTTATTTTGTATTTACTTACAAATTTTGTAATATCAGATTTTTATATTATGATGAACTATAACGGTTTTGAGTGTTCATTAACATATTTGTCAATCTCTTTTATAATAAAAAAAAACAAGAGTAAATATTTTCTAAAATAAATAATATAATTATTATTTTTAAAAATTTAATTTATATTAAATATATAATTTAAAAAATATATATATATATATATATATATATAGATACGTAAGATGAGTATTTTATTAATTAAAATATTAAAGTTACAAATGTTTACATAGTAGGAAATTTTCATCACCAAAAAACCAGAGAGTCACCCGATCTACGAATTCACCCACTATAAGCCAGTCTACCTACAAACCATCTGAGCATGACCACAAAAGCTTCGGCCAGAGCCAGCAAAATGCCATTTAAATGGCTATATACAGAGCGCCATCGGGAATAACAAAAAACTAACAAGCCCAAAAGCCAAAAAAACCATAAACCATCGCCCAACTTATACAAAGCCATTTAAATTTGCAATTCCTCAAATTCCTTTAGCCATTCAACACTATCGACCTCCACCAGCTCAAAAAAAATCTTGAGAAACTCTACGGCCACCGCCACAATCATTTGGTGCCTCATAAGGCCTGACCTACGCAAATCCAGAAGGAAAGGAAAGGAAAAATCTTTACTGTTTCCTCCAAGCAGACCCGCTCCACATCACAAGGCCTCGGGCATCCCTTGCCTTCAATCACCACACTCAAAATTTCATCCACACCTTACCAGATCCTCCCTGAACATTTTTATCAGTAACCCCTTCGCTTCCACCTTAGGAACCTTGTTATCCAAGAGAGAAGCCAGGAAACGAGAAGAGATGTGCAAGTTATCCCTCCTGTACTCCTTACTCTCCAAATGTCCAGAATCCAGGACCATCTTCACAATCGCGATGACCAAAGAATCATGCTTGAGAAGAATGTGCTTCAATCTTTGGTCTATAATCTCCCTAAAGGAGGCTTTCCTCACCTTTGACTACAACGAGATTGGAGTGTCTATACCAAATCTTGCTAGGCCCTCCATTGAAACCTCTATGAAAATTTTTGAACTCTTTGCCATTGTCGACCCTACACAGACTGCTCCTGGAAGGAATAACAGAGGCCACTCACAAAATCCGCTTCTTTCCTGCAAAAACTTAACCAAAAACATAGACAAACCATCCATAAATAAAAAAACTGATAACAAAGTCGTCACCACCCTACGCAAATGGTACTCAAGGCAACATGCAAGATGTCCTCGCCATGAGGAGGATATCCTTCAGACATGATATACACTCAATACAATGCATGGGAATGGGGGTCATAGCTTTCCTCCATTTCCTTCTGTACACCAAGCGATAACACAAATATCAACTAATCTCTGCCATAATTAATACCAACTCCAACCTTGCCCCAACGACACTTCCACTGTGGCATCAAATGCCACCTCCCTCCACCAGCTTGGAGGGGCACCTACCCTTCCACCCACATATATTTGCATATATTTAATATAATATTTATGTAAATATTTTTTTTAAATTAATATTTATGGTGTGAGAGTGGGGCTTCTTATATGTAGTGCCATCAATCAAGACTCAAACTTCATAGGGTTTTCTTCTACCACATCATTGAAGGGCTCCTAGGATCTTGTATCCTACTTTATCGATGACATCTGGAATGGGGAATTTGCATGTTGCTCAAAGAGTGCATCCTTGGTTTGTAGATATTTCCCCTCATTCATGGGGATCAATGGGTTAATCAACCTATCAATCCTAGAGATGATGTCTAATGGATACCACCAAAAAAAGGTTGGATTAAAGGAAAAGTTAATAGAGCCTCTTGTGAAAAATCTGGGACACTTAGGGTATGTTACATAATTAGGGATTAGAAAGGAAAGATCTTAGCAATAGTTTTTAATAAGCTACCAAAGGGGACAAATAATGATGTCGAATTTCAAGTGACACTTCTAGGAATGAAATTTTGTAGGAAGTTGAATTTCAATGAAGTACAACTTGAAGGTGATTTACAGATCGCTATTAATGCTATTCGTAGAAAAGGTCCACCTAAATTGGAAATTAAAAAGTGGTTAGTGTTGATATGGGAATTATTGAGCTAGCTAGAAGACTTCTACACCATGCATGTGTTTAGAGAAGGAAACAATGTGGTTGATCTATTTTTTTATATTAAGGAAATGCAAATTACAATGAATAGAATGTAGTTAAAAATTGCAATATAAATTATACACAACGACATCAATGACCAAGAAATTATACACAAAAATATCAACAACAAAGCCATCGAGTTACAACAACAAAACTGGAACAGCAAGACCAACAAGGTTAACAAATAGGTCTTTACAACAACAACAATATTCAATAGAATTTGGAGCAACAGTAGATCAAAGACCAACAAATACTCATTTTTTTGCATCTAGGACCTTAGAGCTTGAGCAATATGAATACACTTATTATTTAGTAGCTGACTCACTTGAATTTTGATTTGTTAAATTTAGAACTTTATATTTGAATTCTTTCTAGACTTCACCTATAGTTGTGAGAACAAAGAAGCGAGACAATAAAATATATCATAGTAAATCCTTCAAACTATAAATTCCTAGTGACAGTTATGGTTATTGAAAACTGCTTTACATAGATTTCTCCATAAATGCAACACAATAGCATGTCTAATACTAGAAGCAATAACATTTTAATGAAGCTTGGCCCCCAGTGAGGCCTCTTTCCATCTTAGTTCATGCTCAAAAATATCAAGTCATTATATAGAGTTCCATTTCTTTTTAACAAATTGGCATCCCTCATTTCCTTCTCTAAGCACATGCATGGTTGCTTTTGAAGAGCAGAAACCTTTTGACCACTATTCTAAAAAATCTTCCCTTGCTATTTTTGTCGAACCAAAAAGGAAGAACCCCCTTATGGAATGTGAACCCAAAGATGTTCCTAAATCCAAACTCCCTACCAAAAATAAAAATGGGGGTGTGGGTTTAGCCCAGTCAAATGCGAAAGTTGGGCTCTGTGAGTTAAAAAATACCCCCACCAAGAAGGACACCAAACCGACGGAAAATACTAAGGGAAAAGACACCCAATATCAAGTGGAGATGCCAAACATAGACAATAAGGGAGGGAGCCGTATGGATAGAGATTCTAAAGGTGATACTATGGTGGCAATGAGTGTGGATATTAGGAAGGATCAAACCAATGTTATAATATCTCATAGGTTGGCAAAAAATAGGAAAGAGGTGTTTGTTGACAAGATATCTAGTAGCTCAGAGCATACTAATGACAACAGAATGTGTAAGTGGTAGAATATTGTTCAAGATTCAATGAGTTTGTCGAAGGCCCCAATCACTTCTTGGATTTGAACAAAATGATAAAAGAGGATTCTAGCACTCAATCTTTGAACCACATGGTTGGGGAGGAGTAGACAATTAAGGGGGCTAATGGAAATGTTGGAAAAATAAGGACAGACAACTGAGAGGGGGGGTGAATCAGTTGTCACAAAATATTTAAAATTTTCAACTTAACTTAACTTAATCTTAGATCTGATGAAAGAATAATAAACCATAAACAATCAACACATCAGAAGCATAGAGAACACCAAGATTGTTTTACATGGAAACCCTGTTAGGGGAAAAACCATGGTGGATGTTAGTCCATAATATTATACCCTATTAAAAGTATAATGAAAAATAATGGGAATGCACATGCATTCAGGCACACTACCTAGAGCTCACTACTCAAATACAAAAGGGCTCACTACCCAACAATACAAAAAAAATCATATTAGATCCGCAGGGTATGAACTGAGAAAATAGCTTCTACAAAAGCTTGATTACAGTTCCAGATAAGCACAAAAATACTTCTTCACACTTCGCTCAAACTTCTTCACACTCTGCTCTGCAATCAAATGAATAGATCAATTTTTGCACACTTGCACTTTCTCTGGTTCTTCCTCTCTTCACGCTCTCACCCTAACTTCACTTAAACAATCACTCTTATATATTTGCAACATGGAATTACATCAACAACCTTGTCGACCAAAAATATAAAACATATTTACAATGTTAGCCCAAATTTACAAATAAAATTTCAATGTGAATAAAACATTGTTGGCTAATATTATCATGCAACCTAAAACAATATCCTCAAGTGCACCAAACATTCAAATTTCAATCTTCAAGGATCCGCAACACGTTACAACCATCATGTCGGCCAAGAACATGAAAACCCGAATGCACATGAGAAAAATATTTGACCACGAGCACACCGATCAACACAGATGTACATAAAAGATAGAGAATGATCTAGAAGCATCCACAAACAACATGAACTAATAGAGAATCATCCACAATAACTGAGATTACCAGAATCACATAAATTTCAATCAGGAATAGTGACAGAGACCACAAAAACACTGTCAGAACACAACTATCCATAGCACAATCAAATCTTCACGTTGTCCTCTGAAACTTCCAGTAGATGAACTAGATACTCTCAACAATAAACCCTTTAGTCCACAACAACTGATCTTCAATTTACTGAACAAAACACCTTCTTGGCCTTCACTGTTCCACTGGCAACTTGCAACTCTTCCTTTAACAATTTTCTCAATATCCTCGACATATACAACCTTCAATATAATAATGCTAATAGTTTTAACATCAATGACAACTACATATCAGCAACACAACCACAACATCCAACAATCTCCCCCTTTGGCATTGATGGAAACACATGATGTGAAAAATACCATCGACATAGCTACACTTACTCCCCCTTAGATTCTGACTCTTCTCCTCAATTTATCTTCTCCCCAAAAATAATTTTCACATTGCTCTTCTCCCCCTTTGACATCAATGGAAAAGGTAAGCATTACCTTTCCATCTACAATCTCTAAACCACATATCTACACATCTAACTACTCCCCTTGAGTAGCAGCCATGAAAACATCAATTCAGATCAAGAAATATCTATGGAGCACACTGATTGATGCAAGCAAATGCATCTTTAGTTCATATCAGGAGGGGTAACCAACCCTAGCATCCCTCTAAGATACTCAAAAGTATCCTTTGGAAACAGCTTGGTGAAAATGTCTGCAACCTGTTCTTTGGTAGGCACATACTCCAATCTGACTTCTTTCTCATTCACTTTCTCCCTCAAGAAGTGAAACTTGATTGATATATGCTTGGTCTTAGAGTGTAGCACCAGATTCTTCGATATGTTGATTGCACTTGATTTGTCATAGGATATGGAAATAGGCTCATCATATACTACTTTGATATCTTTCAGCATCTGTTTCATCCACATCACTTGAGTACAGTTGTTTGCAGCAACAATATACTCTACCTCAACAGTAGATAGAGAAATGGAATTCTACTTTTTACTCAACCAAGACACCAGCTTCTTCCCTAAGAAGAAAGCACCACCACTAGTACTTTTTCTTTTTATCTACATCTCCTACCCAATCCGCATCAGTGTATGCATTCAAAGCAAGATCATCATCCTTAGGATACCAAAGCCCAAAATCAATTGTTCCTTTCAGATATCTGAAAATTCTCTTTACAACAGTCACATGTGATTCTTTTGGATCATCCTGAAATCTAGCAACCATACATACAACATTCATGATGCCTAGTCTGGTCTAAGTCAAGTAGAGAAATCCACCAATCATTGACCTATATCTTGTTTTATTTTCCTTAGGAGAATCATCATTTTGTGCTAACTTGCATCCGGTTACCATGGGAGTACCAATAGGCTTTGAGTCTTCCATACCAAACTTCTTTAGTAGCTCTCTCACATATTTGGACTGAGATATAAAAATCCCATTGTCTAACTGAGTAACTTGCAATCCAAGAAATAAATTCATCTCTCCAATCATACTCATCTCAAATTCAGTCTTCATTTCATCAGCAAACTTCATACATAGATTATCATCTCCAAAAATAATGTCATCAACAAAGACCTCAATAATCAATTCTTTGTCAAGATCCAATTTGAAATACAAGTTGTTGTCATCAATACCTTTATTGAATCCAAGCTTTAATAAGTATTTATCCAATCTAGCATACCAGGATTTGGGGGCTTGCTTGAGTCCATATAGAGCTTTCTTCAATCGGCAAACCATGTCTTCCTTATCAGACAGTTGAAATCCATCTGGTTGTTCAATATATACTTCTTCTTCTAGCTCACCATTAAGAAAAATTGACTTCATATCCATTTGATAGACTTTATAGTTCTTATATGTAGCATAAGAAAGAAATAACCTTAAAGCTTCAATTCTAGCAACAGGAGCAAATGTTTCTTCAAAATCAATACCTTCCATTTGTGAATACCCTTTACATACCAATCTTGCTTTATTTCAGACCACTTCACCTTGTTCATTCAGCTTATTCTGAAGGACCCATTTAGTACCAATCACATTTTTATCTTTAGGTCTGGGAAAAAGTATCCATGTATCATTATTTTCAATTTGCATCAATTCTTCCTTCATAGCTTCCATCCAATGTTCATCATTACAAGCTTCATTGACATCTTTAGGCTCAATCTTGGAAATCAGACAATACTCTTTTGCAATCTTTCTTCTAGTTTGCACACCTTTATTCTTGCCTGCTATAATTTGATTTTTAGAATGATTTATCTTTACATACCTTGGAACTTTAGGACTTTCTCAAACTTATGGTTATTTTGTTCTTTCTTCTGCACTTGCACTTGTTTCTTCTTCCTAACTACCTTTATTTATAGAAACAAATTAAAATTGTTTTACCGGAACATATGGAACAATTTGAAGTTGATTTTTGTTTGAGCATTCTTCCCTTTGTTTGTGTTGTCTTCTTGGTCATCTAAATCATATCCACAGTATTTGGATGATCTAGTAGAGTCCTCATCAACTTTGACATTTGCACTCTCAACCATTTTTCTCAATCTTTTGTTATAGCACTAGTAGGCCTTGCTTTTAGTAGAGTAACCTAGAAAGATTCCTTCATCGCTTCTTGCATCAAACTTGCCTATGTCATCATCTCTCTTGATATAACACTTGCTTCCAAAGATCTTGAATTATTTAGCATTATGCTTATAACCAAACCATAGTTCAAAAGGAGTCTTACTAGAATTACCATTGACATTTACCTGGTTTAAAGTGTATACAACAGTTCTTACAGCTTCACTCCAATAGATGTGAGGCACATTTCCTTCTATCATCATTGTTCTAGTAGCATCCAAAATTGTTTTGTTCTTTCTCTTTGCAACTACATTTTTTTGAGGGGTTCAGGGAGTAGATAACTGTCTTCTGATTCCATGCTCTTCACAAAAATAATTGAACTCCTTGGAGGTGAACTCACCACCTTTGTCTAACCTTAAGCATTTAATTTTTAGACATTTCTCATTCTCTTCCATAGCTTTGAAACTTTTGAACTTCTCTAATGCTTCACATTTTTCTCTTAAGAAAGTAACCCATATCATCCTAGAGTAATCATCAATAAGCAACATAAAGTACCTTTCTCCATGAATACTTCTGACTCTAGAGGGACCACATAGATCATTATGCACCAGCTCTAGTAATCCATTTGAATGATGTTATTTTCTCCGAAAGGAAACTCTAGTCTATTTTCTCATCTGACATTCCTTGCAAATAGTGTTAGCAAGCTTCACTAGCTTAGGTAGATCTCTTACTGCTTGAGTGGAACTTACCTTGAAAATGTTATCAAAATTCACATGACAACCTCATATGCCATAACCATCTTTCATCTACTTAAATAATTAAACAACTTTCACTAGTAGCATTCAGGTGAAAAATATTACCTTTTGTCTTTTTACCTAAAGCAATTACATTTCCAGAACTTCCAAGTATCTTGCATCTTCCACCTTTGAATTGAAGATCATAGCCTGTGTCCACCATTTTTCCAACACTCAACAGGTTGTGCTTCAAGCCTTTAACATAAAGTACATCATTAGTGTTATGCTTACCACCAAGACAAATAGATCTTCTACCATGAATCACACCAGTATTGTTATCTCCAAATCTTACAACCCCACCATCATATTTCTCTAAACTTACAAATTTGCTTTTGTCACCAGTCAGATGATGTGAGCATCCACTATCAATAACCCACTCATCCTTTTCTTCAATTCTGGCTGCAAGAGCTTTCTCAACTTTAGCAGATTCAATAGCCATTAGACCATTTTCCTTGATAGCTAGGAACACCCATTCATCTTCATTTCCATTTTCTTTATCAGACTCTTCATCAGTCACTCCTTCTTCAACATAATAAAATTTATTTTGAAATCTAGGCTTGTTTTTTTGAGACCTAGGAACTCTTTTAGGACACCTTGATTCAAAATGAACTATTTTATTGCAAGAGAAACATTTAATAGGAAACATTCCTTTATACTTACCTTTTCCTCTGCTTTCTTTCTTCACAATTAGTGCTTCCAACTCTTCTATTTCTCTTTCTTCATCTTCAATATGTTTCATTTCTTCCTCATACTTGAATGACTTTCTAGAACACTCTCCTGGATCCCATATTTTCTTGTTTCTTCTGGATATAGTAGCCTTAAATTCCAGATTCAGTCTTGGGAACAAATTCACCAAATTCACTCAATTCGAAAGTAGCAAATTTACCAATCAGTGTATCTCTTGTCACATTCGTCACTAATTTGATTTCTTCAATAGCATGAGCCTTTGCTTTGTAAGAGGGAGGCAATGATCTGAGCACTTTAGCTACAATTTCTTCCTCTTCCAGGGTACCATCGACACATCTAATAGCGATCACTAGTTTATTTAATTTTTGCATAAAAGAAGAAATATTTTCATCTTCACCCATCTTCAAATTTTCATACTTTCCTTTCAAACTCTGTAGCATAGCCATCTTCACATGTGCATCTCCTTCATACAAAGTTTCCAGCTTCATCCAAATCTCATGAGTTGTCTTCAGACCTATCACATTTTTCATTTTTGAATCCATCAAAGCACTCAACAAAGCTTCCATAGCCTTGATGTTATTTTCAGCCTCTTTAATCTCATCTGTAGTCGAAGGACCATTTTGAGGAATAACATATGGATTCTTTGTAATATTCTAGAAGGGTTCACCAATACACCTCAAATGACACTCCATCCTGGCTTTCCATAGTGAGTAGTTTGTTCCATCGAATCTAAGACTGTCCTTCTTGTATGAAGCCATGTTGGATCACCTCAAGCTTTTAAACTTCTTCAGAGGAACCTACTCTGATACCAATTGTTGGAAAAACAAGGAAAAACAACTGAGAGGGGGGTGAATTAGTTGTCACAGAATATTTAAAATTTTCAACTTAAATTAACTTAATCTTAGATCTGATGAAAGAATAATAAATCATAAACAATCAACACATCAGAAGCATAGAGAACACCAAGATTTGTTTACATGGAAACCACGTTGGATGTTAGTCCACAATATTATACCCTATTAAAAGTATAATGAAAATAATGGGAATGCACATGCATTCAAGCACACTACCTAGAGCTCACTACACAAATACAAAAGGGACCACTGCCCAACAATACAAAGCAATTCGGATTAGATCCGCAAGGTATTAACTGAGAAAATAGATTCTACAAAAACTTGGTTACAGTTCCAGTTAAGCACATAAATACTTCTTCACACTCTGCTCTATAATTGAATGAATAGATCAATGTTCGCACACTTGCACTTTCTCTATTTCTTTCTCTTTTCACACTCTCTCCCTAAATTTACTTAAACAATCACTCTTATATATCTACAACATGGAATTACATCAACAACCTTTTCGGCCAAAAATATAAAACATATTTACAATGTCAACCCAAATTTACAAATAAATTTTGAATGTGAATCAAACGTCATCAATTAATATTATGATTGCGACCTAAAACAATATCCTCAAGTGCGCCAAACATTCAAATTTCAATCTCCAAGGATCTACAACATATTACAACCATCATGTCAGCCAAGAACATGAAAACCTGAACACACATGAGAAAAATTTTCGACCACGAGCACACTGATCAACCCAGATGTACAACAAAGATAGAGAATGATCTAGAAGCATCCACAAACAACATGAACTAACAAAGAAGCATATGCAATAATTGAGATTACTAGAATTACATAAACTTCAATCAGGAACACTGACAGAGACCATAGAAACACTGTCAGAACACAACTCTCCATAGCATGATCAAATCTTCACACGGTCCTCTAAAAATTTTGGTAGATGAACTAGATACTCTCAACAATAAACCCTTTAGTCCACAACTTATCTTCAACATACTGAACAAAACAACTTCTTGACCTTCATTGTTCCACTGGCAACCTACAACTCTTCCTTTAACAATTTTCTCAATATCCTTGACATATACAACCTTCAATACAATAATGCTAATAGTGTTGACATCAATGAAAACCACATATCAGCAACACAACCACAACTTCCAATAGGAAAGGATGAGGATTTCAACAAACTGTTGGCTCAGGTGGAAAAACTTGAACATAAGTTTACTCGACTGATGCGCTTCACAATAAAAATCATCCACAGGTTTGTTGTCACTCTCTCTGAGGTACTCAAAGAGGAAGTGGAGAAGAAGACTGGAGGAGAGGGACCTAATTGGGTTGGTGATGATGTCTTGAATCTTCTCACTGAGAAGTGGGAGGGACTAGCGAAGTAGTGGTTGGTTTTGTGTTTTGGGTGGATGGTTTCTCTACTGTCAGTCTGTTGTGTCTATTTTTTGGTTTCTTCTACTTTTTGGGTTGGGCTTAATGATGTAACTTTGGTCTTGGTCTCTTTTTGGGCCTTTGGGCTCTGTGTGTAAAGGATACTGCACCCTATAATTGCAGCTTGTAACTTTATAAAAAAAAAACTGGCATCCCAAAAAAGTGTGCCTCATATCTTCATTTCTTAGGTAGAAAGGGAATTTAATCGACTAGAACATAATACACTTCAAATTATGCCACCAATTGGTAGTTTGCAGTGCAATATTTTTCAAGCAAATAATTGAGCATCTAAATTGTCTTTTGATTTCTAGATTTGAGTAGAAAATTTTGCCCAAAAATTTTCACTAAATTTGTAGTGTCATTTGAGATTCAAGTGAGGATTCAAAGGTAAGACAAGAAGAAACTACAAATATTTATCTTTTTTTATAGGAACAACTAAGAATGGATAAGCTAACAACCATAGCCAATATTTGAAGAAATTGTACTGAATAGTTCAAGTATATAACTTCATAGAAAAATCCAACAACACCAAAGAATGCATGAAAATAAAGAATTATTTATATTTTTTTCTCAAATTAAATTGAGTTTTGATAATATTCCATGGCAACCAACTCAATGTAGAAAAATCCCAAAGGTCTCCAATGTTACAAACTTGTTTTCTAAATAGAAAATATGACTGTTTTTTAAAACTTAAAGCTAGGAGTTTCTCGTGATAAAGGATAAGTTTGTTCCATCAAATGGATGATGTGGAGAATCTAAATCCATGTTGAAGAGATGCATCTCTCTATTTTAGAAGATGGAAAATAAATTACCAAGCCTTCCAAATAGACTAAAGGGATGGAGAAGCGTTAATTAAAAAAAGCATGAATAATTTTATCAAGTCATCCCACTGATTGCATTTACCTTTACCTAAAGCTAGGTTAATTTTGTTCCTTATAAGTATCTTTCATGGTTCTTCACCTTTGATAGCTCTTATAATCCATTTAGTTGCTAAATAAATTCCTTGAGCTTTTGGGTTAATTAGCCCCAAACCTCCTTTGCGCTTAGGTTGAATACAATGAATACATGATGTGGATATAAATCCAATGTTACCATCCCATTTTGTTTGTAAAAATTGGTGAATAATTTTAATTAAGTCCTCATAACCTTTGTTAGAGGGAATCTAACAAGATGAATAGTAAACATGTGTGTCAAGGAATATTTTGTTAGCAGCTTGGATTATAGTAGCCAAAGAAAGATTTATTTCACTAGCTAAAAAGTTTATTCTTGAGTATTTTAAGATACCAACTCCACATATCATAGAGAGAAACCTCAAGATCAAAAGGCATCCCAAGATACCTTATAATTTCTTTGTGTTTAATATATTTTCATTCTTGAGGTATCTAAGGAGGAGTAGATCCTTCCTAAATCATCAAGAATTTAATT
>VDFB02270651.1:706791965-706805003 GCA_007258455.2 Sequoia sempervirens
CTTGGACAATACACCACAACATTAGCTCAAAACCACATGCATGATGCATAAAAAATTTGACATGATATTGGATCTTGAATTGCTGCAATAATATTTTTCAAATCTTCCTTTGAATGCTCTTGAAATGCTCTTGTGAACTCTTGTGAAAGTGCTCTTGATTGCTTATGAAATTCTAGGATGAAACTATGTGAAATAACCTTGTATTTATACTTGTTTATGCCAAATTTCTTGAAATTACAAAACTACAAGCTGACATCAGATCTAGAATAATAAAATCCTACCAAAAATTTTATTTAACTTAGGTCTTGGTTAAAGCGGGACTCATATGCCAATTTTGGTGTATGAGTCCCAGTAGCTAAAACCTGGGACACAAATTTCTAGGAGTGTCTTGTTTAGTCTGCAACTTGAAATAAGGTCCCAAGACCTAGGTGGGACTCATATGCCCAAGGTGGCATATGAGTCCCAGATCACCAGATCTAGAACACATGACCCAAATAATTGAATTATGATTTATTATTTGATAAGTGTTGAGATTATCCACTAAAAGATTCAATTAATAAAGCTTGTGGATGCAAAATAGGACCAATTAAGGCATAAATAAGTCTAATTAATTAATAAATCCATAGATTACTATGAAAGTGTTAAGATACACTTTACAACACCCTAAATAAGGCATAATTAGGTCTATTTAGTTTAAAAGGGCCATAGAATTAATGTGAATGTGTAAAACACATTACAACACCAAATCAAGGCAACATTAGGCTTGGTTTAATACTAATTATTCCCAAATTATGTGTGAAAAAGGGATACTTTTTCCTACACTACACTATGATGGAAAAAAGGTTGACAATAGTTTACTTAATACTTCTATAGATAAATTAATTGCTACAGAGAATGGTTTAGAAGCTTTCTATAAGGAAACTAGTGCGATTATGGATTCAAGATTTATAGAATATTTGCATCATGTTGACCAAATAATTGAATTTCAATGGACATCAAAGATAGAATGTGTAGAATGGGATGAGAATTACAACAAGCTGACAAGTACTTAAGTTTCTACCTTTTCATCAGAGCTAAAACAAAGAATCCAACTCATATAATGACATGGCATTCAAACCTCCCAGTTGTCCACATGTATCTCGATAGTTTTGGAACCATTTTTTATCTTTTTGTGACCTACTTAGCATTAGCTCCAAATATTTCTAAAAGGAATATATTTTCAACTTGGATGAAGAAGCCTTATTGAACAATCATTCACTATCTTAGCATTGCAACATTAGAAGATATTTTCTCTAGCAGCCTCAACAAATGTTTTGTCGTCTAGTGGAAGGTTCTTTTTGTCTTTTGTAAGGTAGTTTGTTTTTGTCTAATCCTAGGGATAAGATTTTCAAATGAAAATGTGACATTTTCCATGGATTGAAGCTTGTTTCTACCTTGTTGAACTATAAGAGGGAATTTAGAGCCATTTGTTAAGGATCTTGGAATTTTGTAAGTAGAAGAGTCAATATTCTAGTCTATATCAATCCAGTCTAGGTTTTCTAGGGAAGAACCGTGAAAGTAATTATTAATTTTTTATAACACTACTAGCTTTGTACATGAATATATTGTGACAATTTCACAATAAATTATCTCCTAAAATGTATACTCCTTTTCATTTATAAATATAAATTGATCAAGGATCATTTTTTATTCATCTTTGCAATTTTTTATGCATTAGAATATTTCTATTTTATCATATATTCAAGTAATAGATTAAATTGTTGTAGTATAAATATTGATGGTTTGGAAAGTATATAGGGATTTTTAAGAAGAGTTGATTTCAAAATAAAATATATTAATGTAAGGCATTGATATAAATTAGCTTTCACAATATTTTGAATTTTTTCTATTTTTAAGAAAATTTTAGAACAAGTCAAGGTCTAAAATAATTATGTATTCTAATTGTGAATCACTTTTGTTATGTAGCCACAATTTTATATTTTTCATGAAAAATTTGACAAAAATGATAGCCAACATCCGATTAGATACACATCAAATGTACATCAGTTGATAGTTTCATCAAATTTTGTAGTCAAATGAGTTAGCAAAGGAGAAAACTATAAAAGATTTCTCTTGTTCATTGGCCAACCCCTAAAATATTTGAGCATAAGAGCTGGCTACTTCTTTAGATAGTTTCAGGAATTAGTTGGAATCATAAAAACAAACCAACATACATGATATGGTATTTCATGCCATATATCTATGAAATATAGGTTTAATTCATTATTCTCCATCTTGATAGCCCAATGTTCTATGTGAACATTCTTGAACCCTTACAAACCCTAGGTTTATTCTTTGATACTTTAGCAACTCGTCAAGTTGGAGATAATTCTAACCTAGGAACTGTAGAAAAAATGGAGAAAGATAAATGTGATTTTGAGAAAAGATGGAAGTGATGAGGATAAAAATATGGATCCAATGGGAAAATAACTAGATGAATCAAACCTAAAAGATCAATCATCCACTCAATTGGGTAAAACTTTAAAAATAAAACTTCTTGATGATGTTATGGATATTAATGTTGAATGTCAAAAAATAACTATAATTCTTCATAAAAGGTACCCATTCTATTTTTTTTTTATAAATGGGCTTGTTGAATTAGAAAAATCAAGTTTGGGATATAGAAACCTTGAGAGCCCTTGGAAAAGGGTATGTTTCATGCATGCTTTTTTTTATACTATAGGAATTGGTCGGGTATATGTGCCCCTATAAACTATAGTGCACCTTGTAAAAAAAATTCATGTAACCAGTGGCACTGGCACAACATGCCCTCGGGTACCATGGGTTTGGGGGGAGACTGGACCTCGTGACCTCTTTCCTGCAACATGATGCTTTAGCCAATCAAGCTAGGCCCCCTGCCCCTTGTTTCATGAATGTTTAAATCTATAGATCATACTCAATTTGTTTTATAATATGGAACCTTGGTTATTTTTGGGAAAATATGTTACCTGCAAGCATGGAATTATAACTTTCATCCTGAAGGACCATCTTGGTCACATTATCCCATGTGGATTGAGCTCCCTTTCCTTAATTTAGCTTTTATAAAAAAATTAAAGGATATTGTGGCACACTTGGGTAGATTTATTTGGTGTAAGATTAACTCATATAAATTTTCAAGTTTAAGGGTTCATCCAAGAGTCTATGTTGAAGTTGACCTAAATAGACCCTTACCTAAGAACATTTAACTTATTGGACCAAGTTTTAAATTAGATCATATTATAGCTTATTTGAATAAGAAAAATACAGTTTTTATTGCTGAAAAGAAGGCCATAAGATTCATGAGTATCCTATAAGAAGGAACAAAATAGTTCAACCACCCTTGTTTTCTCCTCATTCTAGTGACCATACTTCCTCTCAATCTCCTCACTCTTCACCTATTATTAATAATTCACCTCCTTCCTCTGCAACTCCTTGCATCCCTTCAGATATACCTATTGAGCCTTATCCTTCTTTTAAATATTTGGTTATGTCAGAAGGGTGGATATTGGTTAGAAAGAGGAAAGACCCACCTGTCCCTTCTCCTTTTCCTATCTCCCACTCTTCACTTTGTGAGCACCCACCCTCTTCTCCTCTTTCTCACAACCTGTCTACTGATGAAACTATTTCCTCTCCCCATTACTCCTCTCCTCAATTGTTCAATTGTGACTCCTCTACCCCTTCTTCTCACCATCACCATAGATTCAAGTCTCCCTCTTCCACTGTCAAAGATCGTAAGATCAAGAAGCTTGAACTTGCTCTTGATAAAGCTTTAGTGTTTTGACTTAGGAGGATGATTCTACTATTCCTCATCATGAATTTTAGACTCCTCTCTTGGAATGATTCATCCAAGAAGTTAAACTCAATCACATAAGACTTGAGGCATCCTTATGTAATATTTGGAGGGATGCCACTTTATTGCATACTTGTCATCTAGATGGAAAATATGGAGTTGTTATTAGGATTCACCATGGGTCTCAAATTTTTTCATTGATAAGGGTGAAGATCCCTCTAACTATTGTGTTTGGGTCCTTACCATTATCGATGGTAAACATAGGATTTTGTTCTATTTAGGCCTCCAATTTTACTAAAGAACAAGTTCAACTTTGGGATTGGATGGTCAATAACTTACCCAATGCAGATTGTGTCTTAGGTGGTGACTTCAACATGGTTGAACACCTTCACAATCACACGTGGTCTAAATAGTCTAATCTCACCAAGGACGTAAATTTGATAGTTGGTTGTTTTGTCAAAATTCCTTGGGTGTGGTGGATCCTATTCAGGATAAATTTTCTATCCATTCTAAAAACTATATTACTTAGTTTAATTGTAGAATGGGAGGTGACATAAAATTAAGTAGGTTAGAAAAACTCCATATATCTCCTATTTTTCCATTGGTCTGTGATTCATTGGGTCTATGTGTCTAGGAAGACTACTCTACAACTTTCATATTATTATCCCATTGTCTACAACATCTATTTATCTTAAAATTTAAACATTAACAATTCTATCCCTTTCAAACTATTTTTTTCTCATTTAAAGAACCCTATTTTTTTGGCTTCCCTTTAGGGGATTTGGAAGCCTTTATCCAAACCCGATGAAGGAGGTTCTTGGATCGATTGGTGGTGTACCACCATCACTCAATACACTAATTTCCTCCACTCACTTGACAAATAAATGGCATGGAAACATAAACATAAGGAAAATTCCTCCAAGGAAAAATTTCTCATGTCAGAAAACTTATCAATGCTAATCCTAGAAATATTAATCTACAAACCTCAATTGTTGTAATTGAAGCCCAATTACGTAAAAATGATAATTACAAAGGACAAGGGGCTAAATTTAGATCCAGGTTACATTGGATAAAAGAAGGAAATACGGGAACTAAATATTATTTTAATTACCTCAGATATAAACACAAAAAATAAATAATCGACACTATAAGGGATGAATATGATGTCATCCATTCTTATCCTTCTAAAATAGGTAATCTGTTTAAATGATTTTATGAAGATCTTTCCAAAGATGATCAATGACAGTCCATATTCAACAATCCCTTGAGGATATTGTCAAATATCATATTCCTAATCAAATAAATTTTAGTTATATCGAATACCTCGATAGAACACATTCCTTGGAAGAATTGGAAAATGCACTTTTCTTCATGGCCCTTTACAAAATTTTAGGTAGTGATGGACTTCCTATAGATTTCTACCAAGCTATGTGGTATCTCATTAAAGACGATCTTTATTGCTTATTATTTGGAAGCATTTAAGAAATTAACTTTTGTTTTGAACATTAAAGGAGGCATAATCAAAATTCTTCCTAAAGGAAAAAAGGAGGATACTATCTCTAGTTGGCATCCTATCACATTGCTTAATACCTCCTATAAATCATTGCAAAATTCTTGTCTACCAGGATTAAACCTATAGTGCAAGGAATTGTTAGACATGAACAAATAGGTTTCATTGTTGGAAAATTTATTCTTGACAATCTTATTTTGGCTTGGGAAACTTGCGATTGGGCCGAACAAATAGGTCAAAATGTTGTCTTAATCAAACTTGATTTCGACAAGGCTTATGACAAAATTTGGTGGAATTTTATCCTTAACATGCGAGCCAATGGTTGGGGTTCAAGCCTAAATTTCATGATCATATCCAAGTGTTGTTTCAAGATGCTAATGCTTAGATTATTATTAATAATATGATGGCATAATCCTTTCTCTTACAAAGATCTATTCAATAAGGATGTCTACTTGCTCTATATCTCTATGTTCTCACAACTAATGTGTTAGGCTGTATGCTTTATAGTGCCCATAAAATGAAGCTCATTATAGGAATCTCTATTCCAAAAGACATTATTGTTATTAACTCTCATTATGTTGATGACAGTTTATTATTTTTACAAATTTTTGAAATAATCTCTAATGTGTTGGAGATACTGGAGTTGTATTGTGTTTTTTTAGGATCTAAACTTGCTCATGATAAAATTAAATTCTTGATGATTTAGGAAGGATCTACTCCTCCTTGGATACCTCAAGAATTAAAATATATTAAACACAAAGAAATTATAAGGTATCTTGGGATGCCTTTTGGTCTTGAGGTTTCTCTCTATGATATGTGGAGTTGGTATCTTAAAATACTCAAGAATAAACTTTTTAGCTAGTGAAATAAATCTTTCTTTGGCTACTATAATCCAAGCTGCTAACAAAATATTCCTTGACACACATGTTTACTATTCATCTTGTTAGATTCCCTCTAACAAAGGTTATGAGGACTTAATTAAAATTATTCACCAATTTTTACGGACAAAATGGGATGGTAACATTGGATTTATATCCACATCATGTATTCATTGTATTCAACCTAAATGCAAAGGAGGTTTGGGGCTAATTAACCAAAAAAATCAAGGAATCTATTTAGTAGCTAAATGGATTATAAGAGCTATCAAAGGTGAAGAACCATGAAAGATACTTATAATGAACAAAATTAACCTAGCTTTAGTTAAAGGTAAATGCAATCAGTGGGATGACTTGATAAAATTATTCATGCTTTTTTTAATTAATGCTTCTCCATCCTTTTAGTCTATTTGGAAGGCTTGGTAATTTATTTTCCATCTTCTAAAATAGAGAGATGCATCTCTTCAACATGGATTTAGATTCTCCACATCATCCATTTGATGGAACAAACTTATCCTTTATCACGAGAAACTCCTAGCTTTAAGTTTTAAAAAACAGTCATATTTTCTATTTAGAAAACAAGTTTGTAACATTGGAGACCTTTGGGATTTTTCTACATTGAGTTGGTTGCCATGGAATATTATCAAAACTCAATTTAATTTGAGAAAAAAATATAAATAATTCTTTATTTTCATGCATTCTTTGGTGTTGTTGGATTTTTCTATGAAGTTATATACTTGAACTATTCAGTACAATTTCTTCAAATATTGGCTATGGTTGTTAGCTTATCCATTCTTAGTTGTTCCTATAAAAAAAGATAAATATTTGTAGTTTCTTCTTGTCTTACCTTTGAATCCTCACTTGAATCTCAAATGACACTACAAATTTAGTGAAAATTTTTGGGCAAAATTTTCTACTCAAATCTAGAAATCAAAAGACAATTTAGATGCTCAATTATTTGCTTGAAAAATATTGCACTGCAAACTACCAATTGGTGGCATAATTTGAAGTGTATTATGTTCTAGTCGATTAAATTCCCTTTCTACCTAAGAAATGAAGATATGAGGCACACTTTTTTGGGATGCCAGTTTTTTTTTTATAAAGTTACAAGCTGCAATTATAGGGTGCAGTATCCTTTACACACAGAGCCCAAAGGCCCAAAAAGAGACCAAGACCAAAGTTACATCATTAAGCCCAACCCAAAAAGTAGAAGAAACCAAAAAATAGACACAACAGACTGACAGTAGAGAAACCATCCACCCAAAACACAAAACCAACCACTACTTCGCTAGTCCCTCCCACTTCTCAGTGAGAAGATTCAAGACATCATCACCAACCCAATTAGGTCCCTCTCCTCCAGTCTTCTTCTCCACTTCCTCTTTGAGTACCTCAGAGAGAGTGACAACAAACCTGTGGATGATTTTTATTGTGAAGCGCATCAGTCGAGTAAACTTATGTTCAAGTTTTTCCACCTGAGCCAACAGTTTGTTGAAATCCTCATCCTTTCCTATTGGAAGTTGTGGTTGTGTTGCTGATATGTGGTTTTCATTGATGTCAACACTATTAGCATTATTGTATTGAAGGTTGTATATGTCAAGGATATTGAGAAAATTGTTAAAGGAAGAGTTGTAGGTTGCCAGTGGAACAATGAAGGTCAAGAAGTTGTTTTGTTCAGTATGTTGAAGATAAGTTGTGGACTAAAGGGTTTATTGTTGAGAGTATCTAGTTCATCTACCAAAATTTTTAGAGGACCGTGTGAAGATTTGATCATGCTATGGAGAGTTGTGTTCTGACAGTGTTTCTATGGTCTCTGTCAGTGTTCCTGATTGAAGTTTATGTAATTCTAGTAATCTCAATTATTGCATATGCTTCTTTGTTAGTTCATGTTGTTTGTGGATGCTTCTAGATCATTCTCTATCTTTGTTGTACATCTGGGTTGATCAGTGTGCTCGTGGTCGAAAATTTTTCTCATGTGTGTTCAGGTTTTCATGTTCTTGGCTGACATGATGGTTGTAATATGTTGTAGATCCTTGGAGATTGAAATTTGAATGTTTGGCGCACTTGAGGATATTGTTTTAGGTCGCAATCATAATATTAATTGATGACGTTTGATTCACATTCAAAATTTATTTGTAAATTTGGGTTGACATTGTAAATATGTTTTATATTTTTGGCCGAAAAGGTTGTTGATGTAATTCCATGTTGTAGATATATAAGAGTGATTGTTTAAGTAAATTTAGGGAGAGAGTGTGAAAAGAGAAAGAAATAGAGAAAGTGCAAGTGTGCGAACATTGATCTATTCATTCAATTATAGAGCAGAGTGTGAAGAAGTATTTATGTGCTTAACTGGAACTGTAACCAAGTTTTTGTAGAATCTATTTTCTCAGTTAATACCTTGCGGATCTAATCCGAATTGCTTTGTATTGTTGGGCAGTGGTCCCTTTTGTATTTGTGTAGTGAGCTCTAGGTAGTGTGCTTGAATGCATGTGCATTCCCATTATTTTCATTATACTTTTAATAGGGTATAATATTGTGGACTAACATCCAACGTGGTTTCCATGTAAACAAATCTTGGTGTTCTCTATGCTTCTGATGTGTTGATTGTTTATGATTTATTATTCTTTCATCAGATCTAAGATTAAGTTAATTTAAGTTGAAAATTTTAAATATTCTGTGACAACTAATTCACCCCCCTCTCAGTTGTTTTTCCTTGTTTTTCCAACAATTGGTATCAGAGTAGGTTCCTCTGAAGAAGTTTAAAAGCTTGAGGTGATCCAACATGGCTTCATACAAGAAGGACAGTCTTAGATTCGATGGAACAAACTACTCACTATGGAAAGCCGGATGGAGTGTCATTTGAGGTGTATTGGTGAACGCTAGAAGATTACAAAGAATCCATATGTTATTCCTCAGAATGGTCCTTCGACTACTGATGAGATTAAAGAGGCTGAAAATAACATCAAGGCTATGGAAGCTTTGTTGAGTGCTTTCTGATGTTGAAAATGACAAATGTGATAGGTTTGAAGACAACTCATGAGATTTGGATGAAGCTGGAAACTTTGTATGAAGGATATGCACATGTTAAGATGGCTAAGCTACAGAGTTTGAAAGGAAAGTATGAAAATTTGAAGATGGGTGAAGATGAAAATATTTCTTCTTTTATGCAAAAATTAAATGAACTAGTGATGGCTTGGAGTGTGTGATGGTGCCCTGGAAGAGGAAGAAATTGTAGCTAAAGTGCTCAGATCATTGTCTCCCTCTTACAAAGCAAAGGCTCATGCTATTGAAGAAATCAAATTAGTGACAAGAGATACACTGATTGGTAAATTTGCTACCTTAAGTTGAGTGAATTTGGTGAATCTGTTCCCAAGACTGAATCTGCATTTAAGGCTACTTGTATCCAGAAGAAACAAGAAATATATGATCGGAGAGTGTTCGAAAGTCATTCAAGTATGGGAAAAGAAATGAAACAGATTGAAGATGAAGAAAGAGAAATAGAAGAGT
The DNA here is from genome assembly GCA_007258455.2 of Sequoia sempervirens. Lineage (NCBI taxonomy): Eukaryota > Viridiplantae > Streptophyta > Pinopsida > Cupressales > Cupressaceae > Sequoia > Sequoia sempervirens. The sequence goes on from VDFB02270651.1 coordinate 706,801,663, forward strand.
TGGAAGCACTAATTGTGAAGAAAGAAGGTAGAGGAAAAGGTAAGTATAAATGAATGTTTCCTATTAAATGTTTCTCTTGCAATAAAATAGGTCATTTTTCATCAAGGTGTCCTAAAGAGTTCCTAGGTCTCAACCAAACAAGCCTAGATTTCAAAAGAAATGTTATTATGTTGAAGGAGTGATTGAGGAAGAGTCTGATAAAGAAAATGGAAATGAAGATGAATGGGTCTTCCTTGCTATCAAGGAAAATGGTCTGATGGCTACTGAATCTGCTAAAGTTGAGAAAGCTCTTGTAGTCTGAATTGAAGAAAAGGATGAGTGGGTTATTGATAGTGGATGCCCACATCATATGACTGGTGACAATTTTTTTTTTGTAAGTTTAGAGAAATATGATGGCAGGGTTGTAAGATTCAGAGATAACAATGTTGGTGTGATTCGTGGCAGAGGATCTATTTGACTTGGTGGTAAGCATAACACTGATGATGTACTTTATGTTGAAGGCTTGAAGCACAACCTATTGAGTGTTGGAAAAATGGTGGACAAGGGCTATGATCTTCAGGTCAAAGGTGGAAGATGCAAGATACTTGGAAGTTCTGAAAATGTAATTGCTTTAGGTAAAAAGACAAAAGGTAATATTTTTCACCTGAATGCTACTAGTGAAAGTTGTTTAATTATTTAAGTAGATGAAAGCTGGTTATGGCATAGGAGGTTGTTTCATGTGAATTTTGATAACATTGTCAAGGTAAGTTCCACTCACGCAGTAAGAGATCTACCTAACCTAGTGAAGCCTACTAACACTATTTGCAAGGAATGTCAGATGAGAAAATAGACTAGAGTTTCCTTTAAGAGAAAATAACATCATTCAAATGGGTTACTAGAGCTAGTGCATACTAATCTATGTGGTCCCTCTAGAGTTAGAAGTATTCATGGAGAAAGGTACTTTATGTTGCTTATTGATGATTACTCTGGGATGATATGGGTTACTTTCTTAAGAGAAAATTGTGAAGCATTAGAGAAGTTTAAAAGTTTCAAAGCTATGGAAGAGAATGAGAAAGGTCCGAAAATCAAATTCTTAAGGTCAAACAGAGGTGGTGAGTTCACCTCCAAGGAGTTCAATTCTTTTTGTGAAGAGCATGGAATCAAAAGACAATTATCTACTCCCCGAAGCCCTCAACAAAATGAAGTTGCAGAGAGAAAGAAAAAAAAATTCTGGATGCTGCTAGAACAATGATGATAGAAGGAAATGTGCCTCACATCTATTGGAGTGAAGTTGTAAGAACTACTGTATACACTTTAAACCAGGTAAATATCAATGGTAATTATGGTAAGACTCCTTTTCAACTATGGTTTGGTTATAAGCCTAATTTTAAATACTTCAATATCTTTGGAAGCAAGTGTTATATCAAGAGAGATGATGACATAGGAAAGTTTGATGCAAGAAGTGATGAAGGAATCTTTCTAGGTTACTCTACTAAAAGAAAGGCCTATCAGTGCTATAACAAAATATTGAGAAAAATGGTTGAGAGTGAAAATGTCAAAGTTGATGAGGACTCTGCTAGATCATCCAAATACTGTGGATATGATTTAAATGACCAGGAAGACAACACAAACAAAGGGAAGAATGCTCAAACAAAAAATCAACTTCAAATTGTTCCATATGTTCCGGTAAAACAACTTCAATTTGTTTCGGTAAATCAAGGTAGTTAGGAAGAAGAAACAAATGCAAGTGCAGAAGAAAGAACAAAATAACCATAAGTTTGAGAAAGTCCTAAAGTTCCAAGGTATGTAAAGCTAAATCATTCTGAAAATAAAATTATAGGAGGCAAGAATAAAGGTGTGCAAACTAGAAGAAAGATTGCAAAAGAGTATTGTCTGATTTCCAAGATTGAGCCTAAAGATGTCAATGAAGCTTGCAATGATGAACATTGGATGGAAGCTATGAAGGAAGAATTGATGCAGATTGAAAAGAATGATACATGGATACTTTTTCCTAGACTTAAAGATAAAAATGTGATTGGTACTAAATGGGTCCTTCAGAATAAGCTGAATGAACAAGGTGAAGTGGTTCGAAATAAAGCAAGATTGGTATGTAAAGGGTATTCACAATATAAGGTATTGATTTTGAAGAAACCTTTGCTCCTGTCGCCAGAATTGAAGCTGTAAGGTTATTTCTTTCTTATGCTACATATAAGAACTGTAAAGTCTATCAAATGGATATGAAGTCAATTTTTCTTAATGGTGAGCTAGAAGAAGTATATATTGAACAACCCGGATAGTTTCAAGCATTTGATAAGAGAAGACATGGTTTGCCGATTGAAGAAAGCTGTGTATGGACTCAAGCAAGCCCCAAAGGCTTTATTTATGCTAGATTGGTTAAATACTTATTGAAGCCTGGATTCAATAAAGGTACTACTAACAACATGTATTTCAAATTGGATCATGACAAAGAGTTGATTATTGAAGACTTTGTTGATGACATTATTTTTGGAGATGATAATCTATGTATGAAGTTTTTTGATGAAATGAAGAGTGAATTTGAGATGAGTATGATTGGAGATAGATTTCTTTCTAGGATTTTTAAAGTTACTAAGTTGGACAAGGGGATCTTCATATCTCAGTCTAAATATGTGAAAGAGTTGCTGAAGAAGTTTGGCATGGAAGACTCAAAGCCTATTGGTACTCCCATGGTAATCGGATGCAAGTTAACATAGAATGATGATTCTCCTAAGGCAAATCAAACAAGATACAGGTCAATGATTAGTGGATTGCTCTATTTAACTCAGACCAGACTAGACATCATGAATGTTGTATGTATGGTTGCTAGATTTTAGGCTGATCCAAAAGAATTTCATGTGACTGTTAAGAGAATCTTCAGATATCTAAAAGGAATAGTTGACTTTGGGCTTTGGTATCTTAAGGATGATGATCTTACTTTGAATTCATATACTAATGTGGATTGTGGAAGAGATGTAGATGATGAGAAGAGTACTAGTGATGGTGTCTTCTTCCTAGGGAAGAAGCTAGTGTCTTGGTTGAGTAAAAAATAGAATTCCATTTCTCTTTCTACTATTGAAGAAAAATATATTGTTGCTACAAACAACTGTACTCAAGTGATGTGGATGAAACAAATGCTAAAAGATATCAAAGTAGTATATGTTGAACCTATTGCCATATAATGTGACAACTCAAGTGCAATCAACATATCAAAGAATCTGGTGCTACACTTTAAGACCAAGCATATATCAATCAAGTTTCACTTCTTGAGGCAAAAATTGAATGAGAGAGAAGTTAGATTGGATTATGTGCCTACCAATGAATAGGTTGTAGACATTTTCACCAAG
>VDFB02270651.1:706805103-706864117 GCA_007258455.2 Sequoia sempervirens
CATGTTATTAATGGATGAGTGAATGAATGTTATATGTTATTAATGGATGAATGAATGATTAATGTTATATGATCGGGTATGGGGAATTGAGAGTGATGTGAGGGGAGGGGAGGGGCCAAATGAGCTTCCACTATCATGTGGTTGGCCCTGTTAAGTATAGAATATTAAACTATTCTCGAAACAAAGAGAAGCTCAATAAGGTAATGCACTTTTCAATATAAGAAATGCATCGTTTGAAGCATCAAACCAATATGCAGTCTGTATGTATGATCAGTCATCAGTCTCTGCGATGGTACATTTCAATGAATAAATTTTTTTTAAAAAAATTGCATTGTTTCATCGCAATTTCGACGAAACCCACCGAAAAATCGACGAAAAGGTTCAACAAAGTTGTTATACCTGCGATGAAGGTTTCATAACTCCTTGCCCATTGCCTCACAATTTCAACAAACTTTTGATGTTGTTTCAACGCTACTACTTTCCCATTGCGTCACAATTTCGATGAACTTTTGGTGTTGTTTTGACGCTACTCCTTGCCCATTTTGTCGAAATGGCAATGAACGTCTGGTGTTTTTTTGACACTACTCCTTGCCCATTTTGTTGAAATGGCAATGAACTTCTAGTGTAATTCGTCAGTGGATACACGAAGTTGTCATCGATATTCTGATGAAAGTCTGAGTCATTTTATGATGCCGACGACCGACGAATCTGCGCCGTTATTTCGACGTTTAATTTGTTGTCGACCTTTCGACGAAAAAACTGCAATGAAAATATTTTCTTCATTTCATCGCTTGTCTGACAAAGATTTGTTGAACGACCGATGAACGTCCATCAGAAAATGGTGTCAAATTAAGTAGTGTTTGCGCTTCAGGCTCTACAAAACCTAGAAGGATGGTCCTTTACAATATCTAATGGGATTTGATATAATTCATATTAGGATATTTCTTTAAAATAGATATGCTCTCTCAATATGACGAAGAATTATAGATATAACAGTCTTGATTGGCTAGATTCCTAGAATTTTTTGCTTATTAGCATAGAGAAAATTTGAATAATATTATGAAATAAATACAACATGAAGGGAAACATGATTTTTGAATTAGAATACATATTTAGACCGGCTCCTTAAAACTAGGTCACAAAGTCAAATAGTAATGCAGTTAAATATTGAATAACAGGTTTCAACCAAGCTTTGTGAAAGCTAATTTATATCAATGCCTTACATTAATATATTTTAAAATTTGAAATCAACTCTTCTTAAAAATCCCTATATACTTTCCAAACCATCAATATTTATACTACAACAATTTAATCTATTACTTGAATATATGATAAAATAGAAATATTCTAATGCATAAAAATTTGCAAAGATGAATAAAAAATGATCCTTGATCAATTTATATTTATAAATGAAAAGGAGTATACATTTTAGGAGATAATTTATTGTGAAATTGTCACAATATATTCATGTACAAAGCTAGTAGTGTTATAAAAAATTAATAATTACTTTCATGGTTCTTCCCTAGAAAACCTAGACTGGATTGATATAGACTAGAATATTGACTCTTCTACTTACAAAATTCCAAGATCCTTAACAAATGGCTCTAAATTCCCTTTTATAGAAACAAGGAAGAAACAAGCTTCAATCCATGGAAAATGTCACATTTTCATTTGAAAATCTTATCCCTAGGATTAGACAAAAACAAACTACTTTACAAAAGACAAAAAGAACCTTCCACTAAAAGACAAAATAGTTGTTGAGGCTGCTAGAGAAAATATCTTCTAATGTTGCAATGCTAAGATAGTGAATGATCATTCAATAAGGCTTCTTCATCCAAGTTGAAAATATATTCCTTTTATAAATCATTGGAGCTAATGCTAAGTAGGTCACAAAAAGATTAAAAAAATGGTTCCAAAACTGTCGAGATACATGTGGACAACTGAGAGGTTTGAATGCCATGTCATTATATGAGTTGGATTCTTTGTTTTAGCTTTGATGAAAAGGTAGAAACTTAAGTACTTGTTATCTTGTTGTAATTCTCATCCCATTCTACACATTCTATCTTTGATGTCCATTGAAATTCAAGTATTTGGTCAACATGGTGCAAATATTCTATAAATCTTGAATCCATAATCGCACTAGTTTCCTTATAGAAAGCTTCTAAACCATTCTCTGTAGCAATTAATTTATCTATAGAAGTATTAAGTAAATTATTTTCAACCTTGTTTCCATCATAGTGTAGTGTAGAAAAAAGTATCCCTTTTTCACACTTAATTTGGGAATAATTAATATTAAACCGAGCTTAATGTTGCCTTGATTTGGTGTTGTAATGTGTTTTACACATTCACATTAAGTCTATGGCCCTTTTAAACTAAATAGACCTAATTATGCCTTATTTAGGGTGTTGTAAAGTGTGTCTTAACACTTTCATAGTAATCTAGGGATTTATTAATTAATTAGCCTTATTTATGCCTTAATTGGTCCTATTTTGCATCCACAAGCCTTATTAATTAAATCTTTCCATGGATAATCTTGACACTTATCAAATAATCAATCATAATTCAATGATTTGGGTCATGTGTTCCAGATCTGGTGATCTAGGACTCATATGCCACCATGGGCATATGAGTCCCACTTAGGTCTTGGGACTTGATTTCAAGTTGCACACTAAACAAGACACTCCTAGAAATTTGTGTCCCAGGTTTTAGCTACTGGGACTCATACGCCACAACTGGCATATGAGTCCCACTTTAACTAAGACCTAACTTAAATAAAATTATTGGTAGGATTTTATTATTCTAGATCTGATGTCAGCTTGTAGTGTTGTAATTTCAAGAAATTTGGCATAAACAAGTATAAATACAAGGTTATTTCATATAGTTTCATCCTAGAATTTCATAATCAATCAAGAGCACTTTCACAAGAGTTCACAAGAGCATTTCAAGAGCATTCAAAGGAATATTTGAAGAAGATTATTGCATCAATTCAAGATCCAATATCATTTCAAAGGTTTGATGCATCATGCATGTGATTTTGAGCTAATGTTGTGGTGTATTGTCCAAGATCAATTCAATTATTCAAAGGAATTGTATTTCATCAAGAATCATGATCAAGATCTACATCCATTGAGGCTACTTCATGCTTGTGTATAGATCTACAAGGTTTTAGACAAGGTTTTATTGCTTCATCTTATGTTTCATGCTTCATTTCTTTCTATAATGTCGTAAAATTGCACCCCTTGCAATTTCACATACATTCTTGCATCTACTTCATTTTCCACTCCCTTAGCACTTGCGTAAGCTCATTTTAGCCCTTGCATCAGCCTTTTTCCCTCTCAAGATGCTTATGACCCCTTTTTAGCAGCTACCTTCACGCGTCAGCTTTACATCAAACCCTGTGCTCTTCCTGTTCTCATCATTTTGTAGCATGATTTGTTTGGACACTAGCACATCGTACAGATGTCTATGTGTCGTGCTAGCATCCTATGACGTTTAAATGTTCAAACGACTATTTTTGAGCATGTTTTCCACTTGTTAGCGAGTTTTTTCAGTGGTAATGGCTTGGGACACCTTGTAATAGCTCGAGAAACTTATTTTCCCTCCTCTTCTCCCTTTAAATGTTATCTTTCCAATTCATTTGTGCTTCTAGCTTCTCTCTAGCTTTGGCTCTTGCCTTTTCCTCCTCTCTTTCTCTTGCTTGCATAGCTCCATATAGCTCATTACAACAACACTCTCAAGCTCTTACAATGCTTTTTGCAGCTCTCTTGGCTCTCATAGTTATCCCTCCCTTTGGCTTCCTTAAGCCTTGTAGTTGATACCTTGCTTATCTTGTTCCCTTGAACATCTTGGTATTTCACACGTCCCCTATCTATTACATCTATATTTTTTTATAGGGTTATCCTCCTCAAGTGGGGATTGCTTTTATCACCTATATTTTATGATACGAGTTCTTCACCTCAAGTAAGGTTTTCTTTTATCACTCATCGCATACTTTATTTCTCTCTATCTATTTGGCTATCTGTGGAGGTGGGAACACCTAAATGGGGGTTTGACTGAGGCAAACCCCTAGATACAACCCCAACATTTTCTCTCCATCTTACACATGCAGGTATTGAAGATATTCATGTGTTGGAGGCTTCATTACTTGGATTGTTGTGAGAAGTTTTCTTTCTCTATCCTCTTTAGTTCTATCATTTACTTTACCTTATTTTAGCCTTATTACTTTCTGTTACTTTCTCACAGCATTCTAGAAGTTCTTAGTAATCAGATTGTTATACGTTGGTCTACTTTTTTTTGTAATATTCTCATTCTCTAGTCCATATGAGATGCTAGCGCACCTATGGGACACTAGTGCACCACGTTGTCATCCTCATTCTGCACTGCCATCCTTTGGCCGAGAGCCCGTTAGTTTGTCCAGAAAACCTCTGTGATTTACTTTTTCTGATTCTAAAACTTTTATTTTGTTTCCTCAAGTAGTTTAGGGCAGTTTGCCCCTTGGGAATCTCTTGAGAATAAAGAGATTCATGAGTAGTGAATCCCCCTTCCCTACATTTTGGTGAACCCAACGTGAACCATAGTATTTTTTAAAAAAATAGGAATTTATTTACCCCAACTTGATGGGCTCTTAACTTTTCACTAGGTGCTCAAAATTTAGAACCGTTTGCACCATTCAAAAGGTCTCCAAGAGGACTAATTTAGTCCCTAAAATATTGTGCCTTTGGAAGCTGAATTTTAGGGATCGATGCAAGTTTTTACCCCAAATTTTTCTCTAAAGACCTCTAAAAATGTAAATTACTAGAACCTACAAAACACCAAAAAAATCCAAAAATCTCGATTTATAGTTTTTCTTAGTTCTATCACCCCTAGACTACTCTGGATCGGTCGACTTGTTTGTTCATTATTTATCTTACTTAATTTCCTATATCCAAAATGTATTTAATATCTTCTTTTATGAGTTTGGTATCTAATTATATTCAAAATGTTAATGATGTTCAATTTCATGCATGTGATAGTGACTTGGCTTTGCCCATGTCACTTTGTATCTTTGATCCTTCTCATGAGATTCCTCTTGCTTTGAAGGATATCTTGTTGCAAGAAGATGAAATCATTGATACCTTTCTTAACATTACTCTACCTTCTCTTCATTCCAATGCACTCTCTTCTAGAGATGATGCATTAGTGAATGATGAATCTCTTCTATATTCCAATGCACTCTCCTCTAGAGATGATGTATTAGTGAATGATGAATCTCGTTCCACATTTTATCTTCCCTCGATCGATGTTGAGAATATTTCTTTGAATAATTATTCAACTAGTTGTGATGATTTTGTAAATGTAATCTATGTCTCTGCTTCCCCTCAAAGGCCTAAGAGACCAATCATTTATCTGACTCCATCTAGTCCTTATCTTAAGAGGATTTGTTCTATTAATGGTGTTCCTTTTGAGAGTTATTCTCTTGATCTTTCTAAGGCTCCCTCTTATAGAGCGGTAGCCCATACTTATAATACTAGAAAGAATAAATTAAATATTAATCAACCTACTCCTTTACCACCTTCGCAACCAAGTCTTCCTTCAGCACCTAAACCTACAACTAAAACACCAACTGATTACGATCTTGTTGAGAAACTTCGAGTTACTCTAGCTAAGATATCACTATGGGACTTGCTTCATTCTACTCTGATTTATCAAGGTATGCTTCATGAATCCTTGCAAAATATCCTCTTTCCCACCTTTACTAGGCTGACGGATGTTAATGCATTGATGGATCATATTCATGCAGATTCGCCAAATATCATATTCTATCTACAAGAACTTCCACCCCCAAATGTCCAGGAGCAAGTAGACCCTTTAATGATCATAGTTAACATGAATGACATTGGCATTAGATGTACTCCCATTGATGTCTATTCAGTGCTTAATGTATGTAGCATTGATCTATTTTCTAAAATTAATATTGATTCATCTTCTCTTAATGCTTCTTTTGTTGTCATTCATGGGTTCAATAATGATGGTTGACAAGCCCTAGGCATGATAGGATTGCCTTTGAGGTTGGGACCCATTATCGTATCCACCCTTGTATATGTTATGTTAGGAAAGTTACCATAACACCTTCTTCTTGGTAGACAATGGATTCATGCTATGGGTGCAATCCCATCTACCTTCCATAAATCTCTTAAGTTCATTTGCAATAATCAAGTAGTCACAATCAAGGCTTCCCCTAAGGCTATGCACTTATGTGAAATCATAGTTGTTGGTTAGGTTTCGGTTGTGCCTACGCTTGTTCCTTTAGTGTCTTCCAATGTGTCGGTGTTTACTCCAGTAGTACCTACTACAAAGGATACTCTTGAGATAGATGTCCCTGAAGAAGATCCTTCTGAAGCAAGAAATCCCAAGTCTGCTTCTTCTACCTCTTCTCAAGAAAATACATTTCTTAGTGATGATTAGGGTTTCCTATACTTTAAGAAATCCTTTTGTGGAGAATATAAAGTTGCCCCAATCCATTTAGACCTTTCAATAACATCATTGAAACCTACTATCAAAGATGGTTATTCTTTTGTATCACAAGATAATGTGAGCAATAGTTGTAATGTCCTTAATGTCGATCCTCCTCCTTCTGAGGAAGATGATCGCACTTCTGTTAAAGAGGCTAATGTTGGAAATCCTATCAAGAAGGACAATGGTGATCCCATACAAGAGCATAATCCCCATTGCTAGAATAATGCTCTCTACGAAGATCCTCCTCCTCAAGATTTGCAAACACATTATGGCCCTGGCTTTAAGCTTGTCTCTAAATATGGCTATGGGCGTAAAGGTTGTGGGCATAATGTACAAGGAATCTAGGTCCCTATAGAATGTGCACCTCATAAGCATAATTTTGGGTTTGGTTGCTTGAATGAACAATCTAAATAGAAACCATGGTTGAATGACATGGTTTCTGCTCAATCTCGTTCTCTTGAAAAGATTCATGATCCACTGTTTGCTATCTTCATATCTTCTTCTTCTGAGTAGTCAAACTCTTCTTCACAAGAGAAAGGCTTGCTTCTTGCTCCTCATTCTTAATCTGAGCAAGAGCATATTTTTTTGATGATTCTAAAATCCCACTTGATTACTCTTCCTTCTCCTACACGTAAGAAATTTCATAAGCATGATAAATAAAAAACATTCTTTTTGTGCATACCATCGAGTGCCTAGTCATTCCACTAGCGAATGTAATGCCTTGAAGGATAAAATACAACAACTTATTGATTCAGGTTCTGTCACTCATTTATTTTTTGATGTACCTACCTCCTTTTTAAATGAAAAGTGATATCGAGGCCTACCTTTATCTGGTATGTTCTAAGTATCTTGCAAGGTTCTCCTCCCCAATATGTTGGGGGCAATGATAACTTGTTCTGGAGATGTGTGTCCTTCTTAAGGACCCCCTCTCTTCTCTATGTCTTTCAAATAAATCATCCCTTGAGTGGGCCCCCTTACTTTCTTGAAGGGTTCCTGAGGGACCCCCTTTGAAAGTTTTTCTCACATGAATTCTATGGCATCTAGCTTGGGGGCAGCCTGACTAGACCTTTCTTTTCTGTGACTATCCTACAATGCAACTTGTAGTATCCATAGGTTCATCTAATTAGTCTCGCTCTACATGACCGAGAAATTGTAGAGCTCCTTTGCATCAAGCTTTCCTAACATGTTTTATCTGTGGATTAACATGTTGCTTTGCAGGTGCGCTTGTGAAGCTGCTTTCCAATCTGACTCTATGGAGTCCCCTACATCAAGCTTCCCTTAGGAGAGAGTACTTGGGGCACCTTCTTTGCAAGTTTGAGGACTTATAAAGTGATTTCATCCTGTGGGATCTGTTCATCATTGTTCTACAGGCCTTCAGTATAATTTTTTCAACTCTGTAAGAGAGAGTACCTACAGAGCCTTGTGTTCACCTTCCATAGGTCTATGGATCTGCAGCACATTTTTCAACTCTCCTTGAGTTCAAGGACTTGTGGATCCATCTCTCTTGTAATTTTCATTCCTTTATAGCTTCTCCATCTCTTCTCTTTCTTCTCTTCTCAATTGCATATACCGGATTGAAGATCTACATCTTCTTCATCCTGGGTATATGTTCTTTCTCTCCTCAATATTGGTTGCTTCCTTGACTTTTGGGTGCATTCTTCTCTTGAAGCAATCGATCCTTACATTATTCTCTCTATTTAATAATTCTTTTGTGTTATTTCTTAATTTTAGGATGATGCATAGTATTGAGACAACCTTCTACACCGAGGTCTCTTTCACTTTGCTGACTCAAACTTCAGTTTGTTGTGTACTTTTGTATGTGTGTTTTTATGTTCTAACCCCATGATGTAATAGATTTTTTATGTTCTAAAATTATTGTCTTGTGTAGGTATTTCTTGTCTAATGTGTTTTTTTTGTAGGTCTTCAGCTTGGGGGCATGCTTCCTTGGTTCGAAGAGTTATTTGCTTCCTCTACAGTATCCTTTTGGAATCATGATGTTATTTATGTTTTGTAGATTTCCTTTAGCGTGCATATTAGTGTAGATTTATATGCCAGCTAACATGGGGGAAAAATGTAATGTCATAAAATTGCACCCCTTGCAATTTCACATACATTCTTGCATCTACTTTAGTGCCCACTCCCTTAGCACTTGTGTAGGCTCATTTTAGCCCCTGCATCAGGCTTTTTCCCTCTCAATATGCTTAGGACCCCTTTTCAGCAGCAACCTTCTCACGTTAGCTTTGCATCAAACCTTGTGCTCTTCTCGTTCTCATCATTTTCTAGCATGATGTGTGTGGACACTAACACGCCACATGGTCATCTGCACGTTGCATGAACATTTGTGGACCGCACTAGCATCCTACAATGTTTCAATGTTCAAATGATATTTTTTTAGCATGTTTTCCACTTGTTACTGAGTTTTGTTAGTGGTAACAACTTGGGATGCCTTGTAATAGCTCAGTAAGCTTCTTTTCCCTCCTCTTCTCCCTTTAAATGCTATATTTCCAATTCATTTGTGCTTCTAGCTTCTCTCTAGCTTTGGCACTTTCCTTTTCCTCCTCTCTTGCTCTTGTTATCTTGCTTGCATAGCTCCATATAGCTTGTTACAACAATACTCTCGAGCTCTTACAATTCTTTTTACAGCTATCTTGGCTCTCATAGCTATCCCTCCCTTTAGCTTCCTTAAGCCTTGTAGTTGATATAACCTTGCTTATCTTGTTCCCTTGAGCATCTCGGGATTTCACACGTCCCCTATCTATTGCATCTATATTTTGTGATATGAGTTCTCCTCCTTGAGCATGGATTTCTTTTATCATAGGTATCTTTTGTGATACAAGTTCTCCTCCTCGAGCGGGGTTTCCTTTTATCACTAATCACATACTTTATTTCTCTCTCTCTATCTAGCTATCTATGGAGGTGGGAACACCAAAATGGGGGTTCGATTGAGGAAAACCCCTATAAGCCCCAACAATTTCTCTCAATCTTACACATGTAGGTATTGAAGATATTCATGTGTTAGAGGCTTCATTACTTGGATTTTTGTGAGAATTTTTCTTTCTCTATCCTCTTTAGTTCTATCATTTGTAAACTTTACCTTATTTCAGGCTTATTACTTTATGTTACTTTCTTGCTTTTCGAAAGTTTTTCGTAATTAGATTGTTAGAGGTCACTCTACTATTTTTTGTGATATTCTCATTCTTTGGTCCATACAAGACATCAGCGTGCCTCTAGGATGCTAGCACACCATGTTGTTGTCCTTTGGTCGAGAGACCGTCAGTTTGTCCAAAAAACCTCTATGATATACTCTTTCTAATTCTAAAAAATTTGTTCTATTCCCTGAGGTAGTTTAGGGTAGTTCAACCCTTGGTAATCTCTTGAGAATAAAGAGAATCATGAGTAGTGAATCCCCCTTCTCTACACTTTCATGCTTCATTTCTTATCAAGTTTTGATTACCAAAATGGGGTTTGACCAAGGCAAACCCCCATTCCCTAACAAAACAACATTTTTTCTCTCTCTTCATGTGTGATTGAAAATCTAGGTGTTTTGGACTTGAAGATCCTTTGAATACAAGATTGAAAGATTGAAGAAATTTTTCATAGTTATCAAGAAGTTTCCATCTTCACAAAAAGTCACCTACAGGCCATAATTCAGTCTTTCAGACTCAGAAATTTGGCAGGAGAGAAGCTATAACAAACCACTAGAGGATACTTGAGCTTCATCCAAACCCTAATACTGGGACTAAATCACCACCTTGGGTGCATGAGTCCTAGTACAAAACTTTTTCCAATTTTTAGAAGATCTAGATCAGTCACTAAGAGATTCCAATTCCTTCCCAGAAAACCTAGTCTAGGACTAAATCACCTGGTCTAGCTTATGAGTCTTAATGAGCTTCGAACAAATTTTTTTTAGGTATTTAGAGATTTTTTTGAACACATCTTTTTTCTAGGTACCTTTATGTATCTTATTGTTAAGTTATCTAAATTCAAGTTTCATTTTCTAGGTCATTTAGTTAGATTTGCATAGTGCTTTCATCTCTTTCTTTCTAAGCACTTGCTTAGTGGTGAACCCCCTTTTCTCTTTAATCACACCTAAGGAAACCATCTTAACCATCTAACCTATCCATCATCAATCCAATTGGTTGAGGTATCTTGATTTCCTTTAATGAAATATAAGTGAAATAGGAGGAGGAACCCTATTTCCCCTTTAGTTCCATCTCCCAAAAGGTGGAACACTATTTCCGAGCTTTCACATAGATAAAGAGTGAGATAAAGGGAGCCAATGCTTTGAATCCTTCTTTCCACTCCTCATATATTTTAAACTCTCCACTCTCATTCAAAATATTAGGCATAATGTTTATCTCAATATTTTCAAAATGTTTAAATTTGGTTTTTATGCACAGTGTCACCTTATTCATATATGCCTTTACTTCTCCCATTAATTTTTCCATGTTCCATGTGGGAAAATATTCCTAGGCACATTATTTTCATACCTTTCTCCTTTATATATTCATTCCAAAGTTGAAGTTCAAGGGATCCATTTATTATTGATGCTTCCCAATTGATCTTGAATTTTAGCCACTCTAGCATTAACATTTTTAAGGGTTGATATTTTGCTTCTACTTGATGTTATGTCCAAATAGTTTTTTTCATCAACAACAGGTTCACCTCCAACAACTTCTATTCTTGAGGATAATTATTTTGCATTCATATCCCTTCTCAGGCCATCAATAAGATCAGGACACCTATATCCCTTTATTCTTTCTTCAAACTCCTTTATTCTTTATTCTATGTGCTAGGCTATAAGAACAATAGGGTGATTTGTCCCCATAATATTCCTAGACATCTATCATATCACACTTCCTAGGGTTTGAATCATATGTTACATTCGCTAAAGTATCCTTAGGATATATGTATCCTTCCAACTCATCATATCTAGTTATAATCACTTACATAGGGTAGAGAGAGGAGAAAGATATTTTTTTTCTTTAACTAAAAAGAAACTATGTTTTAAAATGGAAGAAAAATAAGTACCAAATAATTATCTATAATCACTTGATATGTGTTCATGAAACAATGAGCAGTAACTTAGTAAAATATTTTCCTTTGAAAAAAGAGTCATCATCTCACAACAGTGAGGAAACCCTTAAAGCACATAGATCTCCAAGGCACAAACTTGATTATGGGTTGTAGCCACCAACAGATTCTTCAAATTATTTTAAACCTAGCAACCATTTGCATTGTTCAAACATAATTTTGTTGGCATAAGTTGACAAGATGCCAACTTCAACACATAAAAAAAGAAACTATTTAGCATTGGTAGAAAAAACCCACCCTTCAGCTCTCCCTAATAATGGAGCCATTATGTTAGGTCTCAAAATCATTGTTCCAATTCCTAGAGAAAAATACCACTCACAAGGCCAAGGTTGTCATCATGTAAGTGTTCAATCACCTCATCAACAAACTATGGAGGGATAATCCCCAACTCTGTGAGAGGGTTAGATCTCCTATGTTTTGAACTCAACTTAGACTCAGTGGGGTATTCCCAATAGTATACCTTAATAGATATTGGAATCACATAAAATGATCAATGAAAAGATAAGGACATCCACACCTAACTTGAATTCTTGATCCCAAGTACTATCACTAGAGAAAAGATAATTGGCTTCATATAATCCATGTATGGTTTATATAGCTATACACTCATAACTCAAACATAATGTATTTATTTGAGGCTCACTAAAAATAGATTGTTGATTATATCACTAGGTTATGCATGCAAAAAAACTAATCCTAATCCTATGATATTGAGTTATGTTTGATGGTGTGAGATTGGAGTATGATCCCAGATTGGTGCTTATTTATTGGGGAACAAATTCAAAACACTGATAATAGAGAAAATAGGAAAGGGAGAACATGCAAAAGCATCAATGGATATAAAACCTTGTATCATAACATACTTAGTAATCACACAACCACATGTATTCATACATAAAATTGAGAAAGATCATTACAATCCTTACAATGTCTTCAAAATGTTGTCACATTCATCTAACTCAATGTTACACTCATACCAGCAAATGTGTTAAGGTAAAATCTCTTGCTGCAACTAAGAAACCTTCCTAAATATATACAAAGTTCCATGGATACATTCTACAACAAAATCTCATTACAATATTAATCTTCTTCTATTCCAAGGTTCTATAATTTCTCAATAAACTATACTATGATGTTAATGGATGCCATACAAATTCTTTGGAGTTGGAAGAACACATAATGAACCAACCCCCACTTGAAAATAAGAAAAAAACTAACATATACACCAAGGCACCCAACCATTATTGCTTCACACTGTAGCAATTAAAAAATGGATGGTAAATTCCCCCCATTTATGGGGTTGGGGAGGTTAATCTACCCAAGAATGTTTGAAAAGATATTAGGTAGAAGCCACTAGAGGAGGGTTGGATCAAAATTAACTTTGACAGGGTTGTAAGAGATAATCTAGGGATGGTAGGGGCTGGTTGTGTGGTGAGAAATCATGATGGCAGAGTATTAAGGTTGGTAGGAAAGAATATTAGAAAGAAAACAAATAACAATGCAGAATTAGTAGGACTAATAATAGGCAGAGAATTAAAAGTGAACAAGGTGCATTTGGAGGGGGACTCTCAAATAGTGGTGAATGCAATAAGGTCAGGTCAAACACTAAACTACAAATTAAAAAGGTGGCTAGTGAGAATAGAGGAGAATTTAAAATGGTTTAAAGAAACTATCATCTCACATGTCTACTATGAAGAAAATCACTTGGTACATGAGGTGTCTAAAATGGTGGTTGATATGATAGTTGTGAATGTTGACATTAGATCGATGATGGATTGGCATGCCTTATACTACCAATATAGAGGATAATATCACTTAGTGCAGGTGCAATCTCATGGCATGAGGTGTGGGAATCATCACACATCAAGTTGGAAGGGAAAGGACAACAACAACTTCAAGTAATAATGGAAATGGGGATTTATTACCACACAAATGGAGGTATTTGTATTGTAAAAAATGATAGTAAGATGGACACATACATTTACATGGTTTCCAGGAAAAGGAAAATGGCCTTCTATGGTGATGTGTCAGAGTGGTGGCTAATGGAGATTTTAAAACAAGAATGAGGTTGGTTTTGCATGCAATTGGAATGGTGTTGGGGGGGAAATACCTGAGTGGAAATGGTCTCTATTGTATCAACATAGACATAGCATCTATGTTTCTTTCCATGCTCTTGTACATAGGAGAACCAAAGATATGGTGGAGACTCTGATACGGAAGCTTATCTAGAAGAGGTGATGTGGAGGCATGAAATCCTACCTCAATTGTGCCATCCCAAGGAGGGTACTCTTTCCCAATGGTAGACCTGCACTGAAAGGATATAGTGTGGACAACAGGCTACACCAATATTTTATAATCTAGGGACTAAACATGAATGTCACAACAAGGAGGAACCAAGTGAGGCTAGGGATCAATTTCCTGAAGGATTGTGTGCAAGGTGCCATGACGAGTGTTGGGAATTTGACATTTGCACTAGTGCAGGAGGGCAAGGATGGACTTGAGGAAGGGAATGAATAAATGTATGTAAAAGGAATAGTAAATATGATGAAAGGGTGAGCAAATTTTGATAATGTAATGGCTTTGTAATGGTCTACTAGAATCAAGCGTAGGGCTTTGGGATCTAGTGAATGTAATAGGTATAGGTCCTAAGCCAATTTTGTATTTCATGGGCTCTATTAGTGTATAAGAAGGAGCTAATTTTAAATGAATATGGCTCTACATACGGATGTATTTCTCTCATAGACCTATGAAGAGGTCCCTGTTGTAATTTTTTGTTATCTAATATATGGGTGTGGCCCCATAGCACCATGTTAACTTATCAAAAAAATGGATGGTATATGATAAATGATATGCCCAAAATAGATGTTGTAGATGAAATTATGTGTCCTATAATAACTTTGGTAGTTGAGGGAGAAAGACAAATAATGCAAATAGATGAAGAAAAGGTGTGATCAACAATAATGGTGATAGGTGAAATTGAAATTTATAGAGAAACACCCCAAGTGGCAAGAAACCATCATGACAATAATTCTTGGTAAAAGGTTCCAATCACACTTTAATTTTCATTAAAAAAAATTCCATATGAGGAGCAATCCTAGACCAAAATCATAAAAAATAGGATAATCGGATCAAAAGTGAGAATTTCAAATGCAAGTGCATTTGCCCCTATGAGAGATATATATATTCCACATTAGATCACGTAAAAATAATTTAAATAGAACTATCTATCTCTATCATCTTCATGTGGGTCAAAAGGCTCCATCGAGTCGCTATAAACAAAAGACCTCCAAGTGGAATGAGTAGAAAAAACAAGTGCATATGCATTTATTAATGTGTCTAGTTCAAATAGAAATTCCCACAAGTGACATCAACAAGGGGTGGTGTCAACATGAACTCAATGGAATGGGGTGAGATAGATTGGGGTATTTTGGATATGATGGAATATGAAAGGAGAGATGACACCAATAGGATGTCATCCAAGTATGGATGTGGGGCAATGATGTGGAACTGGTTTTTAGGAGAATTCATCTAAATTGGATGAAAGAATGGTGAAATTTAAATGGAAGACAAAAGTATACAAAATAAATTGTGCGGAAAAAAAAAGTGAATCAGATAAGTGCACTTGAAAGGAGTTCACTTGAAAAATCTTGTAAAAGAGGTGATGTAAGCATTGCAAGAAAATAGGATTCATCCACCCACAAGATATTACTTAAATTGATTTGGGAACACACTTATAGGAAAATGGTAGGAAAGTGGAAAAAGTGGGAAATAAATTGGGATATGGAATGAGTTGGTTCACATGAAAATGCTTGCAAATATTCGGATGGGGCAAACTTTCCTGCAAAGTGGAAAATTCCAAGTGAACTGGATGGAAAATAGTGAAGAGGTGAAGTTTTTATGAAGATGGATTCTTGCAAAACCAACACTTAGTCATTTTTAGCACCTAATACCTTTGCAAGAAAATCAAGAAAAGCTACACATTTGCAAGGAAATACAACATGACATGACATTATGGGTTTGATTGAATGAATCGGATGGACAGACAAAACTTGCAAGACCATAACTTTCATTCCTTAGTGTATTTTGTAAAACTTCAAAAGATAATTGGGCTTAATTTTCCATTCTCTACCCAATTATGCTAAGAAATTTTGACAAAAGACTACCCATGATTAATTTCTCAGGTCGGCCATAAGGTTGGGAAAAATGGCTAAGACATAAAAAGGGGAAGGAACTCAAGAAAAAAGGAAACTATATATTTGAGTCCCAACACAACCTACAAAAGAAAGACATTAAAAATATAAGGAGATACCAATATCTAGTGTGAATTCCATAAGATTCCTTGGAATAATACTAATATTTATCGATCTACAAAGGCCTTGATGTTTAGGAAGAGAAGAAGAGGATTAAAATTTTGATTCACTACCTTCCTAGCCTTTTGATCTAAATTATGGCTACTAGATAATTAAAGTGGATTCATAGATGTAATAATTAAAAGAACATATTTGTATCCCTTCACTCTTTTCCTACAAACCCTATACTTCAATCATTTATTTTTTCCTTCCACCTTGTTATAATTATTCACTTCCTTCTTCCTTATATTAGAGAAAAATTGTACTATTTTCACTTAAACATAAAAATACTTATTTTAATACATATTATAAGCATGGCATTACATGCAGTTTATGAAGAAATTTTAAAGATTCCTTTTGATTTTAATAATGATTCTACTTTCCATGATGTGTATTCTTCTTCTTCTCTATATACACCTATGATACTATCCAATGCAAAGAATCCAAAAGTTAATGGAAAATATTACAAGCATGTTGTGAATTAATTTTATGGTTATGAGCTTCTTATAATAAATTTTTTCCTTGCCATTAATTGATAGCATGTTTAGTCAATTTGATAATCTATTATAAGTACATGTATCATTTGTCATCCACCTCTTTCTTCCCTTTGGATGGCCACATGCTTAGTTTCAATTCCCACCCTATAATAGAACCTTCAACACTTATTTATGATATACTACTATATTTTTCTCCTCCTAATGTTACTCCACTTCCATAAAATTTTCATCCTACACTTCATTTCCCACAAGAGGCTTTACCTTCTACTCATTCTAATCCATCTCTTTTCTTCCTCTCCTACTACACAAGAGAATATGTTGTGGGGTGTTTATAAGTGACATTCTGAATCAATAACAAATCACTTTGTATAGGGAAAACAAAGGAAATTTCATTCATTATACTAGTCTTGCCAAGGTCATGAAACTATATTTTTGACAACAAATAGTATTATACTATACTATGTTAGATCCTTATAATCCTAGGGGAACATACTTAATACCATCTATAATGAATTTATCAAAATAAATAATGGTCACACTAAGATCATATATTTTAGTATAATCCTACATATTTTTTTTCTAAAACTAGTTATTTTACACCTTTTGGTAATGCCATGACCCTATCTAGAAGAATCGTTGAGTATTTATAAAACCCTTATATTATAATTTATATTAATACATAATATAATTGTTATATCTATCATTATGAGATTTATTGTAAGATTTCGTGTGGATAATATTTGTGGTTGATATGTATAAGTGCTTTTAAAAATCAAAGCTTTTCGGAGCATCACATAATTGTCATAACTTGTCTAAGTTCTTTTATGATAAGGCTTTAATTTATGGAATCAAAATCAAAACTAGTTTTAAGTCATATGTAGGTGTGGGTAGTGTTAGGGTAATATTATTATTTTAAGATATGTTTTAATCCTAAGTATAATATTTTTTCTGTTATTTAAGTGCACATAGGACTTTTTTTAATTACTTAAGGATATTGACAAGCACATTTATGGGATTCTACTTTTTTTCTTATTTTCATGGATTTGGAATCCTGGATAATCAATCCCTCATATTTTGGTTTTATGTCTTATCCTTTTCCTCATTGTATTTAAAAAATATAACTTGAATATATATATATATATTTTTTTTTTTTCTTTCCTTTCTTAAATAATAATGAATAAAGAATTTCTGAGATATTTCAATTCCTAGACTTAATTATTTTGTGGTAATATAATTTTTATTAAATTTATTTAAATTTATTTTCTAAGAGCTAGATTCTAGTTGTAGATCTAAACAAAAATTATAACATGGTATCAAAGCATAAGTCCTAGGGTGGATTTTGAATAGTCTCCCATATAGGATATTGAAAGGGATTAACAAATTTACATGGTTTTTTGAAAACTCAATATGCTCTTCTCTTGCATATTTAGATGATCTAGATAATAACAAATCTTTAAATAAATTTATATAACCTCTATTGTGCATGTGCACTTTTTTCTCTAATGTGGTGAATTATATCTTTCCATTGTCTTTGATATCTTTTTAGGTTGTTTGATTACATTCAGAAGAATTGAGAAAGTCAAATTTGACATTCATTTCACTAAAATCAAAGATTGTTTGATGCAATAATAGAAGATGGGGTTTGAAGCTCAAATATGATGATTAATTTTTATCTGGGGTATTTTTAGGCCAAAGAACCCTTCAAAAGGCCCAAAAAACCCTATTCTAATATAATGTGTTTTGAGGCATTTGCTTTACCTATCCATATAATTGTACCATATTGCATCTATGCAACCTGTGATTTTTTTGTAAAAATTTTGAGCACTCTATGCTTAGTGCATTATGTGCTTGGAGTTAACTACTCAATACTTTAGAATTGAACACTCATTACACTACTAAGAACCTAACAATCTTTAGACTTGTTCAAAGGGCTTAGGCCCTTAGCCTTGTGACTAGGCACTTGTGACCATTAACACAATTATGATAGTAAACCATTAACCACTAATGAAAAATCATAGTGGATACTGCTAGCACCTAGTGGTATTTTGTATCCCTTATCCCACCATTCATTCCTATTCACCACTTATCCAACACACCATAATTTGTTTCCCATGAGCTACCCATTTCCCGCAAAGGGCTCCCTTTTTTTACTAAAGATGTGTTTTTCTTTCAACAAAGCATAACTTTCACCTTGGGTGTTAGATTTTTGTAAATTAATAGTTGATAAAATTTTGGCAATGATAACTTTGTAGCCACATTAATTTTACTTCAAATTAGTATCATCATTTTCTAGAATTTATAGGTTGAAGCTATTTTATGCTCTCAAATTTGGTAGGCCATATCTTTTGAATTGGGGTTTCTTTTTTATAAATTAATAGGCATTGGAAAGATGCTTGAGAGGACTACATAGCTAAATATATTTTTTAGATTTTGTATCAACCTTTTGTACTTTAGAAGTTGATATTTTAGCTACTCTTGGGCCTAGAAAATTTGTAATTTAGTCGAACATTATAAATGAAAGAAAATATAAAGTTTCAAACTTGTTATCTCTTGGGTTAGGAAAATTCTAAAACTAGTCAAAAAGGGGAGATGAATTCTATAACTAGAAAAAAGGGGGTTGTTTTGTGTGCATTCTTTCTCATTTTTAATGCTTTATTTTCTTCACAACAATAACCCATTTTTCTTCTTAAAATGGATAAAATTTTGTGCCATGTACTATCACCTTAAAATTATTTTGATTGTAAATCCAAAATGGATATTTATCTAAAGAATCAAGGGCTAAATAGTGTAATAATGGGTATTGAAATAGGACCAACATTAATTGTATAAAATCCTAAATGACATAATAAATGGATGAATCATTTGGTACATTATGTATGTCTATATATCTATACTTTCTCTTTCATATTGAATCAATCTCGATACAAAATAAAGTGTGAACCACTTTGGAAAGCCTCTTTGGTACACAAGATAAGTTGAGAGGTAATAAACTAGAGAATGAGCTAATAGGATTGAGTCATAATAACTTGATATCACTCAAGACTTCTTCACAAAGCTTAAAGATATTATATTATAGTTAAAATAGTATGGGATAGAAAAGAAAGACACAAATAATTTTAATTATTCTCTCTAATCTTGGTCCATGTTTTTGATTATATAAGCAACATTTATAGGGTGTTGTACCCTTTACACGAGGATCCCAAAGGGCAAAAATGTCTTAACCCAAGAAGTAGCAAAAAATTTTACAGTAACAAAAGACTATAGACGCAAACATAGCCAAAAAAAATGTAGACATAGTAAAGACATAGCCCAGATCAGACCCAACAACTAATTGTCTGAACCCTCCCATTTCTTAACCAGGAGGTTTAACACATCCTCCCCAATCTATTTGGGGCCTTCATCCATGGTTTTATTGTTTAGCTTATCCTTAATCATATCTGAGAGAGTGAGGGACAACTTGTGAATCAGCTTGACAGCAAAATGAGCCAAGCAATTCACCTTTCGGTTCAGCATAGACACCTACTCTTGCATCCCACCAAGTACATCCACTTTGTCCTCCTTGCTCTAGATCTCCATTTCAGTGCCAACTCTAGTGTCTGAGGAATTAGTGGAGCCCTCATGCAACATCTGGTTAAGGTCCAAGAAATGACTAGGGTCTTCTATGGGGTCGGTGTCCTTCCTTTTTCCAATAGCTTTAAGACCTTCAACCCTGTCACCAGACCTATCAAAGTCACTGGAAATAGGGTAAACAGGGGCCTCCTTCTTGCTCTATGCTAGTCTGTGAGATCTTCTCACACTCAAATGCTCCACTCCTAAATCATAACTAGTCCCCACCATAGTATCACCCTTAGAATCTTTTTCCTCATCCAAATTACCTTCTTCAGAGACCGAAAGAGCTCTCGGGATAAGAGACTTACCTTTCTTCTTAGTTGTAGAAGTGTTTACCTTCTTACCTTTCTACACACCAATCCCAACCATTGCACTCGCCAGAGGCACACTTGTCACAATTTTCTTTTTCTTTGGGTGCGGAGTGGCCATGGTCTCAGTACCAGGGACATCTTCAATAATAGGGGATTTTTTCTTGGAACCCGTGGAAATAGTAGGGGAATGGTTTTCAACGTTAACCTAATCTTGGTCCATGTTATTTGCTATTTCTTCAACATTTAATGCTATTAAAAGTTCCTTAAGTTTCACCTTCAATATTTCCTCTCTCAATGAGTTTTCCAATGAACTCATAAATGAATAGGATAGGTTGGTTCAAATGGACACTATGAAACCTTTTAACTCTCATGCCTTGGATAAAAATCAAGGTACTAAAGATAAAAGGGCTAAGAAAACAATATAAGAAACAAAAGAACCAAGTAGAGAAGAAGAAATAACAAAAACCCATTGATTCAAATGTAGCTAAAGAAACCTCTTCTCAAAATATGATAAGTCTAATCTATGGAAACTTTTAAGTTTTTATTTTGTAATAAATATGGTCATTATGAGAATAAATTCTTGAATAAATAGATAACTCATCTTCTTGAGAAGAATAATATTAAAGTGTCAGATTTATATAAGTAGGATTCATAAGGAGAATATTCAAAGGCCATGAATCTAGTAAGAGGAAAGGAAAGGGAAAGGGCCCTATTTATGGTTGTGTCATATCCAAATTCTTGAATCATTGAATTGAGTGCTTCCCACAACATGGCTCCATAATGGGATGGTTGCACCTTCTTAGAGACATGTTTTATGACATCCATTTTAATGGGTGATAACACTCATATTGAAGTGAATCGGAGAGTATTTGTTCTCATGGGTAAAGGAACATTTTAGGATGTTTTATATATACCATATTTATCAACTAATCTTCTATTTGTTGATTAGAACACCCAATTTGTCTTAGGAAAGTGAGTTGAGTTCACACCATACTTAGTGGAAATCAGTGAATTGCATGGGTCCATAGTTTCCATGGTAAAAGTGGATGATAATTCAATAATTATCACATATCTCATTTTGTTCCCAACTCTTCTTAAAAAATTCTCTCATTTAGATGAGGTGAGCTTTTTGTGGCATAAATAGTTTGTCCACTTGAACTACTACTACCTACAACAACTCAGTCAACAAGACATGGTTTCAAGATTGAATTTTTAAAAAAAATTAATGGATTTTACTAAGGATACATTATTGGTAAGTATTTTGAAGATAAATTTGACAAGGGAGAGGCATGGAGAGCCACACTACTTCTAGAGTTAGTACATAGTGACTTAGTAGGGTCATTTCTGCATCCATCATTTAACAAGGCTCAATAAATCTTAACATTTATTGATGATCTTTCTATATACACATTGGTTTAGTTTCTCGAAAAACGTATGAATTATTTGATTATTTTCAAGACTCGAAAGCATTTGTAGAGAAACAATTAGGGAAGGCCATCAATATTTTGTGCATAGGAAATGGGGAGAATATGTTAACCATATGTTTGAATTTTTTTTCTTCTAAGGGCAATGAATCACAATGCATAATTTCATACACTCCTCAATAAAATGGTGTAGTAGAATGTACAAGAATATATAATTGAAAGATCTAGCCAATTGTATGATAATTTATAATATTAGCATCTCAACACTAGTAGAGGCCATCAACTATGTGTGTTATATCCAACACCAGGTTCCTCGCCAATTTGTGAAGGGGATAACTCCTTTTCAAGCTTAGAATGATCTAAAAAATCTATAGTGAAATATTTTTGTGCTTGGTTCTCCAACATGGTCCCACATGCTAGTAGATAAATGTAAGGCCATGGATATGTAAAGCAAGCCTTGCATATTTTTTTGGTATCCAAATGGTTTCAAAGACTATATAATTCAAGAGTTGTTCATAGAGAGGAATGTTTGTTTCAAAGTGAAATCTTTAATTTCTTCTTCAAACAATTCTCCATCCTCCATCACTTTGGAGACACTATAGCATGATGATAGTTCTTCAGAGGATTTTAACCCTCTTAATCTTGATGACGAGTCTAGTTCCTCCACTTATGATGATGACAATAATGATGAATACTTAGCATATTCCACACCAAGTCATCAATTAGAGGGTACTCCACATTCTCTAGACTCTACAACTAGTTGATCTCTTAAGCTTATCAAATATTGCATTCAACAAGTGATTGAGTTGGGGATGTTTCAAATACTAGAAGAAAAAGGTCATGGTTTTAGTAGGCTCCACTTCTCTTTATTGCCTTAACTTCTAATCCACTCTCATTTCAAGAAGCTTTTGATATCCCTAAGTGGGATACTATTTCTATAGGACTATTTTAGTTCCTTAGAAAGTAACCACACTTGTTATTTAGTCCCTCTTTCTAAGTGAAGGAAACTTGTTCAATACAACTGGGTTTATTAAATATATTTTGCAACAAATGGGTTGATTGAAAATCATAAGGATTTCTTGATTTCCAAACGATTTTCCTAGATTCCTAAGATTGATTATTCTATTTTTTTTGTAGCAATGATCAAAATAAGTTCCATTCGTTTCCTTTATATAACTGTAGCCTACCATTGGGAAGTTTATCATATGGTTGTAAGGAGTGCATTTCTTCATAGGGAGCTTTAGGAGGAAATTTACATGGAGTAGCCATAGCGATTCATTCAAGATTCTTTACCTTTTTTCCAAATTTTAAAGTCTTTGTATGGTTTGAAATAGGCTCTCGAGCTTGGTATGCAAAAATAGACTCCTTCCTTCTATCAATTGGGTGAACATTCAATGTCACTCTGATCCAATAATTTTTATTTTGTAGTAAGATAAGATTCTCAAATTACCAGTTCTATATGTTGATGACTTGTTGATCATAAGGAGTTACTCATCCACCCTTTGAGCAATGAAAATTACTCTTCATGATCCTTTTTTGGCATCAAACTTGGGTCTATTTCTTTACTTCTTGGGGATTGAAATCACTCATTCATCTTGACTATGCATTTGATATGTTCTCTAGATTTTGTATGGCTAACTATAAGCCTACTCTAATTCAATTTATGTTAAGGTTCAAACTTGAGGTTCATTATTTATCACAATTGGTGGATGCTACCTTGTATCACCAATTATTTAGGACTTTCATTTACTTGAGTTAAACAAGGCTTGGTATTTCATATATTATGGGAATTTCTCTTAGTGCATGTAGGAGTTCCATGAGTGACTTTGGAAAGAAACTAAGTGGATACTCCACTATGTGCAAGGGCACTCATAGTTATGGGATTCAATATGCAATAGGTATGGATATTGATTTTTTGGGATTCAAAAGTTTAGATTGGGTAGGTGATTCTAAATATTGTAAATTTACTTTAGGATATTGTTTTTTAGTTGATTCTAGTCTAGTTTTTTGGTCAAACAAGAAGCACTTTATAATTTCTCTTTCATTTATAGAGGTTGAGTATCGAAGTAGTTAATGATGTCACTAAGGTAATTTAGCTTTAGAATATTCTAATTGAGTTTGGAATTCTATTCTAAAATCCTATAGTCATCTTTTATGATTAATTAAAATGCAATACAAATATCAAGGAATCTAATCCATCACAAGCAAACCAAACACATTAAGATGTATATGCACTACATCTAGTAGTTGACTCATGATCACATCATTAATTTTTAGTATTTGCTCAAATAGGAGTAAATTGTTGACATCTTCACAAAACCCTTATTGAAAGTAAGCTCCTTCATTTGTGAGATTTACTTGGGGTGCGATAGGTGTCCTCTTTTGGTGGGGCTTCATAGGACTTCTTTCTTTTCACTTTTTTGGGTAGATTTTTTTCCTATGGTTTTTCTTTTTTTTTTTTAATGAGAGTTTTTTTATACATTCATACCTAGGATAACCTTCTTCTAAGGACCCATTATTGCATCTTTGCTTCTTTTTATCATCTCACTAAGTTGTTCTTAAGGGGGGTTGTTAGTGTAATATTATTATTTTAGGATATGTTTTTAAATCCTAAGGATAATATTGTACAAGTTATTTAAGTACACATAGGTAATTATTTTTATTAATGAGTTGCATATTCATGGGATTCTAATTTTTTCCTTATCCTCATGATTTAGAAACTTGGATAACGAGTCCCTTACTTTTTGGTTTTATGCTTTATCCTTGTCCTCGCTAGATTTGAAAACTATAAGGCTATATAATTGTTGCTCTCTTTCCTTCCTTTGATAACAATGAAGCAAGCATTTCTGAGATATTTTTATTCTTGGAGACTTAACAATTTTTTGGTAATATAATTTCCATGAAGTTAATTTAAATCTATTTTATGCACGCTAGATTTTGGTTGTATATTTAATCATGGGTGGGTGCAAAATGATGGGGGGAAAAATTGTGGCCAAAATTTTAAAAAACTTTTGATAGGCTATAACGCAAGCACATTATAACGCGCTCGTGTTATGGCTTGGTGTGTTGAGCCTAAACCTCAGCCACATTGAGCTTATTTTGTGCTTGCGCTATGAGTTATTAAAACAAAAAAAAGGAAATTGAATTCATTTGTATGTTGACTATTGTTTCTACTACCCACAGCCAAAATCCCTTCTCTTGCACGATCGCATTTTGGGAGGAGAAGATATTGCATTTTTTCATCAATTTGTTGCTATTTCATCGCCAAGATTCTAGCACATCGAAAGGGAGGTTGAATAGGTAAGGATTGTTTTTTTTTTTTTGTGAATTTGTTAGTTTTAGGTTGTTTTTTATATTCATTTGTTGAATTTGTAGGAAATAATAATGATCCTAGAAACCCTCTTCGAAACCCCCCTGAAAATTCTCAACAACCAAAGCAACAACAACATGAACAAAATCCTCAAGTTCAACAACCACAACAACAATCTCCTCCATCAATCCCTCAACATCCTCCTGGCACTCAATAAAATTTAATGGGGGTAATTGAAAACAATAAAAAAAATTGAGTTAATCACGAGATTGAATGATCTAGCAGTTTCAACCATCGAGAGAAGAAAACTTGCAAATTCACTTAAAGAATTGTTAAAACATGTAGATGCAATCAACAAACAATTAAGTGATTGGAAAGATAGGAGGCAGGCAGCTAGGAATTTTACCAAGATAAATTATCATATAAAGATGTAAAAGATCAAACAATTACAAAATTAGATTTGTGCTCATTATTCACCGACCCATGCACAAATAAAAATATTGACCTCAATGCGAAGAGGTTTCCTATCCATTACTGCCACCACCAAGGGGTTAAGAATTTTTTTTGGGATAGATAGTACATGTTTTTTGATTACCCACCATGCAACAATTGTGAAGTCCCACAAGATTTTCTGAGGAAACTATATTGTGAGTTCATCCTGAACAAAATCCTAAATTATTTTGATATGAGGGACTTCCAAGGGAGAGGTGCGGGTTCAGCTCAAGATAGACCCGGTGCACGACAGGATCCTAGGAAGCAAGCAAGACAAGATCTTGCTAGGACGAATCATGAGCACATTGTTATCCCTTCCATCACGAAGGAGAGTGTCGAGGTAGACACTTTGTAGGCTATCACCTCTTTGACCCAGAGTGTCATCCAACATACTAGTCCTATACTACAGCACCATCCAACGAAGTCTTCAAGTGGTAGGCTTCCACCCCATTCATGTCAGGCTTATAGGGCGACTTGTTCATATGACCCCACTGACACTCAGGAGGCTACAACATAGGATACATCTGTAGCTATGGAGATGGTGAGGGAAACTAACATTTTGAATGAGGCTTATGGCATCGATACTCAGGTAAATGTTAGCATTTCATTGAATTTAATTTATTAAATTTTAGTTTCGAAATGCATGATTAACTAATTTAGTTTTATGATTTTAATAAAATTTCAAGGTCACAATGTTGATACTAGATACACCATCCCTACACCTACTTATTACTCCATTGTATCTACCATTGAGGTATGTAACTAGTAAACAATTATAAATTTATTACATGTTAATAGCATTGTTATATGAATGGTATTCTAATATCTGATTTTGGATGTTGAATAGGCTACTATTGGAGGTTTTGTGGGAACACCTCCTAGTGCTAGTGGAGTTAGACAAATGTTCACATAGGTAATAGAATAAAGAGTTTAACTAATGAATTGTACTTAATAGATTTGTGTAGCTTATATTCATATCATTGATTACATTGCATTGCACATCTTTCAAACTCAAAGCATTACTTCACATTCCACAACTAATAACTAGATGCTGATAGATAACAAACTTTCAAAGTTACAATATAGTTGTTTAGAAAGTCAAAATAAGCAGTGATGCAATTACTTCACATAGCATAAGTAATAACTAGGAGTTGTTGCCAATTACATTTTCTTGTCATGGCATTCCATGAGACCACTCTTTATTGAGGCATCTTTTCAAACTATTCACTACCTTGTCTATGCTATGGATGCTTGGAATAAATATATGAAAGAATAATAATAAGCAATAGCATAGAAAAGGCAATGAGTTGTTTGAAAAAATGCCTCAAAGAAATGTGGTCTCATAGTGATATCCATCACCATGAGACCCAATTTATTTGAGTCATTTTATCAAACACCTCATCGCCTTTCTATGCTACCACATATTCCATACATGTCTACCAAATCATTTATCAAATAGTTCACTTCATTTCTGCTATGGCTAAAATCCTAATTAAAGGTTCTTTCCAACAAACTATGGGTTCTTGGAAAAAAATCTATTAAAAAATAATAGTAAGCAATAACATAGATAAGGCAGTGAGTAGTTTGAAAAAGATGCCTCAAAGAAATGTGGTCTCATGGTGATGGAATGGCATTCCATCACCTTGAGACCACATTTCTTAGAGCCATTTTTTAAAACAACTCACCGCATTTTCTATGCTACCACATTTTCCATACATGTCTACCAAAGCATTCTAACAAACTACTTGAACTTCCTTGCTGCTATGGCTAAAATCCTAAAAAAGGTGCTTTGTAACAAATTATGGATGCTTGGAAAAATCTATCAAAGCATAATAGTAAGCAATAGCATAGACAAGGTAGTGAGTAGTTTGAAAAATACCTTGAAGAAATGTGGTCTCATGGTGATGGAATTCCATTCCATCACCATGAGACCACATTGCCTTGAGGCATTTTTTGAAATAGGTCACCTCCTTAAATTCTATGCTACCACATTTTCCATACACGTCTACCAAAGAATTTAATCAATCTATTCACTTCCTTGATGTTATGGCTAAAATCCTAAATTAGGTGCTTTCCAACAAACTACAAATGGTTGGAAAAAAAAATCAAATCCTAATAGTAAGCAATAACATAGACAAGGCAATGAGTAGTGTGAAAAAATTCCTCAAAGAAATGTGGTCTCATGGTGATGGAATGCCATTCCATCACCATGGGACCACATTTCTTTGAGGTATTTTTTCAAACAGCTCACCGCCTTTTCTATGCTACCACATTTTCCATACATGTCTAATAAAGCATTTTATCAAACCACTTGAACTTCCTTGCTACTATGGCTAAAAGCCTAAAAAAGGTGCTATCCAACAAACTATGGATGCTTGAAAAATCTACCAAAGCATAATAGTATAATAGCATAGAAAAGATGTGAGCTATTTGAACAATGCATCAAAGAATGGGTCTCATGGTGATGGATTCCATTCCATCACCATGAGACCACATTTCTTTGATGCATTGTTTTCAAATAGCTCACCACCTTTTCTATGCTACCACATTTTGTATACATGTCTACCAAGGCATTTTATCCAAGGGAAGGTGCAAAAAATGGGGGACCAATTTGTGGCCAAATTTTAAAAAAAAAATGATAGCTCATAACGCGAGCGTGTTATAACATGCTCACATTATGGCTTGGTGTGCCAAGCCTAAGGCTTGTTGGACTCAAGAAACATTGAGAGGGGGGGGTGAATCAGTGTTGAGCAATTTTAACTTTTATTAAAAGTGCTTAAACCATTCAATCAAAAGAAAGATGCATGAACATGAAACAATAAGCCACAACACCATAACACAAGGATTTTTATGTGGAAACCCTATTAGGGGAAAAACCACAGTGGAGGTCAATCCACAATTTGAGTACTCAAAATATAGTGTATAACAAAATGGGAATGCACTTGCATTCAGGCACACTACCTAGAGCTCACTACTCAAAATAGGAAGGCTCACTACCTTAAAAAATATTAAGATCACAATCAAAAGATTGAACTAATAAGATAGAATCTACAAATGCCTAGTTATAGTTTCGGTTAAGCTCATAAATCAGATTTTGGACCTTTTGTCTAATTTTGTACTCCGCTCTGTTCTGCCTTAATTCGCTTCACAAAAATCCTCTTCTATATAAATGAGAATCACTTAACTATTTTTCTGATATTCACACACATCTACACATATTGAACACCACACACACCACTACAAAATGAATTTACTGATCTCATATATATATCCGCTACCAAGATTTCAATCACTCCATGTCGGCTTTAATAAAATAGAAAATATCTTCCAACTATCGGCTCAATCCACTTTTAATATTCGATGCCTACCCATCAAAGTTGGATAATTCTATGCTATGGCCCCAAATCAAAATGCTCGAACATAGAAACATCTAAATAATTACTTCTTATACATCTGCGACACGCTACATACATCAAGTCGGCCTTCATGAACAAATAAACAAAAAAATCATCTTGTTGGATCTCCTAACTTATACACCGATTAATACGACATCACAAAACTTAGAAATAATATAACATAGATACTTAACTTTCCCCGAGATCCACAACTCAAAATGATAATTCGGTGAAGCATACAGATCGACATACTAACCAGATACCCTATTCTTCATTCTCTCTTCTGGTAATACTCTGTTCTTTACTATTCCTATTGATATGAACAAATTTTGATCTATGGATTAGAATAACGACTTAGGTTTCCATCAATGACAACACTAGAAGCCATATGCCAACAATCTCCCCCTTTGGCATTGATGGTAACACTTAGTGAAAAATGACTAAGTGTCAGAACCAATATGATTACGTTGCCAGAGTTCAAAATATCAAAACACAACTCCCCCTTAGAATGATAAGGAATTTTTCACTGCTCTCTCTCCCCCTTTGACATCAATGATAAAACATATTTTGGTTCCCCCCTTTGCTAATTCAAAAATTGGATCAAAATTTGAAGAAATACAACTGCTACTTGAGTTAGAAAATTATCTTGTACTTATCTTTCATTTCCAGAAGAAATTTCCTCCAAGCTTCTACTAAAATCCCAATAATTAAGATCAAGTTGTTGTTCTCAGATGTCTGGTTGATAATCTGGATGAGAGATTCCATAATTGTGATTGCCTCTTCTAATTTCTCTCCTTTCTTCAGAACCTCAATTAACTGCTCCAATCTTCATTTGGTTAAGTCCTTCACTTTCCAAAAGGTATCCACAAGGTTGTTTCTGGTGAATTGAACTTTTGTATGCTTAGACTGCAACTCTTGAATCCTTTTCTTGACTGCACCATCTTGATCCTGAAACATGCTATAATACTGACCAATCTTGTTTAGCTTAGTTTCAATCTGCTCTAGCTTATCTTTGTATCTCCCAACTGCATGAGGCCAATGAAGACAATAGTTGTAGATGTTCTTTGTTGTATTTATGCATTGCCTCAACACATTCATTTTCCTTTTTTAGTTTGGTAAGAGATAGCCTGAACTGCTCCTTCAAATGTAGAATTATTTCTCCCTCTTCCCTGTCTTGGGACTCAAAGACCATGTCTTCCTTAATGCATTCAATCATCTCTTCAGGAAATACATTCTGCAAACTCTCCAATCCAATGTTATTGTGCACAAAATAAGTACTTAGTGTGATCTCGATCAGGTCTTGCTCATATGAGGGTCTATTAGACCATATGTCAGCAATTTTCTACATCCCATCTTTCTCCTGAACAAGCTACAATATCTTTACTTTGGATAAAACACCTTCTTCTTTTCTTCCTTCTGCCATTATTACATCTGGTTCAACTGATTTCAGTTCTTCCCTTGGAGTGTACTCATCAGATTCCTCATTTGGTATGTCCATAATCACATGTTTTTTACCTTTTCCTTCAATTTTTAGAGTCTTGTGCTCTTTTCTTCTTCCTCTCTATCTCACCGGAAGAGGATCCAACTTCAAGTTCTCTTACTAGAATGAAAATGCTAATTGCTCCAAACTTGTCTAGCAATTCTTTAAAGAAATTTGCATACTCTTGCTTACAATTTTCCAAAGTATTAGAGTGTTCAAAAATCTATTTTCAAACCGGTTCATTATCTTTCCATACAACATTATTGATTTGTGGCAAGCAATTCAAAAAATACATCACAAGAAATATAACCAAGGTACCAAACCTGAAGGGGTAATCTGCCTCCTTTGTTAGTTGCACATTTTCCATCAATTGATCTTTTAGCAATCTGCATAGGTCAAAATCATGATCCTCCATTATGATTTTATGAGAGATGTAAATTGCTCCTACCGAAGTTGCGCCTTCCCTGTTTCTGAAAAATATTTTGCATGAGATTCCATGTGCAATGTACCTTGTTATCAAATCTTTGATCGTTGAAATTATCAAAGCCCTTTGATCTCTAGTTACTCTGGTTAGGGTTTCAACTTCTTTGTTCTAAATCGACTTCTTTTTCATTATATCCCCAACATTGCATAATATAGTTAGATTATTAATCACGTCTTTCAAAATGAGATAGGGTTTATCCAAAGTTAGAATGTCATCATTCAATTTGTTTAGGATAAACCAAATGACTTCCACATTATCAAAATAGGGAAATTCACTCCAAATGTCCAAACTTTTGTGTTTCACACCTTCAAGCCATTTCAATTCATTGGCCGACAACATATTCCTCACATCCCTAATATTCTCACTACTCTATTCATCTAAATTCACCATTCCTCTTATTTGCTTCATTTTCTTTTTCGTACAAAACAAGTTTCTACTGAGCACCAAATTAAGTGAGAATTCTACAAGCAACTAAAATACCTAATGAATTCACCGCTGAATTGACTTTTACTCATTTGAAATTCTATTGTAGATGCTTTCCTTCTATTCTTCTTCAATGCAAGGTGATAAATAAGGGTTCCAAATACCCTTTTATAACTCGCACACCTAACCTTTTTACGACATTAGATGTTTTTCCCTAGGTGTTCTAGATACTCTGTTTACTTAGACAACAAAAGAAGAATTCATTTGTGGACATTCTACTCCTCAAATTTTTGCACAAGTGATCACTGATACATTTGTAAACTATTAGCACAACTATTGACAATTTCCTACATTCTAGTGCCAGCTACCGATAGGGGGACAAAGGATTTTCTTGAAAAAATCCCCCTAGGCCAATGGATTAAGATCAATTTCTGGAGTAATTACTAGAAGCAATTCTGGTGGGGGCTTATTTCCTTCATCAGACTCACTCTTCTTTACCCATGTTTTCTTCATCTAATCTCTTATTTCTTCCACAGTCACTTTCCCTTTTCCTTTATCTTTCTACGAAATTTTTCCTTTGTATACCGGACCTCTTCTATCCATGTTTATGTTCCTGCAGAATCTTGCAATGTGACCAAATCTATTGCACTTGTAACACATATGATTTCCTTGTTCAAACCAATCATTCCATTGATTTATTCCTAATCTGCATTGGTTAGTAATATACCCAAATCTTCCACAGTTATACATTCTACATTCCTTCTATTGACAAAGTTGTTTGACAAATTTCTGCACTCAATTGACTTATGCCCAAACTTGTTGCAATTGAAACACTGACCAAAAAATAATGAATCTCTTGATTTCATTTTACTTCTACACTGAGCAGCCATATGACCAAATTTATTGCATGAAAAATAGTATCCATTAAAATTTTGTGCATTAGGTTGTCTTACCGGATGCCTTTTTGCTTTGTCCATATGATTTCTTTGTCTGAGATTCCTTTGTCTAGATCCAAAACTTTCTCCTTTCTCATATCCAAAACCTCACTTATCATCTGCATTCTTCTATCCTTGAGTCAGCTCATCAAGCTTAACTGAGCTAATCTTGAACTTCTCCTTGTATTCATTTGTAGTAGTTAGTTCATCTCTAAGAATAACAATCTATTTTTCAAGCTCTTCTTCATTGTCTCTGGATTGTTGTAGTTCCATCTCCAACTAAATGAATTATCTATTAACTCTGTTGCATTCATCAATTCTCTCTTTTAGGGTCTGTCCAAGTTTTTCTTCATTCTTCTTCCTTTCTTCAATCTCCTTAGTCATCTTCATCGCCATAGATTCCATCTCATGCTTCAGGGTAGCATTGTCTCTAGCAAGCTTTTCACATTCTTCAGTTATTTCCTTCAAGGTTTGATTCAAATGATCGTCATCCATCCTTTTTCTCTCTTCAATAATTTTTCTTTCTTTTTGCTTTATCTAATCATAGAGATCCTTTCTCCTTTCCCTGGATTTAATAACCTAATCCTTCAACTTCTAAATGAAGTTCTCAGCATCCTTAAGATTTCCTCTCAATTCCTGTACTTCTACCTTAGACTAATCAAGATCATCAAGAGCCACCACAAGTTGTTGTTGAAGACTACAAGATTCCATTACATTCCAAGATCTACCTCAAGTTGTTAAACTTCTTCAAGGAACTTAGCTCTGATACCAATTGTTGGACTCAAGCAACACTAAGAGGGGGGGTGAATTAGTGTCGAGCAATTTTAACTTTTATTAATTTGTCCTTTCAAGTGCTTAAACCATTCAATCAAAAGAAAGATGCGTGAACATGAAACAATAAGCCACAACACCATAACACAAGGATTTTTTTGTGGAAACCCTATTAGGGGAAAAACCACGGTGGAGGTCAATCCATAATTTGAGTACTCAAAATATAGTGTATAACAAAATGGGAATGCACTTGCATTCAGGCACACTGCCTAGAGCTCACTACTCAAAATAGGAAGGCTCACTACCTTACAAAAGATTGAACTGATAAGATAGCATCTACAAATTTTTGGTTATAGTTCTAGTTAAGCTCATAAATCATATTTTGGACCTTCTGTCTGATTCTACACTTTGCTCTGCTTTGCCTTAATTCGCTTCACAAAAATCCTCTTTTGCACAAATGAGAATCACTTAACTATTCTTCTAATATTCACACACATATACACATATTGAACACCACACACACCACTACAAAATGAATTTATTGATCTCATATATATATTTGCTACCAAGATTTCAATCACTCCATGTCAGCTTTAATAAAATAGAAAATATCTTCCAACTGTCGGCTCAATCCACTTTTAATATTCGATGTGTACCCATCAAAGTAGGCTAATGTT
The DNA here is from genome assembly GCA_007258455.2 of Sequoia sempervirens. Classification (NCBI taxonomy): domain Eukaryota; kingdom Viridiplantae; phylum Streptophyta; class Pinopsida; order Cupressales; family Cupressaceae; genus Sequoia; species Sequoia sempervirens. The sequence goes on from VDFB02270651.1 coordinate 706,838,850, forward strand.
ATGTTGTGGCCCAAAATCAAAATGCTTGAACATAGAAACATTTAAACAATTACTCCTTATACATCTGTGACACACTACATACATCAAGTCGACCTTCATGAACAAATAAATAGAAAAATCATCCTGCCAGATCTCCTAACTTCTACATTGATTAATGTGACATCAAAAAACTTAGCAATAAGATAACATAGATACTTAACAACTTTCCCTGAGATCCACAACTCAAAATGATAATCTAGTGAAGCATACAGATCAACATACTAACCGGATACCCTTTTTTTAATTCTCTCCTCTAGTAATATTGTGTTCTTTACTCTGCATGTCATTATGAACAAATTCTTATCTACGGACTGGAATAATGACTTAGGTTAACATCAATGACAACACTAGAAGCCATATTCCAACAATTCTCAGCCACACCGAGCCTATAATGGGAGCGCGTTATAACGTGCTTGCATTATGAGCCATTAAAAGAAAAAAAAAAGGAAATCGAATTCATTTGCATTGTGACTATTTTTTTCTACCCATAGTCAAAACCCTTCATTTGCACGCTCGTGTTTTGGGAGGAGTCATCTTGCAATTTTTTTCATCAAATTGTTGTTGTTTAATCACCAAGATGTTGCCACATTGTCGAGGAGGTCTAAGAGGTAAGGATTGTTTATTTTTTGTTGTGAAATTGTTAGTTTAGGTTGTTTTTTATACTTATTTGTTGAATATGTAAGAGATGTTAATGAACCTACAAACCCTCCTCAAAATCCTCAACAAGTAAAGAAACAACAACAAGAACAAAATCCTCAACAAGTAGAGCAACAACAACATCAAAAAAATCCTCAAGTTCAACAACCACAACAATCTCCTCCACCAATCCCTCAACATCCTCCTGACACTCAGCAAAATTTAATGAGTGGAATTGAAAACAATAGAAAACAAATTGAGTTAATCACGAGGTTGAACAATCTAAACGGTTCAACCCTGGAAAGAAAAACCCTTGAAAATTCAATCAAAGAAATGTTAAAACATGTAGATTCAATCAACAAACAATTAACCGTGATAAAATATCATATAAAGATGTAAAAGATCTAAAAATCACAAAATTAGATTTGTGCTCATTATTCACTGATCCACACACAAATGCAAATCTTAGCCTCAATGCAAAGAGGTTTCCTATCCATTGGTGCCACCACCAACAGATTAGGACCTTTTTTGGGATCTAGGTGGTACATGGTTTTTGAATACCCACCATGCAACAGTTGCAAAGTCCCGCAATATTTCCTGAGGAAACTATACTATGAGTTCATCCTAAACAAAATCATGAATTATTTTTATATGAGCGACTTCTAGGGGAGAGGTGGGGGGTCAGCTCAATATAGACCCAGTGCACATTAGGATGCTAGGCGGAAAGCAAGATGACCTCTCGCTAGGCTGCCTCATGAGCACATCATTATCCCTTCCATCACGAAGGAGAGTTTTGAGGTAGAGTCTTTGCAAGCCATCAGCTCTTTGACCCAAAGTGTCATCCAGCATGCCCAGCCCTATACTACAACACCATCCAGGGGTGTCTTCAAGTAGTGGGTTTCGACCAAATCATTTTATCAAACTACTCACTTCTTTGATTCTATGGCTAAAAGCCTAAAATAGGCAAACTAGGGATGTTTGGAAAAAATCCATCAAAGTATAGTAGTAAGCAATATCATAGTCAAGGCAGTAAGTAGTATGAAAAAATACCATGAAAAAATGTGGTCTCATGGTGATTGAATGCCATTCCATCACCATGAGACCACATTTCTCTAAGGCATTTTTTCAAACAGCTCACTGCCTAAAGAATAGAAACCAACCCTTTAGCCAAAATTACCCTCCAAATTATTTTCAAGGTCCTCATCCTCAATTTACCAATCCATGGAACCTTCCACCTTTTATTCCACTTGTTAATTTCCCCACCCCTCCCTCTTCATGTCATGATCACCCTCCATCTCATAACAAAGACCACACTATACCATCCACCCCATCCTAGCATAATACCATAGAGAAGGCAATGAACTGTTTGAAAAAATGCCACAAATAAATGTAGTCTTATGGTGATGGAATGCCATGACATAATTGTTTGTAATGGATTTCCATCACCATGAAAGCCCATTTCTTTAAGGCATTTTTTCAAACAATTCACTGCCTTCTCTATGCTACCATAGTTATCATACATGTCTACAAAAGCATTTTATCAAATGGTTCACCACCTTGCTGCTATGCATAAAAGTGTAAAAACAAGTGCTTTCAAATAGGCTATGGATAGGAAAATAGTAAGCATGATAGTCAGAAATATATAGTTTAATACGTACTCAAATTTTTGTTCATTATCTCATACATTATAAGCCATGACATGGATCGCTATTGTAGTTTTCATGATTGAATAATTTGTCCTTTTAGTTTGAGATGTTGGAAGTGGATACACCCCTAAATGTCCATAGGGAAATGGAGCTTGGTGTTTCATCTACTATAGAGTCTTTGATGGCTCTCATGAAGGAGGTATGAGGCAGATTACTAAATTTCAATTTACATTTGTTGTTATAGTTTTTAGTAGTGAAAAATCAACCCATTATTGATTCATAGTTTAATTTCCCTTTGGATGGTTTCTACAGGGCTTCAGCATGTCATAACATGAGCATGCGAATCTTTCCCATGAGGAGAGAGATCGTCTACTGGCAGTAAGTGATTATTTTGTTAAATATATCATTTTTATAATGTAATTTCTATATATTAGTGTCTTTACTTCTTATTGTAATAGATAAAGCTTGACCAGAAGCTAAACCCTAGGAGGAGCACCAGGAGCACTCCTCGGCCTCAGAATAAATGAGTGAAATACCTATCACCATTCGGCCGACAAGCAAAGGGAAAGAATTTATTTTAAGAGGATGCAAAGCAACGACTTTTGATTCTAGAGCCCTTTGTTTTATGCCTATATGGCATTTTTGTACATACTTTACATATTGGATATATTTGACATTGTATTCCTATATGGCATTCTTGTAAGCCTATATGGCTATTTTGTATATATTTTATACTTATATCAATATATATTGATGTATGCCTACATGGCTATTTGGTTAATACAATTTTTTTTATCGATGGTGTCCATATTTGCATTATAAATCCATGGTTCAATATATATGACTTATGTGTATTTAAGTGTATACTTTACAACTTGTATATTTTGTGACTTACGTGTGATCCAATGTATACCTTGTGACTTACATGTTTTCATGTGTATACCTTGTATTCATGCATATACTTTGTATTAATTTGTGTATACTATGTATTCATGTGTATACTCCAAGGCTTACGTGTTTTTGAGTACTTGTGCTTCCCTTATTCACATGTATACTTGACTTATTCATGTGTATACTTATTAATTGGTTAGCCCTAGCATTGATCATTGATGTCCTTCATGGTTTTTCTTCAATATTTATTGATTGATGCTAAACAACGTCAATATTTCTAGAAGTACTAGTAGACTTACAAATTACAAAATTTCACAAATTGAAAAGAAAATATTAACTATAAATAAATGCACTAATTATTAATTTGAAAATTGATTAAGAATGAGTATAATATATATCAAGAGATGAGCATTCTAGAATGACAACTGCCAACTAGAAAATAGGAAAAGCATTCCCAATACTTTGAAATCAATAATACAGCCAAAATTGCAATGGGAGAGAAGGCTTATTTAAGATCCTTGAGCAATGTATTTCCTAATGCTCCCTTGTTCTTATATATCTCAATTCAGTTTAATCAAAAGAGTTCCATGAAATGCTTTATCTAAAAGAAAAAAATATGTTTTCAATTGGTATTCCATGAGATGTTTCATAAAAAGATTCTAGTATATTTAATATTTTGATTGGAACAACTCAATTAAGAAAAAGATACATAATCTTCACAACACTTGCAAAACATAATATTCATAGTAGACGATGAGTAGTTAACTTCTTGAGACATTATCATACAAACATTTATCTTGAATAGTCTTTAAACATTTTCATAGCATAATCCTCATAGTACATAATGAATTGTTATGTTCTTTATCCATCAACATATAAACACGTCAAAAGATGTATATGTCAACTTTTTGCAATATTATTTCTTGTATAGGAAATAGACTTGGGAGAAAGATTTATAATTTATAATACAAATAAGAAATGGACTCGAGCGTGGAAACTTTATTTACCACACCAAATAATAAATGTACATGAGAGCATCACTTGTTTCTCTTATATTCCAATTTTCAAGCATAACAAATCATTTCAAATGAAAATGAAAAAATGCTTCACAATCAAAGTTGTTAATTGAGGAAAAATAAAATGTTTCCAAGTTCCACCATTGTACTTATTTACAATTGGTTGTATATTGTTGTAAGTGAAAGGAGGATAATTAAAAAATGTCTTGCACTTTCTAAACTTGAGGATAATCATATGCTTTTTGTGTGGAAAACTCAGACTTCTCAACTATCATGTGAATGTTTCTTTTTTTGATTGTTTTGCATGCCATCATAAGGGATCGAATTGGTTGAATGTAGCTCAGAGAGATTTCACGTGTTTGGGTGCAAAAGAGGACCATTTCTAGCATAAACATATCTATCGAGATGTATTGGAATAGTCCATTTGGTCACACGAGTTGCAGAACGAAAGTTGCACCACTTTGTAACTTTACACTGCTTGCATTTGACACTTTTCCCATCAAGTGAAAATAGGACACCGCGAGAAGATGACTCTGAGATAACAAAAACTAAGAGAGGTTATTATAGAGGGGCCCAACTCAATCCTGTAGGTTCAGACGAAGATTTTGTAAGTATCATAGTTTCCAAGTAATAGCCCATCAAAGATTGCTTCCCTTTTGCACTTTGGACGCTTAAGGGATCGAGCCGGTTGAACTTAGCTCAGAAAAATTTCACATGTTTGGGTGTGAAAGATGACCATGCCTAGCATAAATGTACCCATCTAAATGCATTGGAATAGTCTATTTGGTCACACGAGTTGTAGAACAAAAGTTGCACCACTTTGCAACTTTACACTGCTTGCATTTGACACTTTTTCCATCAAGTGAAAACTAGACACCATGGGAAAATGACTCTGAGATAACAAAAACTGAGAGAGGTTATTATAGAGGGGCCCAACAAAATTTTGTATGCTTAGATAGAGATTTCATAAGTATCACAACTTTTGAGTAATAACTCGTCAAAGATTGTTGCCCTTTTGCACTTTGGACCCTTAAGGGATCAAGCCGGTTGAATGTAGCAAAGCGATTCCACATGTTTCGGTGTGAAGAGAACCATGCCTAGTGTAAATGTACCCATCTGGATGCATTGGAACAATTTGTTAGGTCACATGAGTTGTAGAACAAAAGTTGCACCACTTTGCAACTTTACACTGCTTGCATTTGACACTTTTTCCATCAAGTGAAAACTAGACACCACGGGAAAACAACTATGAGATAACAAAAACTGAGAGAGGTTATTGTAAAGGGTCCCAACGTGATCTTGTAGGCTTAGATGGAGTTTTTTAAGAATCACAATTTCTGAGTAATAGCCCATCAAATATTGTTTCCCTTTTGCACTTTGTACCCTTAAGGGATCGAGCTGGTTCAACATAGCTCAAAGCGATTCTGTGTGTTTGGGTGTGAAATATGACCATCCCTAGCATAAACATACCCACTTGGATGCATTGGAATAGTCTGTTTAGTCACACAAGTTGTAGAACAAAAGTTGCACCACTTTGCAACTTTACACTACTTGCATTTGACACTTTTTCCATCAAGTGAAAATTGGACACCGTGGGAAAATGACTCCAAGATAACAAAAAACAAGGGAGGTTATTGTAGAGGGGCCCAACATGATCTCATAGGCTCAGACGAAGAGTTCATAAGCATCATGGTTTCTGAGTAATAGTCTGTCAAAGATTGCTTCCCTTTTGCACTTTGGACCCTTAAGGGATAGAGTCGGTTGAACGTAGCTTAGAGAAATTCCGCATGTTTGGGTGAGAAAGAGGACCATGCCTAGCATAAATGTACCCATTTAGATGCATTGAAACAATCCATTTGGTCACACGAGTTGTAGAACGAAAGTTGCACCACTTTGCAACTTTATACTACTTGCATTTGACACTTTTTCCATCAAATAAAAATTAGACACCACTGGAAAATGACTCTGAGATAACAAAAACCAATGTTATTGTAGAGGGGCCCAACATGATTCCATAGCCTTAGACGGAGATTTTGTAAACATCATGGTTTCCAATTAATAACCTGTCAAAGATTGTTTCCCTTTTGCACTTTGGACCCTTATAGGATCAAGCCGGTTGAACGTAGCTCAGAGTGATTCTGTGTGTTTCGGTGTGAAAGAGGACCATGCCTAGTGTAAGCGTACCCATACAAATGCATTGGAATAGTCTATTTGGTCACATGAGTTGTAGAACAAAATTTGTGCCACTTTGCAACTTTACACTACTTGCATTTGACACTTTTTCCATCAAGTGAAAATTGGACACCATGGGAAAACAACTCCAAAATAACAAAAAATGAGAAAATTTATTGTATAGGGTCCCAACACAATCCCATAAGCTCAGATGAAGAGTTCGTAAGCATCACGATTTCTGAGTAATAGCCTGTCAAAGATTGTTGTCATTTTGCACTTTGGACCCTTAAGGGATCGAGTCGGTTGAACGTAGTTCGAAGTGATTCCGCGTGTTTGGGTGTGAAAGAGGACCATGCCTAGCATAAATGTACCCATCTAGACATGTTGGAATAGTCTATTTGGTCACATGAGTTGCAGAATGAAAGTTGCACCACTTTGCAACTTTACACTGCTTGCATTTGACACTTTTTCCATCAAGTGAAAATTGGACACCATGGGAAAACGACTTCGAGATAACAAAAACCGAGAGAGGTTATTGTAGAGGGGCCTAATGTGATCTCAATGCATTGGATGGATGCCCATTCCTAACATGGTATCTGGGTAATAGGTGATCAAATATTGCTGCCTTTTTGCAATTTGGACTGTTAATGGATTACGTTGCATGAATTACAAATGTTTGAGGGTGCCAATAAATTTCAAAATTTGAGTAAATCTCATTACAAATACTTATTTGAATAGACTATATGCTATATTGATATTGATATCTAATCATTAGGTTGATTTGTTTTAATAAATGAAGTTTTTATAATAAGTTAGTCAATCTGTGCTAGTTATAATAAGGAGAGAATAAAAGAAGAAAAAGAATGATTAGTAATCATCAATGGTTATTACACTCACTATATTAATAATATAATGTATACAATAAAATGAGATTTATTTGGCTTTCCTATTTCTTCTGTTTGTGCTACAATTGTCTAATATGCTTCATACATTGTTCTAAAACCCAAGAGCTTGTACTTGTAGGCACAATTCCTTAGGTACTCCATTCTCACAGATGTTTTACAATGTCACTCATACATTTGAGATTCTCTTATAAAGTCTACATCATAGGTGCTCATGATGAGGGTAACTTCAAATTAATAACTTGGGATTCCCTCACTAAGCTTCCCGAGCTCTTTTATAATGGCTTCAAATCAGAATTGAGATTTGTCAAGATCATCAAAATAAGGATGTTGCATTGCTTTTTTGCTTAAGATTCTCTTGGATGGCTCATAAATCATCATTTTATACAAGGAGACACCAATCAATTTTTAGTAGTTTACTTACAAATAGGAAAATTAAAAGAATAAAAAAAAAGAGCATTCAAAATGGAAATGAAATGAAAATAGATGTAAGGCACTTATAGACAACAAATCCACACCATTTGGTTCTAAGTCAGGAACAGGGCAGGTGCATTAAGTTGGGTAGCAATTTTGTGGCCACTTTTGAAAAAAAAATTAAAACTCATAGCATGATCACGGTATAATGTGCTCACGTTATTTTATGTTAAAAACAAAGAAAAAAGTGAAAGTATTTTCCTTGGAATACAAACCCAAAAGTTTGGAGGGCATTCCCAACAAGGCTAGAGACATATTTTTGCAAATTCTACAATTTTTCACATAATCGGATTCGTGCTGACCATCAAGATTGCATTTGGTTCGATATCAACAAAATTGAATACATGGCTAATGTTAGGTTCTCTCTTAGCTATCCAGCAATGTAATTTTTTTCACTTTTTGATAATGTTAAGCATTTCATCCATAATTTCTTTTGTTTGTATGTCTGTTTTTTGCCAAAAAGTAGTGTTTGGTGTTTTTTTTGTTATAAATTAAATCTTCATCAAAATTTCAAATAAATTACATTTTTAGAAACTAGACTCCATTCTACAAATTTAAAAAAAGAAAAAAAAATCAATTATTTTCCAAAATTTGTAGGGGAAGCATGGCCAAAATTCTGCTTTTCAGGAAGTGCCCACTTAGAAAATTAGTAAAAAATTCAAATATTCATTAAAAAATTATCAGAAAAATTGTGCATCAACTAGATACTATTAGCTAACTTCTAACCATAGCAATTTTAAAAACACTACAAAAAATTTCACCATGCTAAGGTCATACAAGAGTTGCTATGGTATGTTTTTCTGACAAAAACAACACTAATTTGTGTACGTCCCTCTTTTGAACCTATTGACGGGTCTTAATGACATAACAACGTGCAAATCAAATATTGCTATTTCCTTTGTCCTGAAAGAGAAAGACAATGCATGGATATCTTAGCTCCCAAGGTCTTTGTAGTTGGTTCTCAACTGTGCTGATGTTGCTCAACAGTCAATGTAACAGTAATGTTCAAGGGGCCTGCAGGTGTTGAGCTTCTAGATTGTTCTAAGATCAAGCATGAATTTAAACCTAATTTAACTAGGGTTTTTAAAGAAATAGAAAAAGATAGATCACAGCTTTGGAACCAAAGACAATGATAATTCATCTAACTTAACTAGACTTGTTACCTTTCAAGGAATTCCTAACTAAAACTGCAGAATAAAATTAACTTGTGATTAACACACAATTTCATTCATTCACAGTGCTAATTTCAACAGTAGATTGAAAATCACTATTTAAACAAAACACAAAATAAGACGTCACTCCTTGAAAGCTTTTCAAATCAAATGATTAACTAAAGATAAACACCATTCAAGAACACAATATGAAGTAGATTTAAATCTGGTTGCTTCTACTATTAATGAAATAGATAAGCAATATTTACAAACCTGGCACAATCACCAGTGTACAGAGAATCCATGACTCCAAATCATTTCCATCTATACTAAGAAAATTGGAAAGATACATTATTGGCTTCTGTTAAATCTAACTCCTAACTAAGAAGACAAAAGAAGCTCCCATTACAAAGAATTAGGATGCAACTCTGTCTCCTCCATCCTTCAGAAAATTCCTACTCTTGAAAAATCTATATCTAGACCTGTTTACTCTATTTTTTCTTCTTCCCTTCTATTAACTTTTTCTAACTTTTTTAACTTTCCAACCTTCTAACCTTCTAACCTTCTAACCCTCTAACCTTCTAACCTTCTCACACCCTTTACAAGGAATCAAAATGACATATATACAGAATGTATCCAAAAAGAATGTGTTGGCCCTTGTTTTAGGGTTTACAAAATATCTGCTAGTTGTAGGAGGGTTAGCCGTTAGATCTTTTGACTAAAGTTGATTGTGCATTCAATGTGAATCCCCACTGTCCATGTTGGTGAAGGATTGTTCCGGGGGTGGTCTCAGATCTTTTGGAGCTATAGCATTAACTTCTGGTCCCTGTGTCCATCCTCGAATAAATGTTGGTGAAGAATTGTTCTGGGGGTGATCTCAGATCTTTTGGAGCTATAGCATTCTCTTCGTTGAGTTAGTACTACTACACAGGAGTGTTCAGAGGCAAAAGAATAAATATAGAATAGCCTTAAGTAGTCAGGGCTGGTGAGAACCGGTGCTTTCGAAATGGATGGCTTGACTTGTGAAAATGCAGCCTTCGCCTCATCACTCCACTCTATCTTGGCATCTTTCTTCATCATTTCATTCAGTGGTTTTACAATTTCTACAAAACCTGTGATAAATTTCCTTACAAAGTTGATCTTTCCAAAGAAAGATCTCATCTCCTTCTTTCTTCCTATCATGGCGATCTTCAGAATGGAATCAACTCGGTCTGGATCGATTGATATTCCTCTTTCTAAGATTATGTGTCCCAAAATCTTCCCTTTAGAAACTCCGAACACACACTTTTTGGGATTCAGGGAGACGCCATACCAGATACACTATTCAAGAACCCTAGCTAAGTCTGTAGCGTGGTTTAGTTGGTCCTTGGAGAACATTGTCAGGTCATTCATGTAAACTATGATGCATTTTCCAATCAGATATTTGAATGCTACGTCCATGGCACGCTAAAAATTTGCTCCAATGTTTATCAAACCGAATGGCATTCTTCTATATGCAAATGTTCCCCACTTTGTCATGAATGTTGTCTTCATTCTGTCTTCACAGTTAACCATTACTTGATTGTATCCAGAATAACCATCTAGGAATGATATCATTTGAGACCCATTGACAGTCTTCAAGACTTCGTCCAGTGAAGGGAGTGGGTAGTTATCTTTTTCTGAAGCTCTGTTCAGATTCCTAAAGTCTACACATAGCCTGATCTCTCCATTTTTCTTATGAACTGGGACCAAGTTAGCCACCCATGTTGAATGTTGTACAGGAAAAATTATCCTTGTAGAAAGCAATTTCTGAACTTTAAATATCAATGGTTCAATCAAGGCATTGACAGGGCGCTGCTTTTGTCAGAATGGTTTAGCTTTGGGCTTCAGAGGGATGGTATGAGTTATTATAGAAGCATCAAATGTTTTTAAATCCTCATACCCCCAAGCTATCGCAGCAATATCTTTCTTCAGTGCCCTTAGTATATCTTTTCTGATTTCTTGAGGGCAAGCTTTCCCTATATAGACACTTCTTTCAGGGCCAGAATCAGCTAGGTTAACAGTTTCATATTCGCCTCCTTTATCCTCAACTAATATCTTCTCTCGAGCCCTTGGGTCTGAATCAAAAATTCTTTCCAAGGCCACCATTCCCTTGGGGATGCTATTACTTTTTAGATTGAGGACCCCTTCTATATCATAATCTCCAGGGTTCCAATCTCCTTGATCCCTGTTGGACTCATCAATGATTTTTCCTTCAAAAGCATCTGAACTTGCTAGAAAAGCAAGGATATGTCGATCATCATCAAAAACTTGAAATTTCCTGACATTATCAGGAAAAACAAGGGTGGATATCAATTCCACTGATGATTTCTTAAGCTTGGAGCCTTGCATAAGTTCCAGGGTGCTTGCAGCAACAGCTAATGAATTAGCTATCTGATTCTCCTCTCTTGGGATTAAGCTAATCCCAAAAGCATCAAAGTCTTCAATCAAGTTCCATACCTGATTTCTATAAGCTGCCAGCCTTCTATTGTGACATGTGTATTGGCTGCACACTTGCTTGATAACAATTTCTGAGTTTCCCTTGACCATCAAGGCTGTGACTTTCTTCTTATGTGTGAACATCAGCCCCCGAGTTAGAGCTTCATATTCTATTACATTGTTAGTGCATCCAAACTACAACCTATAAGAAGCAAAGAAATTTTTCCCTTTCAGGCTAGTTAATTCAATCCCAACACCATAGCCTGTTTTGGACTTTGATCCATCAAATGTGTGGGTCCATAGCTGATCGTGAGCTAGGGTTGGTCCTTGGGGGGTTATTGTGGGCATTTGGATAGAATGAGCCATAGGTGGGGCTGCTTGATCTTTTGCATCAGATATAGGAAACGGGTGTTCAATAGGTTGATCATGTGTAATTTCCAATTCGTGCACAGATATATCATATAATTTGTGGCTATCCTCCTAACAATCACTTGCATCTTTAATTAATCCACTAGGTTTCGGCATACTTGTGAGTACGAGGGTATCAAACAAACCTTGGGGTGGTTCTGGTATTGTAGCCAGGATAAATTCAATTTGAGAAGGAACTTCGTTTGGAGGTACCTTATCCCTGATTAACATTATTGCTTCTTTGGTTTCAAATGGGAAGTGATCTGCAACGGTCTCAGGGTGACTTAAGCTAGCTTCCTTGGCTTGGGAAACATGATTTAAAATGTTAATGCAGGGCAAGCAAGTTAATTTAGAATGATTTTGGTAATGCACCCTGCACCAATTGGGCAGTAGGATACTTTTCAGATCGATATCTTCCCCTAAAACCAATTGCAACTTCTTGATCAATGCTTGTTGGTTTTCATTAATCATAGGATCAAGGAATTTTGGTATTGGCAGTTCTTTAGGATCAAGAACAGAAAAGGTTAAAATTTCATCTCTTTTGTAAACCCCTATCCCAGTTTAGAAATAGGCTACCTCATTGGGGAAATCATATTCAGTGATGATATGCTTGACGTGGGGTTCAATTTCAATCCCAATCTGTGTAGGCACTCCCCTCCATGGTAGCCACATATTTGAAAATTTGAGGGAGAGATATCCCCCTATACCTTTCAACAGATCTCTGCTCAGTAGCATACCATAAGTCTTGGGAATGTCGACCACTTGAACATCTATATTGGTTTGAATCCTAGGATCTGACCCTACTTGCACATGTATGTTTCTCAACTCTCCCACTACATTCACCTCTATCTTGTCAAGTTGGATGACCTTCTTGTTTGTTTGGATAGGGTTCAATCCTAATTTCTTGCATATAGAAAATGGCATAACATTGCCAGAAGCCCCTAAATCCAACAGACAATTATGTAGGTTCTTCCCACAAATTCTTAAACTCAAAAGAAATGGTGGAGTACCTACCTTGCTTCTGTACAAGGTTGCGTTCATGTCTGCAGCAGGTGCCACCTTGTTTTTTCCTTTTGATTTATCAGCTTATTCCAAAGCTTTCAACACTATCTCTCATTGAGCAGGGCACCACTTTAGGATGTCAAAATACAATAAAGAGGTTTTTTGCCTTTGCATCTCATAAACAATATCAAATCTTGTGTTATAACTTGCGTTATTTTTGACAATTCCAAGTGAATTACCTGTGTTTTGGAAATCAGGCAGACCTTTTGGTGGAGGAGGGTTGTTGTTAGCACTTTGATTCAGAGGCACCATGTGATTAGGTAGTGCTGATGTAGTGAATGGACCCTTATTCTGATTTCTCGGGAAGTGTCCTCCCTTTGTCTGAAAAGCTTGGGCATCATACATATCTTCCTCTGGTTCATTCTCATCTTTCCTTGGGAATGAAGGTTCTTCCTCGAAGAGGTCATAAGTCATTGTTGTATCTATTGAGTCACCTCCTTTGTTTGAATTCCCTTGGAATGTTTGGGCATCTGCCTGTGCCATCTTGAGCATCTTTTCCATTTCAGGGTAGTTTACCTCAGAATGGGTTGTAGTATCATATAGCCTGCACCAGTTAGTCATAAAATTGAGGTCAGCCACATTTGCAGTATGTGACCTCTCCTCATAATTGTGAGAAATTCCACCATTTTTTGGCCCTGTATTCCATTGTCAGTTGTTATTTGGCCTCTGGTTATATCCTCTATTTTGATTTTGATGCCCTTGGTTAGGGGATTTTTGGCCTTGATAACCCCTTTGGTTGTGTTTGTAGTTCTAATAATTACCCTGGTTGTTACTGCTCTGATTAGGATAATTACCTTGGTTTTGAGAGGGGTTCAGTCTAAGCTAAGCCATGTCATTTGTGACTTGAGACAACATTTTCTTTAAGGTCTCTACCTCATTTGTGATTTGAACTATTTTTCACTTTCCACACTCTTAGCAACAGGTGGCTGACCACCATGATTCAGTGTCCCAATTTGGTTATGATGACCATGTAGACTTTGAGGAGCCTATGATTGTTGGAAGAAGTCAGGAGTTCCATTAGCAAAGAATGGAACAGGTGGTTGAGTTTGCAATTCATACATAGGCCCATAATGGGAAGAAGACATCCCTGGGACAATATTGAATAAAAGGGTTGGGCTATGCATCTGATACCCTATTGAAAGAAAACTGCCTCCCAAACTTCCTTGTTGAGAACTTATTTGTTGTTGCAGATTGATAGCTAAATGATAGACTTTAGACAGGGAATTAATGTTTGCAGGCTGATAAGTCCTTTGTAGGAACAAGCCAAGTAAAGGGTCTATAACCCTAAAGTATGCTTGAATGGCACTATTTTCAGTAACTAGATAGGGATCTTGCAGTCTCCTATACATTCATTGGAACCTGGTATTGAATAAAGGAAAGGATTCACCTGGTTCCTTCCTGATGGTAGAAAATTGGTGGTACAAAAGGGCTAGATCCACATAAACCCTAAACTAATTGATGAAAGCATTCTCCAAGTGTGTCCAAGTTAGAATGGAACCTTGCAGAAGGTTAAGGTACCAGTTATACGCCATGTCTCCTAAGGAATAAGGGAACAACCTACAAACTACATCATGGTGAGCTATATGAGTTCTAGTACAAGCATCCTTAAAAGCTTGTATGTGCTCTTCAGCACTCCTTGATTCGCCATGAATGTATTTGAGATAGAATTTCTAAGGATTCTTAGGCATATCGTGAAAACCTCCCAGAATAGTCCCTAATGGAGAGTGATTATTTTGAAAAAATGCCATTGGTAGCAGTGGTGGTGGTTGAGCCAGCTGTTGAATGGGTTGAACCAGCTGTGATGACAATTGAGATGGATTCGGTGGTGGATTGATAGGTATCCATTGAGGTATTGGTGAGAAGCCTGGTGGAGTGAGCAGAGCTGACAAAGGTGGTATGATGGTTGCCCCAATTTTGTGAACCTTGTGTCTTGTTGGGGTCTTGAGTTCTATCAAAGGAGATGGATTTTCAACTGATCGAAGAACTCTGCGGGGCTTCTCCGGTGAGAAAAACCCAGTATTATCCAATTTTCTCTTTTGGGCCCTCCTTCTAGCGCCAAATCTGTTGACGGGTCTTAATGACACAACAACATGAAAACAGAATATTGATATTATGTTTCTCTTGAAAGAGAAAGACAACACATGGATATCTTAGCTCCCATTGTCTTTGTAGTTGGTTCTCAACTGTGCTGATGTTGCTCAATGGTCAATGTAATAGTAATGTTCAAGGGGCGTGTTGGTGTTGAGCTTCTGGATTGTTCTAAGATTAAGCATGAATTTAAACCTACTTTAACTAGGTTTTTTAAAGAAATAGAAAAAGATAGATCAAAGCTTTGGAACCAAAGAGAATGATAATTCACCCAACTTAACCAGACTTGTTACCTTTCAAGGAATTCCTAACTAAAACTGCAGAATAAAATTAACTTGTGATTAACACACAGTTTCATTCATTCACAGTGCTAATTTCAACAACAGATTGAAAATCACTATTTAAAAAAAACACAAAATAAGACTTCACTCCTTGAAAGCTTTTCAAATCAAATGATTAACTAAAGATAAACACCAT
The DNA here is from genome assembly GCA_007258455.2 of Sequoia sempervirens. Classification (NCBI taxonomy): domain Eukaryota; kingdom Viridiplantae; phylum Streptophyta; class Pinopsida; order Cupressales; family Cupressaceae; genus Sequoia; species Sequoia sempervirens. Next base: position 706,854,269 of record VDFB02270651.1, read on the forward strand.
TTAAGAACACAATATGAAGTAGATTTAAATCTGGTTGCTTCTACTGTTAATGAAACAGATAAGCAACATTTACAAACTTGGCACAATCACCAGTGTACATAGAATCCATGACTCCAAATCATTTCCATCTACACTGAGAAAACTGGAAAGATACATTACTGGCTTTTGTTGAATCTAACTCCTAACTAAGAAGACAAAAGAAGCTCCCATTACAAAGAATCAGGATGCAACTCTGTCTCCTCCATCCTTTAGAAAATTCCTACTCTTGAAAAATCTATATCTAGACCTGTTTACTCTATTTTTTCTTCTTCCTTTCTATTAACTTTTTCTAACTTTTTTAACTTTCCAACCTTCTAACCTTCTAACCTTCTAACCCTCTAACCTTCTAACCCTCTAACCCCCTTTACAAGGAATCAAAATGCCATATATACAAAATGTATCCAAAAATAATGTGCTTGCCCCTGTTTTAGGGTTTACAAAATATCTGATGGTTGTAGGAGGGTCGGCCCTTAGATATTTTGAATAAAGTTGATTGTGCATTCAATGTGAATCCTTGCTATCCATGTTGGTGAAGGATTGTTTCGGGGGTGATCTCAGATCTTTTGCAGCTATAGCATTAACTTCTGGTTCCCGTGTCCATCCTCGAACTCCCTTGAAGGGTTGCCTTGAATGCCCTAAAGCATTGTCATTAATGCAGATGCACCTCTGTCAGTAGACACCACAACTATCCCTAAGACTTGTGGTTCTTTCTTTCCTTCAGCCTTCTTCCTGCTCTAGACCTTTTTGTACATTGACCATCTTCTGGACGCAGCATCAGGCTTTCCGTTAGATCTCCAAACCACTGTTCATTGAGCTGCACCATCGGCAAGACAAATATTCATTGGAAAGAAGTCATAGCGGGTTCCATTAATCAAACCAATATCCTTTTCCATCGCTAATACCTCACTTGTCGGTAGGACATCACGCTGAGCTCTAATCATTCACTCAGAGTCTCCCCGATCTTGACCTTGTGAACAACTTTTGACATGACTTTCATTTGTCGGCAAGACTTCACGTCGAAGCCTATATCTCTTGGTGAGCTCGGACCTTCTTCCAGGGAGAGTTTATTCTTATCGAGGAGACATCCCTCAGTCGTCCAAATTTTCACTAAGTTCCAATCTTTCACCGACGCCGTTTCATCTTAGCAAGAGTCCACCCTATCGGTGGAACATCATGTCGAGCTCCTCTTTTCTCCCTGAGCTCATTCTGTTTCAGCGAGACTCTGTGTAGTCACCCAGACCTTACACCGAAACTACGCCACTTTCGCCAAGACACCACTGGGTTGGCGAGACCACCACTTATTGGCGAGACCCCATCGGGTTGGCAGGACCTCATGTCGAGCACCTTTCTTTCATTGATGCCGCTTCCTTTCCTGTCAGGGACACCACTACTTGTCAACGAGACCTTTCTCCAAAGACACTCTGTTTCACCGAGACTCTTCGTAGTCAGCCAGACACTTATATCAAAGGAAAAAAATTACGCCGATGATGGCCCCCTTTGGTGGGACTTTCTCCAATCGGCAAGACATTATGCCGATATTATCTCATGTTGGCGAAACTTTCTTCTTTCGCTGAGACATCATACTAAAATCTCCTCCTTCGCTGAGCTTCATGAGTCGACAAGACCTTTCACTGAGCACAAATCTTTCGACGACTCTAACCCTATGTGCAATTGGTTGGCGAGACATCTAAAAACCTAAGGCAATTAAATTGTCTGGCTAACTGGGACACTTCAAAATGAATAGAACTACTGCTTGTCAGCAAGATATCTGGAAGGTCTTGCCGACTCTCTTAATTGAGGAATTTTGGGCCGAATGTGATTGAGGTATGCCCTCCAACTGAGCTCCTTGAGAAATATCATCATGTGCATAATTCAATCTTGCAAAAAAAATGCCTTCATTAGTCTTCAAAGCATGAAAAGTACATTACTTACAAATGCATAGCAAAAAGAAACCCAACTCTGGCGGAGGAAAAACCAAATCCGAACCAGAAACGACACCCTCCTTCAAAACCGGTGGGGGCGGGGCCAAAAAGAAATTAGAACTGGGACAAAGCAAACCAATCAATGCAAAAACGAGACTGGAACCAAACGAAGAAACAAACCAGGTGGAACCAGGACCGAAACCAAACAAAGAAACGAAACAGGTGGAACCGGGACCGGAACCAAATCCTACCCCCTGAAACTTTTGAAAGTTTCAGGTTTGGATTTTGTTCCTGTCTCGCCTCCGACAACATCCAAAAAAGACGACGAAGATAGACGAAGGAAGAAAAAAGGAAAGGGGGAAAACACCCCATGACAAAAAAAAAGGAATAAAAAGCAACAGAACCAGAGACGCGGAACCAAGATCAGAATGGAACCTGAACCTAAAACTTTTGAAAGTTTCAGGGTTCAGTTCCAGTTCTGGTTCTGGGTCCGCTAGAACAAAAGACAAACTTAGGAGGAAAATAAAGGAGCCGTCAGGATCGAAACCAGGAACGGAACAAGACCAGACCCTGGACCTAATTTCCAAGCTCGATTTTGATCCTAGTTCTACACCTGACAGAACAAAGGAAAACGCCCAAGGCAGAAAAGAAAGGCAAAAAAATAATAGAACGAGGGGGACCCATTTTGTTCCAAAATAAAATGGGGGGGTTATACAAGGCATAATAGAACCCCTTAATCTCAACCATTTTCAAAATAAATTAGTAGTTTAGAAAGTAGACTTGGAGCACTTTGATCCTTTTTTTATTCCATCTCAAAATTTTGAGTGTAACTATCCTCAATTTCATGTCCAAGGTCAACATTTCCTAATTTCAAAAAAAAAGTGGTCACTTAAGCCCCCTTTTTGGGAACCATCTTGGTGCACTTACCCAATAGCAAGGCATAAATCTCAATGCTTCCATTGAGGATAGGCATGCCAGTCTCTCAACTTAGTCACTCCTAGCCATACATCTTCATTGGGAGTTCCAAGATACCTATTGCACACAACACCTCTCATGAATAGAATAACTTGAAATTCAAGATGCTCTTATAATTTCTACATCATAGGTGCTCATGATAAGGTTAACTTCAAATGAATAACTTGAAATTCCCTTGCTAAGCTTCACACACACTTTTATAATGGCTTAAAATCATAATTGAGATTTGTCAAGATCATCAAAATAAGGATGTTGCATTGCTTTTTTGGTTGAGATTCTCTTGGATGGCTCATAAATCAGCATTTTTTGCAAGGGGACACCAATCAATTTTTAGTAGGTTACTTACAAATAGGAAAATTAAAAGAAGATGATATAAAAATTAGATGATAGCATTGGCATCATACAAATTAATGTGCATACTTACAAATTAATCCAATGAACCATTCGAGTCTACTCTACTCTTTATTGTGTCAAGTATTGCCTCATGGTTAGACTCATGGACCTTCCACAAGGTCTTGTTCAAAGGTCTACCCCCATATTTTTTCAAATGAACATTGGATGCTACGACAAGGTTCGAGTAATGAAGAATCTTATGATGTGTGTCAAAGTCCTAAAATAGCCAATATTTAACACTCATATGTGGGTACCTTCTAAGCCATGTTCCAATAACAACAACTAATCCTATAGGGTATTCAATTTTTTCTCCATCTATAACTAGGGCCTCCAATTTCTTTTTGGCCTCAACACAACGACACAAGTAATATTTTGTTCCCTCTTTGTTGTCTTCATCTACAATAACTGCATAAACATGCCCTACATTGATGTGTGTAGCAAATCTCTTGAAATTATTCAACATTACAAATACACTACAAAGTAAGATAACAATAGGAATTTCAAAAACTAAACAAGTAGATATATTACCGGGTTGAACTAGATCTGATATGTTGTCAAATTCGGTCGATGAATCCATTTTTTTTAGTTTCAATACCATCGGAGGGTGATACATGTGAAGTGGGATAAGATAACTTAATGACCATTTCTCAAGCCACTCCTTTGACTCACAATCATCCCAAGCTTGCATTGTACATGAAGAACAAAATCATGCCATCTTTCGTGTATTGATACTCCATGAACCTACATCTAAGCTAAGGAAAGAGTGTAGCTCATTTGATCATGTTAGAGTACAACAATCCTCATATGGTACAATGTTAGTATCATCCATCAACCAAAAAAAACTATGAACTAAATACATGCATTCATTACCTGGACCCATCGAAAGCATTACACCACTCAACGATTGATTTTGCATCTATCAACTTTGAATTGTCTTTATACTTTAACTCTTCTCATGCTAATGCTCTTTTCACACATGCTCCCCTTTTCCATGCTCAGCCTCAAAAAAGTTTCACATATGCTAAACACCTGTAATGACATGCATCCTGCTCAACCAATAAAACATGTGTGAATTCTTGAATTGTGTTGCATAGTTATCTGACCATATTAAATATTGACCATATGCTATTCCCCTCTAAGCCAAATCACTGTAGAAAATCTGGAAGCAACCTTGCATGAAATCTGAAGAATTTGTGAGATCATCACTAATATAAAAGTGATACTCCCTCAATACCTTCCTTCGGTCCTCTATACTATCAGTTGTATGAATGAATGTTATGTGCACAAATATTGAAACCTATGTGGAGTTGTAATATTGTGAGTGCACCTCACATTGTGGCTGTAGAGTGTAATTCTCTACAAATTTGGCCACTGAAACTATGCTTCCAACTAGAAAGGTGTCCTTGCATAGCTTGAATTGTGTGTCCAACCATCAGGCTCTATGGGTATGCCTTGCATACTCATACACTATATTGTCATGAAATATGGACATAAACTAATACACTAGAATCTTTTGAATAACCAAATCACACCTTTTTGCTTGATTACCATCTTTTGTAGTGTATGCCACTATTTTATACTTCTCGAACTCTACTAGTTTTTGTCCCACCTCATTTATGCAAGTTCCATATGTTAACATATTGGCATAAGCTACAAGCCACTGCAACGCTAACATGAACCATCCAAGCATGTTGTCCTATAGAATATTTGGGCATCCTCTATTTAACATAAAATATTTGATACAAACTCTCTTGAAGATGTTGGTGGGGCTTGTATGCCACAATCTTGCAAATGCAAATCTAAACATATAGAACTATAAACATCATAATGGTTAGAGAATTCAATATGTAGTCTACAACAACAAGTAGTGCGTGTGTGATTTATCTTGAAATAAAAAGGTTTAATCATTTCAAAATATCTTTGATAAATACTAATTTGAGGATAAGCCTATTGAAATTTATGAAAAAAATGGGTTTGAGTCATATCCAAAAAATTCTTTGGATGTGGCTCACGATTCTGACTACTGATTCTCCTTCTTACCACATCCCTTTGATTCAGAGATGGACTTGTGTTATTATTCCAATACTCTTCAATTAGTGTTTTCAATGCTTCAACAACTTTTTTATCTTTTCATGGCAATCTCCTCAAGAATTCCCATAATTCATTTGAATCGGAGCCCTCAATTCTTTACCGCTTTTGAACGACTCTTGATAAAGTTTTTCTATTAATTCTCAATCGTTCACTCATCTTTCTAATGAGACGAGCTCTCTTTATTTGACTACTTACCAAAGTTGATGTAATGACACATCAGGTGAAATTACCATCCTTTGAGTGTGAGGTCTTACCTAGACTCTGATAAGCATCCATTAGATTCTTCACAATAGTTTTTTCACTTGAAGAATTCGATGTTCTCAACCCAAGATTCTTCATGATGGTTTTATACTTTATACCACACATCATTTCAACAAATAGTTGACATCTTGCGGTCTCATTTAGCCTTTCAAAGAACAATTTCCAAATCTTATCAGCATATCTTCTACAAGTGCATGCTAGAATCTTACCTTCCATGTGCTACAAAATATCCTCATCAATATTAATCAAATACTTTGACTTTCGACACAAAATTCTAGGTGTTGTTCTCCTAGGTACATACATCTCAACATTAGGAATTTCATGAATATTTAAGTGAGGTGGGCTAGATTGCGTACCTTCGATCAAGGGTGGAATAGATGACATACCTTGAGGTTCACATGGGGATGATGGCATACCTTCTTTGTCAAATCCAAGTGATGTTGTAATCTCAACTTGAGATGTGGTGGATGGTGTCCAACCATATTCACTTGTGGTAGATGGTGTCCCTCTATATTCACTTGTGGTAGATGGTGTCCCTCCATATTCATTTGTTCTTAATGGTGTCCCTTTGTATTCACTTGTGGTAGAGGGTGTGTCTCCAACTACAGTATTTGGATCTTTCTTACCACAATGCTTTCGTATTTGTTCCCTTTGTGCTACACAATGCCTTTTTTTTCTTTTTGATGGTTGAGGTTCCTCTTCAATTGGCTTGTTTTCATCAATCGTATCCAATTTCTTCTTTTCACGATATTCCCTCACCTATTCTCTCTCCTTTGCTTTATTGGTTTCATATTCTTCGTCTGTTATTTTATTCCTTGTTTGTTTCCTCAGCATGGAAGATAATTTCACTTGTAGCATGGTAATTAGATGAATATTAGTTCCTTAAAAATGAATCCATACAAATAAATGAAATATATGTCATTCAAGGCTTCAAAAAAAATACTTACAATCATCCTATAGAAGAGTGTTTCTAGCATAGACAAAGGTCACATGAATTTTTCTAATGGAATTCCTTAAAGAAATGTGGTAATGTGCAATGCCATGATTGCAAGATAGGCTTAAAATGGAAGCATGGAAAAGGCATGTAGGGTTGACAAGGTAGGGGAAGCATATGCCTCACAGAAATGGGGTCTCATGGTGATGTACATCACCATGAGACCCCATTTCTATGAGGCATATGCTTCCCCTACCTTGTCAACCCTACTGCATTGGCAAGCTAGTGGAGCATTGGCAAGCTAGTGGTTCTCAACTAGCTTGCCAATGTGGTAGGGTTGACAAGGTAGGGGCAGCATATGTATCATAGAAATAGGGACTCATGGTCATGATACATCACTGTGAGTCCCCATTTCTATGAGGCATACGCTACCCCTACCTTGTCAACCCTACCGCATAGGTAAGCTAGTGGAGCATTAGCAAGCTAGTGGTGCTCCACTAGCTTTCCAATGCGGTAGGGTTGACAAGGTAGGGGCAACATACATCACCATGAGACCCCATTTCTATGAGGCATACACTTCCCGTACCTTTTCAACCCTATTGCATTGGCAAGCTAGTGAGATCACTAGCTTGCCAATTCTCACTAGCTTACCAATGCGATAGGGTTGGCAAGGTAGGGGCAGCGTATGCCTCATAGAAATGGGGTCTCATGGTGAATAAGGTAGGGGTAGCATATTCCTCATATAAATGGGGTCTCACAGTGAATGTATTCATCATGAGACCCATTTCTATGAGGCATACGCTGCCCCTACCTTGTCAACCCTATCGCATTGGCAAGCTAGTGAGCTTATGCTAATGCTCCACTAACTTGCCAATGCGATAGGGTTGACAAGGTAGGGGAAGTGTATGCCTCATAGAAATGGGGACTCATAGCGTATTCCTCATAGAAATGAGGTCTCAAAGTGATGTACATCACCATGAGTCCTCATTTCTATGAGGCATACATTGTCCCTACCTTGTCAACCCTACCACATTGGCAAGCTAGTGAGCTCACTGGCACTACTGTGTTAGCTAAGCAGCTCAGCTTGCCAATGCTCCACTAGCTTGCTAATGTGGTAGGGTTGACAAGGTAGGGGCAGCGTATGCCTCATAGAAATGGGTGATGAGACCCCATTTCTATGAGGCATACACTGCCCCTACCTTTTCAACCCTACTACATTTGCAAGCTAGTGAGCTCACTAGCTTTTCAATGCTACCACATTTTGCATACATTTATATGAAAACGTTATTGTCAAACAATTCAAATGCATTGTCCATGCTTCCATTTTGAGCCATGATTGCAAGATAGGTTGCACCTTTCCCCATGCTGCTAACTTAGCCTTGAATAAAGAGTCTTGAAATAGTAGAGAGAAGGGTTAGAATCCCTTGTAGGTAGACTAATCAAGGAAACATTTAAAATATATCACAACATAAGGGATAAGGTAAGTTTAGTGATGAGGTAAATTTAGAAATAGAGATGAAAACCAAAATAGATTCAAAGATCTATCAATGTGGTGTGAGGGTTAGAAGGAAGATATCTAACAAGTTAAATGCAGATTTAATCAATAAACTGAGAAATAAAACACAAAGAATTTAACATGGTTCACCCAATCTGGGCTACATCCACAAAACTGCAGTCATCCAATGATTTTATTATCCTGTGCAAAACTTATTACAATCTCGCGAATAATCAGCTTTTTCATCATACTGTAACTCCCATCCCAACCCCTTATAACAAGATTAGAAGCTTCCAGATTAGGGTTCTACAAAGTCATTTTTTTTCTTTTTTCGGTGATTTTTCCTTTTTCGGTGACCACAAAAAAAGTGGAAGAAAAAAATTTCTCCAGGGCTATCGCCCTTGAACCCCCACTTTTCAGGGGCTACCACCTTTGAACCCCTACTCGAGGCCTGGCCCAGCCCTAGACACCAGCGAGGATATATGAAGAGTGTACAGCATAGCGTGATCAGTCACCACATACCAACATGTGGGAGGAGTATATTCCAATTTTTTAGAGACATGTATGGAAATTTTGGTAGCATAGACAAGGCAATCAGCTGCTCGGTATAATTGTTTGACAAAATACCTCAATGAGATATGTCTTCATGGACTATAATGATTGCAGGAGATGCACAAAATAGATTTATTGAAAAGTATTTGGAAAATTTCAAGCATATGCAAATTGTAGGTGTAAAACCAAATTCAACTACATTTTCCAACATCCCCCATGCCTATACCAAAATGAAAGCTTTGGAGAGTGGTATGCACATCCATAGTAAAGGATTGAGAAATGATGTATTACTTTACTTCCTTATAACTTATGCCATAATTATGTGTATACAAAATGTGGAAGCATACACAAGGTAAGTCAATTGTTTAACAAAATGCCTTAAAGAGATGTGGTTTAAAAATGTAATTGGCAAGTGTAAAGAATTGTGTAATTTAAAATGTGGATTGACAAGCTAAGGTTATAATGACAAACAAACAATGATCAACATGGAATATGGAAAATAAAAAAAATGAAAGCAAGCCATAATAGAATGAAAGAAAATGTATAAAGACTTCACATACCTAAAAAATTAGAGTTTCAAATGGAGGATTTCTACCCAATTATGTAGCCTTTGCTTCTTATTTCTTTGAACTCCTCAACAATTTGACTTTTTCAAAAGCTTGTTCCCCTCCAAACTTCAATTGTATATCACTCTTGAATGGAATTCATACTTGAATTGATATTATATGCCTTTCAACGTGACAACTCTACTATTTCATGCAAAGGTGGTGGAAAGATGATGAAAAAGGTGGTGGAATGCGAAAAAAATTCATGCACACTTCACAAAATCATTAAAAATCTTTTTTTTGTTGGAGCATGTGCAGAACCAGGAGAATATGCAGAATGTGGGCCTTGAGATCATGGGTATATTGAGTTTTTAACCATTTTTAGAGCAATCCAAAATGCACTAGCATTATAACATGAGTGTGTTATGTCTTGCTAAAAGAACAACCATATCTCTACTACTTCAAAACGCACTCACATTATGAGAAAGTTGATTTTTTTATAGATTTATTTTCTCTCTCTTTCTCTCTACCCTCTACCCTCAACCCACAACCCTTAATCCCTCTACCCTTAAACCCTCAACCCTCTACCCTCAACCCTAAACCCTAAAACATATACCCTCAAACCCTAAACCCTCTACCCTC
>VDFB02270651.1:706866036-706889507 GCA_007258455.2 Sequoia sempervirens
TACATACATACAAGCATACATGTACATATGTAGATACAATCTTACATACATATAGGCATAGATACAATATACATGCATTGATACATACATAATTGCATACAATCATGCATACATACATACATACATACATGATATAAAAGCATACATGTACATACAAACATACAAATATATAAACATACATTCAATAGAGTAGCATTTAACATAAAGCAAGACATAACGTGAACGTGTTATACCGCGCTCTCATTATGTCTTGCTAGACATGTCCCACACAAACACAAAAAACAACGTCAAAACTAAGATATAATGTGAGAATTATAACGTGCTCACATTATATCTTTCTTTGGGAATCCCCAAGCCTTAGGCTTGGTATTTTCCTTGGAATACCAACCCAAAGGCTTGGAGGGCCTTCCCAACGACTAGAGATGTGTTTTTGCAAATTCTACAATATTTCACATAATCGAATTTGTGCTCATCGTTAGGATTGCATGTGTTTCAATGTCAAACAAATTGAACACCTGGGGTAATGTTAGGTTCTCTCTTAGCTATCCAACAATGTAATTTTTTTCACTTTTTGACAATGTTAAGCCTTTAATCTATAATTTATTTTGTTTGTGTCTCTTTTTTGGAAAAAAATAGTGTTTGGTGTTTTCTTCATTATAAATTAACCGTTCATCAAAATTTCAAATAAATTATATTTTTAGAAACTAAATTCCATTCTACAAATTTAAAATAAAATAAAATGAATTCAATTAGTTTTCAAAATTTGTAGGGGTAGCACGGCCAAAATTCTATTTTTCGGGAAGTGTCCACTTTGAAAATTAGTAAAAAATGAAATATTCATTAAAAAATTATTTAAAAAATCATGCATCAACTACATACTATTAGCTAATTCCTCCCCAAAGTGATTTTAAAAATACTAAAGAAATGTTTGCAGTGCTACGTTCGCACAAAAGATGCTATGTTATGTTTTTTTGACAAAAACAACACCAATTTTTGTAAATCCCTCTTTTGAACCCCTTAATCTCAACCATTTTCAAAATACATTAGTAGTTTAGAAAGTAGACTTGGAGCACTTTGATCCTTGTTTTTGTTGCATCTCAAAATTTTGAGTGTAACTATCCTCAATTTCACATCCAAGGTTAGTTTTTCCTGATTTCAGAAAAAATGTGGCAACTTAAGCCCCCTTTTTGGCCCCTCATCTTTTTGTACTTACCCCAAACTACTCACTTCCTTGCTGCTATGGCTAAAAGCCTAAAATAGGTGCTTTCCAACAAACTATGGATGCTTAGAAAAAATCTGTCAAAGCATAATAGTAAGCAATATCATAGTCAAGGTAGTGAGCAATTTGAAAAAATGCCTTGAAGAAATGTGGTCTCATAGTGATGGAATGCCATGACACATTTGTTTGTAACGACATTCCATCACCATGAGACCCCATTTCTTTGAGGTATTTTTTCAAACAATTCACTGCCTTCTCTATGCTACCACAGTTATCGTACATGTCTACCAAAGCATTTTATCAAATGGTTCACCACCTTGCTGGTATGGATAAAAGCCTAAAAATGGGTTCCTTCAAACAAGCTATGGATAGGGAAAATAGTAAGCATGATAGTCAAAAATATATAGTTTAATAAGTACTCAAAATTTTGTTCATTATCCCATACATTATAAACCATGGCGTGCATCACTATTGTAGTTTTTGTAATCTGTTGTTTTATTTTCAGATGTTGGAAGTGGATACACCTCCAAATGTTCATAGGGAAATGTAGCTTGGTGTTTTGTCTACTATAGACTCCTCAATGCCCCTCATGAAGGTATGAGGTAGATTACAAAATTTCAATTTACATTCATTGTTATAGCTATTAGTAAGTGAAAAATCAAACCATTATTGATTCGTAGCTTAATTTCTCTTTGGATGGTTTCTACAGGGCTTCAGCACACCTCAACATGGGCATTTGAATATTTCCCTCAAGGAGAGTGATCATCAAATGGCGGTAAGTGATTATTTTGTTAAATGTATCATTTTTTATAATGTAATTTCTATATATTAATGTCTTTACTTGTTATTGTAATAGATAAGGCTTGACCAAGCACTAAACCCTAGGAGGAGCACCAAGAGCACTCCTCGACCTTAGAATAAAAGAGTGACAAACCTATTCGCCATATGATCGACAAGCAGAGGGAAAGAGTTTATTTTGAGAGCATGGAGAGCAATGACTTTTGATTCCAAAGCCCTTTGTTGTATGTCTATATGGCATTTTTGTACATATTTTGTATTGCATATATTTGACATTGTATGCCTATATGGCATTCTCATAAGCCTATTTGGCTATTTTGTATATATTTTACACTTATATCAACATATATTGATGTTTGACTACATGGCTATTTGGTTAATACAAATCTTTTTTATCGATCATGTCCATATTTGTAATATAAATCCAAAGTTCAAAAGATATGAGTTATGTGTATTCAAGTGTATACTTTACAAATTATGTGTATACTTTGTGACTTACATGTATTCCAATGTATAATTTGCGACTTACATGTTTTCATTCTTATACCTTGTATTCATGCATATACTTTGTATTAATTTGTGTATACTATTCTTGTGTATACTTCAAGGCTTACGTGTATTTGAGTACTTTTGCTTCCCTTATTCACATGTCTGCTTGACTTATTCACGTGTATACTTATTAATTGGTTAGCCCTAGAATTGATCATTGTTGTCCTTCATGGTTTGTCTTGAATATTTAATGATTGATGCTAAACAACTCTATTAGTTTATGCTAAAAAACTTCATTATTTCTAGGAATACTAGTAGAGTTACAAATTACAATGTGAATGGTAGCTCTAGACCTACACAAACATGAATAAACAACACAATGTTAGTCAACTATACAAAGCTAAACTAGCATTCCCCATGAGATTCATTTGAAGCACAATGAACAAGAAATAAAGCAAAGAAATCAAGTAAACACAATCTAAATCCTATTCCAATGCTCAAACCCTCAATCCCACGGGGGAATTGGTGCTATTTTGATGTGGAAAATAGCCCTTTCCCAATTCCTTGCAAGCTTTGATGATGAACAATGGTGCTCCTTGATGAAATTTGCAATAACCTAGCTATGGTGGATGAAAACTGTGAAAACCTGGATGAAGTGTTGATGAATTTGCTCAAAACCTATAGATAATAACCTTGCATAAAGTTGTGGATCCAAAATTAGTAGAAGAGCTCTCCATTTATAGGAATGAAGGATGGAGGAATGAAAGATATGAAGAATGTGGGACTAAACATAAGCCAATGGCATTATGCCACTTGTCAAAATGCTAGTGGAGAGAGGTGGAGCAAATTTTGGTCAATGTGCAAATAAATGCAATTAGGTGGAAATTTGAAATTTGAAAGTTGGCTTGTGGAGGAAGATGTGGAAGAGGAGTTAATGCCACTTGGCTCAAGAAAAAAGGACTTGTAAGAGATATAAATGCCATGTTGGAGGAAAAGACCTTTTGGGAGGGAGATTTCAAAATGAGGGAGTATTCCAACTTGATGCCCTTTTGAATGAAAATAGAAGAATTTATAAATCAATTGAATTGATTTACTTGTGCAAGTTGCAAAATTTAGAGGATTTGATGGATTAGTGTTAGAGTTAATCAGGATTTAATTAACTTAGATGGAGATTAGTTTGATTTGAAACTTTGACTTAGATTTTTTAGATTTATTTAAATCAAAATAAGGAATATGAATATTTGATTTAATTAAATAAAGTTTGATTTAATTAATTAAAGAGGGATGATGTTAGACTTAAATCAAATAAAGGCTAGTTTATTTAATTTAAGGGAGATGAAATATGATTTAATCAAATAAAGTGATTTATTTAATTAAAAGAGGAACATTAGGATTAATCAAATAAAATGATTTATTTAATTAATAGAAGATAATGATTTAACCAAATAAAGTTGATTTATTTAATTAAAAGATGAAATATGATAAATTTAATCAACTAAAGATTATTCAATTAAATGGTTAGTAGAGAGATGATTTAGGCAGAATTGGTGTTAGTAAATTAGGATCAAGTGTGCGAGACTAATCAGTATAATTTACGTGTCTACATTTTTCCCCTCTTTGAAGCAATGCACCTGCTGCATTGGTTCAAAGAATAAATTTGCCGAGATCAAAAATAAAATTTAAAATGATTTTTCTAGATGTCCCACTACCGCCCCAGTGAAAGAATTATGCTAGTATACTGCCCCTTCAAGAGATCAAACAAAAAATTGGATTTTTGGGTGATTTCTTGAAAAAAAGGACAAGCTACCCAATGGGTCCAGAAAGGCTCCAAGATGCTAAAAACATGCCAAAACGTGATAAAAAGACTTGAAACGAGCTTTGGTGGAAAAAAATAGGGTCGAGGGTACAAAACCCTAGTTTGACGACTACTTTTCATGCTTAAATAGCCTTCGAGGGGTCATCTTCAATTCATTTTCACATTCAACCTTGAGAATTCCTTCATTTTGAGCTTTGACCCTGCTACAAGATGGTGCAATGAGTGCTTCCCTAACACATTTCCAAGTGAGTTCAAGTCTACCAGAGACTACAAAAGTAGGGGTCAAAAAACCCTACTTTTCATGCTTAAATAGCCTTCGAGGGGTCATCTTCAATTCATTTTCACATTCAACCTTGAGAATTCCTTCATTTTGAGCTTTGAACCTGCTACAAGATGGTGCAATGAGTGCTTCCCCGACACATTTCCAAGTGAGTTCAAGTCTACCAGAGACTTCCAAGTGCAGGACAACTAGTATGTGACCCTAACCCAACTTTTAATTTTAATTTTTGTGCGCATTTATTATGTTTTGAAGAGTCACAAAGTCTAGCGTCGCTATATAGCAATGCTAAAAGTGTATAATCGGTGATGCTAGGCTTCAAAGAGCGTTGCTATTGTGACTTGTGATGTTGTGTCACAGTTTAGCTTTTAGGGTTCAAACTCTAAAGAGCGACGCCATGCTTGAGTTAGGTCTTTAGAGTTTTTGGTCAAATAGGCTTGTGCATCAAATAGCAACATTGTGGCTTGGTTTGTAGTTTGGGGTGTTCTAGCATTATAGTTTGTAGTTTTCAAATAACGATGCCTTTGTTGATAGCAATGCCTTTGCTGTTTTGGTGTCAAAAACTTCAAATGAGATCTAGTATGTTTACAAATCTTAACGTTGTGGCTTAATGGGTGCAAGAGGATAGAGAGCCTATGCATTCACTCGAGCATCGACCCTCGATACTTAGCAGATTGAGTAAACTACATGAGTTTCTATAGGAGCACCTTGGCACGATCGGTCTATGGATGTTGCTTACGCACCTGCCATTAGGACCCATTTGGTGATGATGAATGTATTAGCTGAGATATTGCACAATGAGACTTCATCATTTCATCTTCCCATTAGTGAGGCGACCATCACATTGGAGGACATCTGGTGGATTTTGCGATTTCCCATCCATGATGAGTGAGTGATATATGACATGGACGCTAGCATGGATGCATGCTACGAGATTATGGGGACATATGCGATTGTTTTCACCGAGGGTCAGATCGATCTTCAGTACTATAGAGGTTAGGTGTCAAATTTTTGACTAATTGTGGCCGTGATTATATCAGGATTTGTAGCTCCAGATCGGCAAGGCCGATATTTTAGTCTGGGATGGGGTCTAGCTTGTTGTTTTTCTTGGGGACCAGTGATGTTGGCCTCATTATACCATGATTTACATGAGTTCGTGTATTATGATAGCAGATCGATTGGTGTCGGGGTCACACTTTTAAACATTTGGGCATGGGAGCACATAGTTGTGCTTCGATCGAGAGTTATAGTGGTCGACATCGAGCCTAACGACCTAGAAATTTGGAGGTATAGGGGTGGCCTCACATTTACACACACAGGATGGCCTGGCCTACCCCACTAGCGGAGGGTCTTGGATGAGATGACATCATTTACCTGGTGACCTTGGTTTTAGATGTACAATAGCTATCCTATGCTAGGCAAGATCGGCTCATGTAGGGGCGTGAGCATACGATGATCAAGTGCTATCTACCTGATAGGGTAGCGAGACAGTTTGGGGACATCCAGGATAGGCCAGATGATTAGTACATGGCCATCTTTGTGAGGACTACTAGAGAGACCACATGGGGTCAGACGATCCCAACATCAGATGCAGTGGATTCTTTTAGATAGCTAGTAGCTAGGCCCTAGGCCTATCATCAAGGACAGATAGATCTAGGAACTACACGTTCCTATGATGACGGGTTCAGCCCTCCAGTCCGCTTAACAGTTCCAAGGACAATTCTTCCACGGTGGAGACCCTGGGACAAGACAACCAGGTGGGGACAAGTTCCCTTAGGAGGAGGAGCAGGAGGAGGAGGAGGACCACCTCCACACTAGCCCAAGTAGCATCAAGATCAGAAGGGACTGGGAGACCAACAAAGGGATGCTCCCAAAGATTAGCAATTACCTTAGAGGGACTAGCAGCCACTATAGAGAGATCAACAACCACTTCCACCACCTCCACCACCTCAGCCCGATCAGAGAGATGCCTTGATACATCAACTATAGGGGCAGATATGGGGGCTCCAAGCTCAGGTACTGACATTGACAACAGAGAGGGACCAGGCTAGACAACAAATCCAGGCCCTCACTACCAAGCAGCACCACAAGAGATAGCAGTGACAGACGACAAAGCTACAGCTGGAACAGGAGGTCGGCAAGCGTCAGCAGTTAGAGAGCATGGCAGAAACATCTCAGGGTAGGACAGTCCCCACGCGGATGTATTGTGAGGCAGTGTGGGAGGTTGAGTACTACAGGGTCCATTATCGACAAGCAGTGCCTCTGGTGGCTCAGGTGCTGGATTTTTCTCAGTAGACAGGGTATAGGTAGACAGATGATAGAGTTGAGAGGCAAGCAAGTGACGGGATCAACCACTAGGGCTAGCTTACTCATTTTTGATTGGCAACACTTGATTTGTTCTGAGATCCACAAGCTTCATTTTTTATAACCCCATGGGCATTGTATACATTGATTGATACATACACATTTGATCCTGATCTTGTACCATGACAGTTACATTTTTTTATACATATGATATGATCGATTCGTTATATGATGTGTCCTATTTTATTTATGCATTATGGATGGATGTATATGTGATGTTCTATATGCTATGTGACTCTATATTATGTGATGTGATCTATGTGATGTATGATTATGCAGATGCTTATGGATTGATGGATGCATTTCTTTTTTAGTATATTTTCTATGCACTTTTTTATGATGATTATGTACGAATGATATGCAAATGATTTTGAAATACTTATACTAATAGATCTATATTATGCCCCTAATGGATGATGATGTATGTTTTGATCATGAGATGTATGGGATGTCATGCATGTTCCTTTTCTTTTTCATTATCTTTTTCATGTATGATATGATGATGCATGTATGGATGACATGATGATGCCTATGTGATTATGCATTGGATGATATGATGATGCATATATGGATGACATAATGATGCTTTTACAATTATGTAATGGATGCAAATGTATGGTTTATGAGATGCTTAGAATAACCAATATATATTATGATGATGAAATGCATGCATGCGAGATGATCAATGTTTCCTATTATGATATCATATGGATGATATGCAACATGCTGACAGTTTGTGGATGCAGGATGGATGCATTGGTGATGTTTTTTGATTAACTGTCCTGGTACCATGTTAGCGCGGAGAGAATAAAGAAGAAATGAGATGATGACAAGAGGATCCAACAAGTCCGTGATCTATGAGACTTTATTAGAGATGATAATAATGATCATTATTATTTTCTTATTAGGAATTGGGATTTTTAAAAGGGCTACTTACCTTATTTTTTATAACATACATAGGCATGATGCATCAAGGTATAAAGAACTAGGATGGTGTTGCACCTAGTGTGATGGAATTTGACTCGAAAATTAGATAGGAGTACTCCTATTTACACCTGACATACAAAACCTCATTCAAAATGTAGTTCAGATATTCCAAACATCTCAGACCAAAACATAGTAAGGCAAGCATTCCTATGTGGTCAACAAGACACCTAAAACACCCTCCCTACACCCAAACAAAGAATGCATGACCAAAGTTATATTACAAGAACATCCAACAAGCACAACGGATAAAAAGATAATAATTGTTGCCCCATTCCTTTCTCTCTAAATCCCTTTATTTGGGACATCATCAAGAGGTTATCGAAATGAGTGCAATAAGATAAATCAACAAGAAAAAGATCAAGTAAACAAACAAGCTAATGTTCTTCATATCGCTAGCCAAGACTAAACTACGATGATGCTTGATGTTGTCCATTGTAGGAAGGATGTATCCTAGGACATGATGTTATCATATGATTTTGGGATTGACTGGATGATAGGATATTAATACCAAGAGTTGACCAAGTTGTTTACCTATTGACCTAGACTTGAAACCTTTGATATTTGAGTTTTCACTTTTGATCCACTAGACTTGTTTTCGACTATTTCACCAAAGGTTGAGGATGACGACGATTTATTATGAGTGAATGTTTATTTCAAGTGATGACAAGATGGGATGGATGGATTTTTTCAAATATTTGGATGTTTTTGATGTTTTGAAATGTTTTGAGGTTGTTTTTGGTATTTTCAAGATGTTTTACAAATGTTTTGATTTTCAAATTTTCCAATGTTTTGGTGTTTTCTAAGATTTTGACCAAGAACCCAACCTAAGAACCTATCCTAGGGGCCTCAGGGGCTGATCAAATATTATCCTTGCCTATGTTATACACACAAAAACCATGTAGTTCAACTGGCATACACACGATTATTGATGAGATATGAACAAATGGATTGTTAGCTTATTGTGATGAATGCTTAAAGGACTGACCTAAGTGTCTTGGGAGATGATCAAAGATCAACCTTGCCTACGTTCAGAGCTCAGAGACCCGTAGTTTGACAAGACGACTCTATTTTTGACTTATCAACTGACTTTTTGACCCGTTTTTGGGATTTTGATATGTTTTGAATGTTTTTTGGATTTTTCTAATTTTATGAATGTTTTTGGACTTTTTTTATTTTCTAATGTTTTTGGATTTTCTAATTTTGGGAAGACTTCAAGAATATACACGAATCTGATCCAATGAGAACATTCCCCCAACGTGATGCAAATGCGAATGGGTGATGGATGGAGATACGAAAGTGTGATGGATGAATGCTACAGAACGAGTCGTAGGGATCCTGGTGGATGGAAAGTGATTATTTACACAAGGTTCCTATTTTCTAGGTTTTCACCAAGGTACTAACCCAAAGCGCCATTGAAGTGGTTTTCCCTAGAGGACAATTTTTCTCTTTACTATTTTCAATCCTTTTTCTGATTTTTTTGGATTTTTTGGATTTACACCTTGTAAGATTAGGCATAATTTTTTTTGAGATGGGAGTTATTCATGGGCTCCTGTAGAGGTTCCCCTTCAGGTGTTGATAGCTGATATGCTCTTAATTTGTAGCTAGTTGTGATAACGAAGGGTCCCAACCAATTGGGTTCAAACTTTCCCTTGCTATCTAGATTTGGTACATTTTTCTAATTCTCCTTTAACACAAGCTCTTTGACTTGAAATTTTTGAATCCTAATCTTCTTAATGTAGCTTTGCTTGAGATGGTTCTGGTAGAATTGCAAATGGTTTAAGCCATCCATGCACCACTCATCTAGTAGTTTCAGCTCGTTCAATCGTGACACCTGATATTCTTCATTTGTGATGAGATTATATAATGATATTCTCAAGGATGGGAGCTCAATCTCAGTGGGGAGGATGGCTTTTGATCTGTAGACCAGGTAGAAAGGAGTTGCACCTATTGGTGTGTGGATACTTATTCGGTAGGCCCATAAGGTGGGATTTAGTTGCAAGTGCCAGTCATGACCATTGTCATTGACTATCTTCTTGCGGATTTTCAGGATGGTCTTATTGGTAGCTTATGCTTGGCCATTTCCTTGAGGGTAGTATGGAGTGGAAAAGAAATGTTGGATATTGAAATTTTGGCATAGGTTTCGAACATCCTAGTTTTTGAAAGGTGTCCCATTATCTGAGATAATGGCTTGAGGGACACCGTAGCAGAAAATTAGGTAGTGTCAGGATGAACTTGGATATTTTCTTTCCTGTGATATAGGTCATGGGAATGGCCTCTACCCACTTTGTGAAGTACTCCATGGTGGTGATGATAAACTTATGTCCATTGGATGAGGTGGGGGTAATTTTTCCAATGAGATCGAGCCCCCATTGTGAAAAGGGCTAAGGTGTTATGATCAGGTGGAGCTCCTAAGCTGGTGCATGGATGAGATCCCCATGCTGTTGACACTACAAATAAATTCAGACATAGTCATGAGATTCCCTTTCCATTGTAGGCCAATAGTACCCAGTCCTCAGTTGTTTCTTAGCTAAGGTCATACCACTTGAATGTGACCCACAAATTCCATTGTGTACCTCAGTTAAAATAGTCAAAGATTCATCAGCATTTAGGCATCGTAAAAGGGTTCCTTCAATGCTCCTACAGTATAGGGTATCTCCTAAGATGAAAAAATGGGATGACTTCTTGACAAATGCTCTTCTAAGGTTCAGGGTGATATCAGTGAGGAGGACTACTATTCTAAAGTAGGTGTATATATCATGATACCAAGGATCACCAGGACCAATTATTTCACACACAAATTCAAACTCTGGTACCTTGAATGCTAGTATGAGAAGCTGCTCTACAAGGAATTCTTGCTTTGGGACGTTGTGTGGGATATCCAACAATGATCCAATTGTTGTTGTAGCATCCACCGCTCTATTATTTTCTCTAGGTATTTGCTCAAATGTCATATCAATGAAGAACTCTTTGAGGCTTTCTCCCAGTTTCTTGTATGGGGTCAACTTGTCATCCTTCGTTTGATACTCATCATTTACCTGGTTGATGATGAGTTGCAAGTCTCCATAGACCTTGAGTGCCATGATCTGCCACTACACTGAAATTCTCAGCCCTATGACAAGAGCCTCATTATTCTGCAATGTTATTTGTGCAAGGAAATGACAGCTTATATGATTTAGGTATGCAGTCCCCTTGTGGTGTGATGAAGAATATTCTAGCTCTTGACCCATGTTATGTGTAGGATCCATCAAAGTACATTATCCAGTGATCTGCCACACTTAGGTTAAATATGGACTCATCAGGGAACTCTAATACAAGTGGATTCTCTGAATATATTGGTGCTTCTCCCAACTGATCTACAATTGCTTGTCCTGTAATGGCCTTGCGTTCCACATAATCAATGTCATTTTCTATCAAGATCATAACCCATTTACTTGTTCACCCTATTAGTGTTTCTTTAGAAAGAAGATATTTAAGAGGGTATATCTTTGCAATGAGTTTTATCTTATGTGCTAGCATATAATGTCTAATTTTTTGTGCTATGAACATGACTTCCAAGCAAGCTTTATCAATGGATGTGTAATTCAGCTCATGTCCCACCATGGTTTAGCTAATGTAATAAATATCTCTCTCTTTCCATTTTCATCATGTTGTGCCAAGAGAGCGCCAAGAGCTACTGCTATTGTTGATATATACAAGATCAAAGGCTTGCCTAGAATCGGTGGCATGAGAACTGGTGGTGTAAGCAAGTACTCTTTGATTTTATTGAAAGCCTAGTCAAATTTCTCATCCCATTTATATGCTACCCCCTTGTGAAGTAGATGAGAATATGGGATAGCCTTGTCTGCTAGTTGTGCTATGAATCGGCGGATGGACTAGAGTCTTCCTTGTAAGCTTCTTAGTTATTTCAATGTTTTTGGTGTCTCCATTTCAAGGATTGCTTTGACTTTGGTGGGATCTATCTCAATTCCTCTCATTGACATGATATGCTCAAGGAGCTTTCCTAATTATACCCCAAAGACACACTTCTTTGGATTGAGTTTGACCTTGTATTCCTCTAGACTATCAAAGATGGAGCTTAATGTTGATATGTGATCTCAATGTTTCTTTGATTTGGCCAATATGTCATCCACATAATCTTCCATAGTTTTGTGAATCATATCATGGAAGATTAGTGTCATGTCCCTTTGATAAGTAGCCCCTATGTTCTTAAGCCCAAATGGCATCATACTCCAGCAATACGTCCCCCATGGACAAGTGAAAGTCATTTTGTGTTGGTCATCCTTAGCTATCATGATCTGATTGTATCCTGAGAATCCATCCATAAGTGATAGCATTTCATGTCTTGTCATCATATCCACAATCATGTCAATGTTTGGGAGATGAAAATCATCCTTGGGATATGCTTTGTTCAAATCTCTAAAGTCTGTGTAGATGTGGATGCCCCTAGTGGGCTTTGAAATAGGTACAAGATTTGAGACCCACTCTGGATAATCAATCAGTTGTATGAACCTAGCATCTAGGAGCTTCTGTAATTCCATCTTGACCAACAATGCTATTTGGGGATGCATCTTCCTTAGCTTTGGTCTCACTGGCTTTGCTTCAGGATATCCAGCTAGGTGGTGAACCACAACTTTTGGATCAAGGCCAGGCATATCGGCATAGGTCCATGCAAAGTTTATCTTTCTTTCTCTTAGGAGCTCATCTAGGAGTTCCTGTTCTTCTGTCAAGAGTGATTCTACATAGAAGGTGATATGTGGCATTTCTTCTATTTCCAAGTTGACTGGATTGCACTTTTCTGCTAAGACTGTTGACTTCTCCTAATGAATGGAACTAAGGGGAATATTGAATCCCTCATCCTTTGGCACCTTAGAGAGGTTTTCACCATTGGATGCATCCTTTATTTTTACTATTTTCAGGTCAGAGAGTGCCACAGTGTGGTTTTCACTCAAAGACCTAGAGATTATTCTCAATTTTTCACTTTTGTGACTTAGGGATTCAATCATCTCCCCATAGTAGGCATGTGTGTCTAGCACAATGTTGAACCTAGCTTTGTGATATCCACATGGTATAGTATCCTACAATCCCATGAATTCTGAGAGTGCCTCATCATTTTTTAATTTGTCCAAAATTGGTGGTCCTTGTTGGTCATAATCAATGAGTTGGGGGTAGACTAAGTGTATCTCATGGGTTTGGTTGTTTGACTCAAAAGACAAGGTACTAATCATGAGAAGGGAGGAATCCTATAATAGCATGGGTAAGTCGGTTATGGGATCCTCATCACTGCATACATCGGTTATGTCAAAGGTGAAGCTGTCTATGACTCGACTTTTGGATATTGGTAAGTGAAGAGCGGATGCTAATAACTGAGGGGGAGTTTTGGCCTTTCTAACTAGGGTCGCTTTGCCAAGTATGGCCACCTTCGGAGGGGTGCATCTAAGGCCAAGATTTTTTATACGCTTCTCCAAAATGAGAGGTACTATAAGACCATTGCCATTTTGTCCAAGTTTTTTATTTCTATTATAGCCCATACCAAGCATCATTTGTAGTCATTTATTGCTATCATCCATGGGAAGATTAGGCATGGGCCTTTCATCTTGGTACAATAGACTTGATATGTCTTTTTTTTCTACTACTTCCTGACTTAGATCTCCCTAACATTTGAATCTAGAGGGGTCTACTTTGAAGATTTGGGATGATGTTTCAATTGGTTGGGGCTGCCCATGAGACCTAAGAGATTGGGGTAACTCTCCTATTATGAAAGAACTTTTCTTCATTCTGTAATCCCCACACCCATTTTCTTGGATAATGACTTTGATTTTAGACATGTCAAGAATGGTGGGTGTCTTTCTCTCAAAAGTGGAGGCTAAAGTAGTTGGGTCCACATATGTGGTTGAAGGGCCTTCATCATTCTTTGGGACTTGAGGAATTTTATAGTATTTTTCTTCTAGATTCTTATAATAATAAAAGGGCTTGGGATCACCATGGACCATGACCTCTTGGTTTTGATTGGGAAATTTCACACATTGATGGAAAGTAGATGCAACTACTTGCATCCCATGGATCCATGGATCTTCCAAGAGAATATTATAAGGTAAATCAAGGTCAAGGATCTGGCATGTGGTTTCCATGATGGCTGGCCCTACTTGAATAGGGAGTTGAATAGTGCCTTGAGACACTCTTTCCAGATCATCATATGCTCTGATTTTGATACCCTTGCCCTTTTCAATGGCATCCTTGGAGAATCCTAGATTCTTTATTAGCTTGAGTGAACAGATGTTTAGACCTACACCACCATCCACCAAGAACCTTTTGACTTTTTTTTTATGGACCAAGACCTTGAGATGGAGTGTGTGGTTATGAGATGGTTGGGTTGGGAAGTCCTAATTTGAAAACGTTAGGAGATGTGGGGTAGTGATGTGTCCAACCATAGCTTGGAACTTGTTAGCATCAAGATCCACAGAGACGGTGGATGAAGCCAATGCTTCCTCTAGGATTTTTTTGTGTGGGTGAGATCTTCAGTAACTCCAAGATGGAGATCTGAGCGGGGGCTCTTTTCAGTTGATCCAAGACATTATATCTATTAGGAACGGATTTTGGATTTGAGGTGGATTCCCTAGGTGGCTATGATAACCCAAAAATGGTAACTTTGTCGCCATGTGTGGTGACTCCATAATCGGCTTTGGCTCCCTTGATGTTAACAATAGGACCCATTCATCTAGGGATGCAACAACAGGATCGTACACATGGTTTACATTGCCATACTTTGTCTTTCCATGGTTATTCCCTTTGTTATGATCTGGCATCAAATTCGTGTATATTTTAAGGTCTTGATTTCTAGCTAGTTGTTCAACATTTATGACCTTGTCATCGATGAGGTCTTGGATTAGATTTTTTAGTCTCATGCAATTGGTCGTCATGTGTCCCTTGATTTTATGAAAATCACAAAGGTGATTTTCATTGTACTATGGTGGTTTCACTTGGGGTCCTTGGTAATTCTCATAGACGGGGATTTTGATGAGATTCTCATTTACCAACTTCTTCATGACCGATTCAATTGATTCCCCAAGGGCTATGTATTTTTGCTTGAGAGGATATTTGTTTTGTGGGAAAGCTCTCCCTTGATTATTCAGATTGTTGACTTGATTATTGGGTGGTTGTTGTGATACTGCATTGCCTTGCATATTGTTTCGATTGTTGCCTTGCGGTTGTTGGTATGATTGGGTGTTTTATTTTTTAGCACTAATTATGACCTTGGCATCAACCACACCATCATTAGTGACATTTTTTTTTTTTGCCCATGTGCAAGGTTTTTCGTTATAACTAGTGGAAGGGTGGTTGTCTTGATACTCTTGATATGTGGGTGTCCCCCTTTGTGCAATAAGGGCTCTTTCGATGTTGAGCACCTTGGGGATCAACTAGTAATATGTGGTGATGCATTGCATTTTTAGATGGAAAGACAAGGTTTTCTCGAGATTGGAAATGATGGTGCAGATTTGTTGTTCCTCTTGCATGGTCCATTTACTCCTATTTTCCTTGGATCGCCATCGTTGCAAGAAGGATGTGAATGTTTCCCCCTTAGATTTTTTGAGCGCAGATAGTTCCTCTAGACTCACATCCATGCCAATGTTGAATGCGTAGTTTTTTATGAATGCATCCATGATTTCTTGGAACTTTTTGATTCTAGGAGGAAGGCAAGAGAACCATTCCAATGTTGGTCCTGCCAAACATTGAGGAAATAGCCACATTAGATATGTTTCATCGTATGCGACTTCCATGCAATGTACCTAGAATTCTCTAATGTGATCTTCAGGGTTTCATGTCCCATGATGTTTGTCCAATTGAGGGATTTCAAACCCTTTTGGGAATGGTACCATTGCAAGGCTCCTGTTGAATGGATAGGGGCAGAAATTGCTTGGTGTTTTCATTATTTTCCTAGATTGGAGGTCTAGCACCTATTGCGAAAGCAATTTGATTTGTGTCATCACATCATTTTGTGGATCAAGGGGTGGGGTGAATATGTTTTGAGATGGTTTGATCATTTGAGTGATGGGTGGGGTGCTTTGTATGTTTGGAGGAGTTTATTTCAAGCTTTGTTGTGCAATCAATGCCTGTTGATATGCCTACAATTGTTATTGTGCCAACAATGCTTGTTGTTGGTCTTGTCATTATTGTTCCAACAATGCTTGTTGTTCCAACAATGATTGTTGTTGGTCTTGTTGTTGTTGTGCCAGCAATGCTTGTTGTTGGGCTAGTAATTAGGCTTCTTATTTTTGTGCTTGGTACTGTTGCAGGGCTTGCTAATATGCTTGTCATTGAGTTGCTTGGTATTGTGCTTGCACTTGTGCTTGTTGAGCTTGATATTAGGTTTGTGCCTAAGCTTGAGCTTGTTGGGAAGCTTGTGCAGCTTGGGTAGCCTGTGCAGCTTGTGTGGCTTGTGTAGCTTGAGTTTCTTGAGCTGCTTGTGCAACTTGGGAAACTTGGGTAGCTTATTGTTGTTACAACAAAGCTTGAGCTTGGGCAGCCTGTTGTGCTTATTGTGCTTGTTGTGTGGCTTGTTGTTCCTACGCTTGTTGATCAACTTGTTGTGCAACTTGTGTGTTTTGTGCTTGTTGAGGTTGGAACTATTGAAGTGCCTTTTGATAGGATTGTTAAGTTGTTTGTAATGTGATACTATATTGGTTTTCCATGTTTGGTATTGGTGGTGGTGGTGGTGGTGGTGGATTCAGAATGGTGTGAGTCATTGTGAAGAGAGGTGTTGTTGGATTGATTTGTGTGGTGGATAATGTGGTTGATATGATAGACCCTTGCAAGACCACATTTTGAAGTATTTGGGGTATTGTGGATGATGTGTTGATTTCTTGTGTTGTTGTGATTGTTGCCACCTATTTTTGTGATATCGATGGCATGATTGGAGGATTCGGTACGATGGTTTGATTTATAACTGGGGGATTTTTTTTATTTTTTTGGTTGAGGTTTGGTAAGGGGGGTTTCCCTAAACTGAGGAGTGGTGTGGATGTTAGTGGTAGAGGTGGAAATGGTGGGAAGATGGGTGGTGTGTTCTCTTGAGGAAATGATGATGATGAGGGGTCAAATATTCCCCCTTGTCCAAATAGTCCTCGCTCTCCTTATGAAGTCATGGGGAGAGAGGCTTGTGTGTTAATAGGGTATGTCGATGTTGCATGAAAAGAGGGTGGGTCATTGGGGTCCTAAAAGATGAGCAGAATGTATGGGTGTTTTGGATTTTGAGGAATGGATTGACCCAAGATAGTGTTTGCATCCAAGTCTTGGTTGTTTACAAGGGGGTGTGTTTCAAGAGCATGAAGTAATGAGCTCCCCTTATTGACAATTGGTTGAGTTGGAGCAATGGATGATGTGGTTTGTGGGATGGTTTGAGTGATGCTTTGAAAGGAGGCTGTGAATGAGACTGGTGGCATAATCCCAAGGGGTTTCTCCACAATAGTGCTTACATCAAAATCAGAAGGGAGTTTAGCCCCTTCTTTTGCCAATTCTAGCATGTATTGTGAGGGATTAAGTTTCATCATGGCATATTTTATGAGTCTCAGGATTTTGGACCATTTTTATGATTTCATCTTAAGTCATCCCTAGGACATTGTTGGTGATGTCCTCCACTTGGCCACCTTCTTCTTGAGGATCTTGTGGAAGGGGAGGAAGATTGGGTGGGGGATTGCTATATCCAATGGGATTGATTTTGGGTGTGGTTTGACTCAAGTCACTTGAAGTGGATGTTTCTTTGTTCATTTCCATGTTCTTCTTGTGTTGAGATCTAGTTTGGACCATAAAATAAGGATATGTTTTTAGGAATGTGGGAGGTGAACCTCTAACTCCTTGGATTGATCTAAACTTTAGGTACAAAAAAAGAAAGTCTAAGATATTAAGGATCAAGGATGGTGATGAGATAGTGAAAGATGAATGATTATGAATGATTTAAACTCTTAAGAAACCTTGAAGGAGATACTAGACATTAGGACTTTTGGATTTTGATGTTGGATTTTCCTTTGGAATTTGATTTTGATTTGGTTTGATTTGATTTGGATTTGGTTTGATTTGATAATTTAACTAAGTGTATGAAGAAGGATGCATCCACACACACTTAGCCAAACAAGATATTTTTTATTTGTTTCAAAATATTTTCCCAAAGTCTAGTATGAAGGATTTTTTCAAGATTTCTAAGAGTTGTTTGTGAGATGGTTTTGATTGATGTTTGAAGATGGATGAGAGTGTTGATTTTGATCCTAAGTGAACCTAGAAAGAATTTTGTTTACTAGACCTAGGTGTTGAAGAACATGCTATACTTCCTATGTGAGATACTCAAACCTTTGAAAAAGTCTTGGATTTTGACAATAGTAAAATGAATACAAATTGGGATTGTTCTTTGATGCATGTTTGTAAAATTTGAAGACCAATCTCTCTCTAAATTCGTAAAGCATAGACAAACGTTTCTTGAGAGATATTGGACTAAGACTTTTAGACTTTGGTTTTCCGATTTTGATCTTTCAAGAAATCATTTGGAAGAGCACATGTGTGGGGTTCAATTGTTTCTTATCTTTGCTTAATAAGTTCTTTTTACCACAAACACTTTCTTTCCTTAGCTTTTCAAACTAAATGTCTAATTTCCCAATTTCTTCTCATCCGGCAAGGTCCATTATGTGGAAATCAAGGAAATCAAAGCAATAGTTCCCTAATGTTGACTTTAGTGAGAGAAAATTGAGATATAAATTCAAATGCTTAGAAGCCTCTAAGGATGGAATCCCTAGGGAAAGCAATAGCACTTGGATTTTTCCAAAGGTATTTGCTCCTCCTAAAGAGTTTGAGATTTGATGATCATGGTTGAATGTTTGTTTTCCAATGTTTTAGATACAAGCAAAGTGTTTTGATTCCAAAAATGATGCACAACCCTAGGATAGAAAGAGACCATATTTGTTGAATTCCCACTTGGATAAATCTAGTTGAACCTATTCTTGGTAGATGATTAGAAGCTTGACCACACTAGCTCCCCTCCATGACACTCACTTCTATGGGTCAGCCAAGATTTAGTTCTCATGAATCTCCCATGACGAACTTTTCATCTCTACCAAAATCCGCAAAAATGTGGGATAGCTTCAGAATGACCGTTCTTGCACCAATAAATAGTAAGGGTTTTGGCCTCTATACAAATTGGTTCTTAGTCAGGGTGATCAAGGACATGGCACCTTGTGAGCATCTAGTAAGCCACTAAAGGCTTTAATTGATCCTACTAGGGGTGCTTATACTTTTTAAGGTAGTACCTCATTCTGAAAGACACTATACAGCTAAGGCCTACATACCATGAGGACTTGACAGTTTAGTCTTATCCATTTGTATACCAGCCCGAGTAAAAAATTGGTTGGAGTCGCCTTCGAGTTCTCCTTTCAGATGTATCTCTTAGGCAGGCCCCTCTAAAGGTAAAAAAAAGTGAGCAAGTACATCCGTAGTTTGATCAATCCTTGTTTGCGTGAACAAAGAGAGAACACACGTGATATACTCAACTCACACTAGAAAGATTTTGTTCAATTTTAAGAGCCCAAATTGAAGTGTGGAGGCAATATTTTATACAACTTAATATCACCAAAAGACTTTTGATTCTCAAGATTTTCATGAAGCGCGAGAGAAGTGCATACACCTTTTAAATGATATTACCTTGTAAAAGAGATTACAAAACACAAAATATACATGTTCATTTTAACTCCAAAAGCAATAATGGATTTTTTTAAGCACCAAGATGAAGTGTGAAGTTTGCTTGTTCAATTTTTAAAATCCAAAACCAACTCTAGTAAGTTCCTAAAGTTCTTTTTAATCCCTTTGATTGTTCTTTTTAAAACCCAAATGAAATGTATTGAGTCCTAAAAACTTGAAGCTAACAAAAGCCTTAAGAATGGGATTATAATTTCTCTGAAAGTGTTTAAAAACACTTGATACAATCATAGGATAATTCCATAAGAATCCTTTTTCTTCATTTCTCCCTTCCCTTTTAATCACTCCAACCTACAGAAAACTAGTTAATCCACAGAAAACAGAGACCTAAAACAGGTTAAAAGTTCAAATTGATCAAAGACAAAAAATCACATGTTAAAATTAACTTGAAGGTTGAATTTTACCCCACCCCAGTGATGCAATCCACAAAGGTGTCACAGTTTGAAGAGGTCCAGCGGTGCTCTGGTGAAACCAGCCTCTGTGGAGAAACAGAGACCGTGATTGTGTCATTGTTTCACCTAGCGGCGCACTGTGGAGTTTGGCTAACCAGACCCTTAGGAAATGACAAGAGCATTGTTTTTTGGAGTGTTGATAGTGTCACTAAATAGAGACGTTGGACTAATAGCAACGCTGTTTGATTTTTACAGTGTCGTTGTTTCCTGTAGACACACAAAAATTTGAAAAACAACAAAATTTTGGTCCAAAAATGTGTTAATTTCTCAAGATTAGCCCTCCTTCTAGTGACACAATGTGAATGGTAGCTTTAGACCTGTACAAACATGAACAAACAACACAATGTTAGTCAATTATACAAATCTAAACTAGCATTCCCCATGAGATTCATTTGAAGCATAATGAACAAGAAATAAAGAAAAGAAATCAAGTAAAAGCAATCTAAATCCTATTCCAATGCTCAAACCCTCAATCCCATGGGGGAATTGGTGCTATTTTGATGTGGAAAATAGCCCTTTCTCGATTCCTTGCAAGCTTTGATGATGAACAATGGTGCTCCTTGATGAAATTTGCAATAACCTAGCTATGGTGGATGAAAATTATGAAAACTTGGATGAAGCGTTGATGAATTTTCTCAAAACCTATAGATAATAACTTTACATAAAGTTGTGGATCCAAAATTAGTAGAAGAGCTCTCCATTTATAGGAATGAAGGATGGAGGAATGAAAGATATGAAGAATGTGGGACTAAGCATAAGCCAATGGCATTATGCCACTTGTCAAAATGCTAGTGGAGAGAGGTGGAGCACATTTTGGTCAATGTGCAAATAAATGCAATTAGGTGGAAATTTGAAATTTGAAAGTTGGATTGTGGAGGAAGATGTGGAAGAGGAGTTAATGCCACTTGGCTCCAAAAAAAGGACTTGTAAGAGATATAAATGCCATGTTGGAGGACAAGACCTTTTGGGAGTGAGATTTCAAAATGAGGGAATATTCCAACTTGATGCCCTTTTGAATGAAAATAGAAGAATTTATAAATCAATTAAATTAATTTACTTGTGCAAGTTGAAAAATCTAGAGGATTTGATGGATTAGTGTTAGAGTTAATCAGTATTTAATTAACTTAGATGGCGATTAGTTTGATTTGACACTATGACTTATATTTTTTAGATTTGTTTAAATCAAAATGAGAGGAATATGAATATTAGATTTAATTAAATAAAGTTTGATTTATTTAGTTAAAGAGGTATGATGTTAGACTTAAATCAAATAAAGGCTAGTTTATTTAATTTAAGGGAGATGAAATATGGTTTAATCAAATAAAGTGATTTATTTAATTAAAAGAGGAACACTAGGATTAATCAAATAAAATGATTTATTTAATTAATAGAAGATAATTATTTAACCAAATAAAGTGGATTTATTTAATTAAAAGATGAAATATGATGAATTTAATCAAATAAAGATTATTCGATTAAATGGTTAGTAGAGAGATGATTTAGGCAGAATTGGTGTTAGTAAATCAAGATCAAGTGTGTGAGACCAATTAGTATAATTTACGTGTCTACATACAAAATTGCACAAATTGAAAAGAAAAGATTAACTACAAATAAATGCACTGATTATTAACTTGATAATTGATTAACAATGAGTATAATATATATATCAAGAGATGAGCCTTCTAAAATTGCAATTGCCAACTAGAAAATAGGCAATGCATTCCCAATACTTTGAAAGCAATAATCCACCCAAAATTGCAACAGTAGATAAGACAAATGAACCGAAATGGGCTTAACTGAATAAAGAATAGTTCACCATTCACAGCTTGGTGAAACCATTGCCAAACTTAGAAGATCTTAAAGATAAAGAATAATTATGATCTATATAATATAGAATTAGTACCCACTTTGATGACTACAAAATTTTCAACCATGGGCTTATCATGATTTTTCAAATTTGGTAAGAAGGCTTATTTAAGAACCTTGAGCAATGTATTTCCTAATTATGCCTTGTTCTTACATATCTCAATTCAGTTTAATTCAAAGAGTTCCATCAAATGCTTTATCTAAAAGAAAAAAATGTGTTTTCAATTGGTATTCCATGAGATGTTTCATAAAAAGATTCCAATATATTTAATCTTTTGATTGGAACAACTCAATTAAGAAAAGGATACATAATCTTCACAACACTTACAAAACATAATATTCATAGTAGATGAATAGTTAACTTCTTGACACATTATCATACAAAAATTTATCTTGAATATTCTTTAAACATTTTCATAGCATAATCCTCATAGTACAAAATGAATTGTTATGTTCTTGATCCATCACCATATAAACACATCAAAAGATGTATATGTCAACTTTTTGCAATATTATTTCTTGTATAGGAAATGGACTTGGGTGAAAACTTTATTTATCACACCAAATAATAAATGTATGTGAGAGCATCACTTGTTTCTCTTAAACTCCAATTTTCAAGCATAGAAAATTATTTCAAATGAAAATGACAAAATGGTTCACAACCTAAGTTGTTAATTGAGGAAAAATAAAAAAATTCCAAGTTCCACCATTGTATGCATTTATAGTTGGTTATATATTCTTGTAAGGGAAAGGAGGATAATTAAAAAACGTCTTGTGCTTGCTAGACTTGAGGATGATCATATGATTTTTGTGTAGAAAACTCAGACTTCTCAACTATCATGTGACTGTTTCTCTTTTTTATTATTTTGCATGCCATCATAAGGGATCAAGTTGGTTGAACATAGCTCGAAGTGAATTGGCATGTTTGGGTGCGAAAGAGGACCATGCCTAGTGTAAATGTACCTATCGGGATGCGTTGGAACAGTTCATTTGGTCACATGAGTTGCAAAACGAAAGTTGCATTCTTTGCGACTTTACACTACTTGCATTTGACACTTTTTCCATCAAGTGAAAACTGGACACCATGAGAAAACAACTTCGAGATAACAAAAACCAAGATATTTTATTATAGAGGAGCCCAACGCGATCTCATAGGCTCAGACGAAGAGTTCCTAAGTGTCACGGTTTCTGAGTAATAGTCTGTCAAAGATTGTAGACATTTTGCACTTAAGACCCTTAGGGGATCGAGTCGGTTGAACATGGCTTAGAGTGATTCAGCATGTTTGGGTGTGAAAGAGGACCGTGCCTAGCATAAACATACCCATCCAGACACGTTGGAATAGTTCGTTTGGTCACATAAGTTGTAGAACGAAAGTTGCACCACTTTGCAACTTTACACTGCTTGCATTTGACACTTTTCCATCAAGTGAAAACTAGACACCATGGGAAAAAAATTTGAGATAACAAAAACCG
>VDFB02270651.1:706891948-706912079 GCA_007258455.2 Sequoia sempervirens
CTCTATCTCTATCCCTCCCACCCTACCTAGATAAGTCCCTCTCAATCCACCCCCCTCTATCTCTCCCTCTCTCAAGTCACTCCCTCCCACACCCTCTCCCTCTCTCAAGTCCCTCTCTCTCCCACTCCCTCTCTCTCGCACTCCCTCTCACTACATGTCTCTCAAGTCTCTCCCTCTGACACCCTACCTACATAACTCTCTCTTTCTCTCCCTCTCTCTCTCCCCTACTCTCTCTCTCTCTCTCCCTCCCTCTCTTTCAATTCTCTCTCTCCCACCCCTATCTCTCTCTGTCCCTCTATCCCTCCCACCCTACCTAGCTAAGTCCCTCTCACTCCAACCCCTTCTCTCCCACTCCCTCTCTCTTAGACTCTCCCTTCCACCCCTTCTCCCTCTCTCAAGACTCCCTCTCTCACTACCTCTCTAAATTTATCTCTCTCTCTTAGGTCTCTCCCTCCCTCTCTCCCTTCCACCCTACCTAGAAAACTCTCTCTTAAAATTCTCTCTCCCTCTAAAGACATACATAAATGCATGTACATACTTACATGCATATAAGCACAATTCATGTGTACATACAATACTACATATGTACAAGCATACATTTACATATGTATATACAATATTACATACATATAGGTATACATACATACATGAATTGATGCATACATACATACAGGCATACATACATACATACAAGCATGCATACATACATACATACATACATACATACATACATGTACATACAAACATACAAATATATAAACATACATTCAATAGAGTAGCATTTAACATAAATCAAGACATAACACGAGTGTGTTATACCATGCTCACATTATGTCTTGCTAGGCATGTCCCACACACATGCAAAAAACATGTCAAAACTAAGATATAATGTGAGCACATTATAACACACTCGCGTTATATCTTTCTTTGGGAATCCCCAAGCCTTAGGCTTGGTATTTTCCTTGGAATACCAACCCAAAGGCTTGGAGGGTCTTCCCAACGACCAAAGACGTGCTTTTGCAAATTCTACAATATTTCACATAATCGGGTCCGTGCTCACTGTCAGGATTGCACGTGTTTCAACGTCGAACAAATCGAACACATGGGTAATGTTAGGCTCTCTCTTAGCTATCCAACAATGTAATTTTTTTCACTTTTTGACAATTTTAAGCCTTCCATCTAGGTATGTGCAGGATCATCATGGAAAAAATAGGCCCTTAAGTGGCAAAAAATTTAGAAAAATCGGAGTTAGGCAACTTGACGTAAAAATTTGAATAAGTTATCTATATTATTTCAAAAATATGTAAGAATAGAATCTATAGAAAATTTAATTTAGTTTCTAAACTTCTAGGTTTATTTATTTATTTTAAATCTATTTGGTGAAAATTTGAAATTTTAATGTAGAGCACTTAAATTCGGAAAAAATGAGAAGTAGGTGTCTGTCGACCACCTTAACCACAATAAAATGATAGTATTTTTTATAATATTTTAGATATAAGTAGAGGACTCATGTCTAGATGTGATGCATATTTTTTGTAATTTTTTCAAAGTAAATAATTAATTATGAATTTTTATTACAACTTTTAAAAAAATATAAAATGATGTTTGACCACCTTAACTTGGTCAAAACTTCATGAAATTCATTTTTCTTTTTAATCCTCTAGTATGCGAAGCATAGAATGTGATGTATGTTTTGGATTCCAAAAACGTGATACCGTTTGAAAGCTATAGATGTTTTTCAATCAGCCTATCAATTACAACTTTAGTCGTAATTCAAATAGAAAATGAATAATAATTATTTATTAAATTCAAAGTAAAGCATAATTTATATTCGTGGAAAGCTAAGAATCTCCTTTAAAAACCCTTTTCATTTAATCAATTTTGGGTAAAATAAAGTCATCAGCCACATACCCTACAAATACCCATAATATCGCCACATTTTGGCCCATCATGATCCTACACATACCTATCTATAATTTTTTTTGTTTGTGTGTCTCTTTTTTGGAAAAAAATAGTGTTTGGTGTTTTTCTCATTATAAATTATCTGTTCATCAAAATTTCAAATAAATTACATTTTTACAAACTAGACTCCATTCTACAAATTTAAAAAAGAAAAATTCAATTAGTTTCCAAAATTTGTAAGGGTAGCATGGTCAAAATTTTGTTTTTTAGGAAGTTTCCACTTTGAAAATTAGTAAAAAATGAAATATTCATAAAAAAATTATCAAAAAAATCATGCATCAACTACATACTGTTAGCTAATTTCTCACCAAAGCGATTTTAAAAATACTAAAAAAAAGTTCACATTGCTATGTTTGCACAGAAGTTGCTATGTTATGTTTTTTTGACAAAAACAACACCAATTTTTGTACATCCCTCTTTTGAACCCCTTAATCTCAACCATTTTCAAAATAAATTAGTAGTTTAGAAAGTAGACTCAGAGCACTACAATCCTTTTTCTTGTTGCATCTCAAAATTTTGAGTGTTACTATCCTCAATTTCATGTCCAAGGTCAGTATTTCCTAATTTTAGAAAAAAAAGTGGCTACTTAAGCCCCCTTTTTGGGCCCCCATCTTTTTGCGCTTACCCTCATGGATTCTAATAGGCAGTTCCCTTGGTTGGTAGGGTAGAAATAATAATGGTGTACTATAGAAAAAAGTATTTCTTGCTTGACATGGGAATAGTTGATGATAAATTGGACTTAAAGAGGCCTTGATTTGGTGTTGTGAGGTGTTTTTCACATCCACACTAGGTCTTGGATTCTTGCAAATTGAATAAGATGTGTTTATCAATGTCTTGTAAAGGTGTTGTAAAGTGTTGTAAAATAATTTCACGCCTCTCTAGACTTAATGAACCTATTTTCCCTTAATTCAACATTATAAAATCTATTTAAGTACATTATCACATCAATCTAGAAGGCTTGTGAACTAAATTTAACTTTGATCTAGTGTTGTAATGTGTCTTACACATTCACATTGGATGTTGTGCCTTTCTAGGTTGTGTGGACCTTATTTTAGTGTTGTAAAGTGTATTTAGTCACACTTTCACATTAAATTTTGTGTCCCAAGCCCTAATTGACCTTTACATCATCATTAATAGGCCCCTATGACCCCATATTGTGCATCTTGAGGCAATATTTGATGAAATAACCAACAAAGTCACTGTATAAACCTGATTTTCTTATCTTCCAACAACCCAATTGGCAAATGGGCCCCTCCATGACTAATTCATCATCTGTGGAAAATGAGTACCTACCAAGTGGGATTGATTCGCCCAAGGTGGTGAATTAGTTCCATTTGGGTCATTTTTTAGTTTTGAGCAGGAAAAAGTTGGATTTTAAGTTCTATTTTTCTCCATGTCATCCTTAGGGATCCAATTAATGAGAAAATAAGGTGAATTTCCTATAAATACAACTCTCTAAACCCTAAATCATAACCATTCTTCATTATTCATCCATCATTCTTTCATCTCAAGTCAAACAAGCTAGGGTTTTATCATTTCAAGTCATCAAGATAGCTTTCAAACACATTCAAGGTCAGAATCTTCCTCCATTGTTGCAGAAATCCAAGATCAATCATCATGGAAAGGTAATAACTCCATTGTTGCATGCTTCATTACATTCTTTCTTCATTTGGTTTAATTACCTAAAAAGGGGTTTGACCAAGGAAAACCCCCATACCCTAACATTCAACATTTCTCTTTCTCTTCTTGTGTGTTTGTAGATTTAGACATATTGAAGGCTTGGAAATCATTAAAGATCAAGTTGTAAATTTTTTTAAGACATATCCTTGTTGAACAAGTCAAAATATCAACAAAAAAGTCACTTTCAGGTTCGGAAATCAAACATTCAGAGGCGAACACCTGTTAGGAACCGAAGTGCAAACCAGAGACTACAGTTTCCACTTTTGAATCTTCAAAAATTCATAAGTGGATTTATTCCCCATTGATGGCGAATGAGTCCCATTGCTAGGCTTGAACAGGGTTTTCCACAGTTTTGGATACCCTTTTGTCTGAAATGGGCTCTAGAACAGTTTCCCAGAACTAGGATTAGTTCACCCAGAATGGCGAATGAGTCCATGTAGGACAAATTTTTAATATCTATAGCATTCCAAAAGTCATTTCCAGTTTCCATCAAGTTCTCAGTTGCACACTTCCAATTTCATCAAATTTTGTTACAATTTGCTTTCATTTTTAGATGTTTTTGCATATCACAATGTGTTTTCCAACAAGTTACATTTCAATAGTTTCCACTTAATGATCAATAGAGCTTTTATCAGTTATTTGCATTTAGTTGGTCTCATTTAGGCACATTTCATTCATATTTCCATTATACTTGCATTAGTTTGAGTGAACCACCTAGGTTTTTGGCCTATCTCTCTCCTTTTAGAAGAAAAACCCTAAGAGTGTAAGAGAGCCATAGCACCCAAAAATATATGGTTCATTTTGGTGAACCTTCCTTTAGAATACTTTTATTTTCTGATTTGGAGTCCTTCATCATCGAGATCCAACCTCACATTGACCTTGCATTAGGGTTTGCATGGATTAATTTGCATGTTAGGTTTCAAATTCTGCATTCATGAAAAGTGCATTTAGGTTGCATTTTTGGCATCTAAAATCATTAAAATTTTCTAAAATTTTGCATTCTCATCTTAGGTCTGCATCTTACAACTCAGAAAACATCAAAATCACTAAGAATTTTTTTGAAAATTCTAAAAAAAAATTCCCCATTGGGACTCATTTTCCACCTTGGGCGAATAAGTCCCTTTTCACCCCTGAAATTGCCTTTTACATAACTAAAAACCCTATTTTTAAGCTTTTGTTTGATGCCATTACCTAGTTGTATCCATTGGCTGAGTTTCTATAACATGCATTTCATTAGATTTAGCCTAAATTAGCTCATTTCATGCATTGCCTAATTTCAATTTTGCATTCACAAAATTTCATTTTCAGATAATTGCATTGTGTAATCAGAAAATTATCTTGCTTGAAAACTAAAAATTGCATTTCATTTTACATTCTTATATTGCATTTCAAGTTTGTATAGTTTAATTTTTCCAAATGTTAGTTTCAATCTTCTCCAAATTTGTAAAGAAAAAGTTAGTCAATAAGCATGTTAGTCATTCATTCAATGCATTTCCTAGTTATGAAAGTCTCTTAATGCAAGAGAGTGAAAATGTCAATGTTAACCTTACACTTACACCCTCTCCTATCTCTCCTACTTGTGTGGATGATGTGATAGAAGAGCATACAAACATAGATAACCATGATGATCATGATTGTTCTTCTCCCAATACCTCTCTTTTTAATGATGAAGGTATCTTGCCGGAAGAAGATACAATCATTGACAATCATGAGGATCATCTTTGTCTTTCTTCTCATCCCCTTTGGGAAGATATTCTAGCACAAGAGAATGAAATTATAGACACCTTCTTAAACATCACCTTACCTAATTTCCATTCTTCTTCGGCTTGTGAGAATGATTTCGAGGAAGATAAGATTATAAATGATGAGGATATGTTGGTCTACAACAACCCTCTTTATGATCCTTCCCCTATCTCTCCTATTTTGGAAGACATTAGGGAGCAAAGGAATGAAGTCATAAATGATCATGATAATCATACTTGTTCTTCTCCTAGTCTCTCCCCTAGTTGTAAGGAAGATGCTTTGATGTTAGAAAATACAAACAATGAGAGTGATGAGAATCTTACTTGTCCCCTTTCACCTAAGGAAAACCTTATTGAGCAAAACAATTCAACCATTGATCATTCCCCTACTTGCGATGAAGTCATTTTAGAGGAACCAATCCTTGAATGTCAAGAAAATTTGGTTTGGTATTCTCCTAAAAACTCTCCTCCTAGGGAGAATATCATGGTTTTAGAAAATGACAACAATAGTTATATGTCTTCCTTAACTCATAATAAAAAGGTGATTTTAGATTTCCCTTCATTAGAAATACATAAAACCAAAACCATTGAGGTTGTGAATGTGCAATTGTCCATTAGATCCCCCTCAATCAATGGTCCTCATACATACTCTGTGGGACATCCTAAGAATCCTCTAATTCTCTACCCACCTTCACACAAACAACAAAATCAAACCCAACCTAAACTCATCCTGTATCCTCCATCACACAAATCTCACACTCACAACAAACCTGAACTTATCCTTTACCCACCTACGCATAATGTTTCGTAGCAACCGAGTCATAATAATGTTGCTCATACATATAACACTAGAAACAATCCTCAACCACATCAACCAACCCCAACCTCCTTCCCTTTTCCTAATTCTATACTACCCAGTGCTCCTCGATTACAAGAGTATGATCTTGTTGAACAACTTAAGTGCACTCCCGCAAAGATATCTCTTTGGGACCTTCTTCAGAGTTCACCTAACTATCACACTATGCTTCAAACGGCCTTACAACAAGTTCCCATCCCTTCTAATGTGCAACTAATAGACATATCAGCCATAATTCAAGGATTGAACGATGACATTATTTTCCACCAAAGTGAACTCCCCCATTTGGACGTGGAAAAACAACATGATGCTTTCCAAATAATATCTCAATACAAAATGATAGGGATAAAGCGAACCCTTGTTGAAAATGGCTCTGCTCTTAATGTGTGTAGTGTAAACCTCTTGGATAGGCTTCGTGTGGATAGATCAAAAATTCAACCTTATTCTTTATCTATTAAGGGCTTTCACAATACAACAAAACAACCACTTGGTGTGATCACTTTGCCTATTATAGTTGGAGTGGCCACATTAGATACAGAAATTCATGTTATGCCTCATGGATTTTCATATAGTCTCCTTTTAGGCAGACCATGGATTCATGAAATGAATGCAGTGCCTTCCATTCTTCATCGCAAAATGAAATACATTCACAACAACAAAGTGTACACAATTGAAGCTGACCCTGATCCCGATAGTCATTTGAACATTGAGAAAAATAAAGCACATCATTTAAACACATTAACACCAACCACACAAGTGGAACCCACACAACAACAAGACAAACAACATCTTGAACAAGTAACAAAGCTATTAGAAGATGATTGGGGTTCCTTGGATTTCCAACATGAATTCATGGGAAAATACAAAATCATCAAGAAAGATTCAAATAAGGGAAAAGAAATAACAATAATGTCAACAAAAAATTCATATGACCTTTCGAAAGCATCTACCTCAACCACTTTATCCAACGAAGCAAATTACACAACAAAATTTGATGAACTTAATCATGAACAACCACCTGATCCAAAAGCAATGAAAAAGCTTTATGGACGTGGCTATGAGCTTATGAAACAACTTGGATATAGTGGAAAAGGATGTGGTTCTAATGAACAAGGTATCTGTAACCCTATAGATCCTCTCACACAACAAACAACTCATGGTCTTGGTTATTGTCCTTTGATAGAAATCACCAAGCCTTCACTCAATATCAACACCATCGCAAAAAATTCATCAAAACCAACCTTAACCATAGTGCATCCTAAACTAATTGATAGTAGTGGTCTTTATCATTCTCTTTTGCAAGCAATCAAACAAATAAATACACCTTCGCTTAATGTCAATGGCATCTCGCAAAACGGTAGTGATTTGAATTTGATAGATTTCCCCCCTCTTGTAAGAGTGAGAACAAAATCTTGCAATCTAAAGAACCTTGTGTAGGTATGGCATCCTGTACTAAGCAAGACATCTCTTTTCCACCAACAACAAAAACTACTTCTCTCCTTGATCAAGAGGGTATCTTGTCGAGACTCCTCCAAGATCACTTGATATCCCTTCCTCCACAAACTCGAAAGAATGTTACTACAAGAATTCATTTTGCACATATCATAGAGTTCATGATCATTCTACCAATGAATGTAAGGCTTTGAGTAATAAAATCCAACATCTTAAGGAGTTTGGTATTCTTCCTTATGTGGAGGCACCTCATTACTCTAATTGATATTGGTTTTCACTCTCATTGGCATTTCATTAATCATCTCAGCTCACTTTTGTCCTGCACTAAGTGGGGGCAAGGGGTTAGGTAGCCTTGTCCTCGTATGTCACTTTCCATTGTTGCTTTTGGCTAGTTGTTAACCTTTCATGAATATATAAGAGCAAGCTTGGGACGTGGATGACATGCCTTAAGTTGGCTCGCATGTGACATACTATCTTTTTCATGACATAGCTTCTCGAAAACATATGACTTGGCATAGGACTTTTCGAGTAAGCTCTCATGTTCTCCTTCTTCTACTTTAAAGCAATTACTCATAGTACTAGTGTTCGCAGCTGCTTTAAAGTGGGGGCATACATCACCACTCACATTTCATTGTGCGATTTTCTTTTTCTTGCGATTTCCTCTCTCAAAAACATTAGGTACAATGTTGCCCAGGATGAGACATTGCACTTGTCCTCTCTTGAAAATAAGATGAGACCATTTTGCACTTATCCTCTCTTGGATACATTAAGCATAATGTTCGCTAAGACGAGACCTTGCACGAACTAAGAAAAATCCCTTTGAACAAAGCCTACACCATTTTGCATTGACAATGTCTATGAGTGTCAAGCATACGAAGCTTTTCTTACTTCATAGAGCTTGAAAACCATTTTTCTTTTGTGGCACCTTATTAAAGTTATTAGGAGGTATAACTTTGGTATGGTTGAGCGAGAAAGCCCATTCTGAGGCATGACTTTTCTCCACAGCCACCTTGTGGATTTCTCACCCCGTAGACAACCAGAAGTTTCATGGCCCTAGAGTGAGTATACTTAGGACTTCTCACCTGACAGACAACCAAGAGTTTCGTCACCTCAGAGTGAGTATGCATTTATGGACAAACAACCTAGATCTATTCCACAACGTGTTGGACAAATGGTCGAAGCTTGATCCACCTTTTTATTTTTCGCTCTTCTCTTCCTTCTAGTTCTTGCCATTACATGATTGCATATCTTGTTTGGTTGCACATCATGTGTGTCATTTTGTACTCATGTTGGTTTGACTTAGGATCTTATATCTTGGGGACTTGACCTCCTTCTCGATCTTTTTTATCCTAGACCATCCACATTGGTATGATTGGGCATCTCTTGAATGTATACTTTAGTATGAGTTTGAAGCAAGTTCATCCTCTCACTAAAGTGGGTGTTAAATGTACCATAGAAAATAGTATTTCTTACTTGACATGGGAATAGTTGATAAATTGGACTTAAGCAAGCCTTGATTTGGTGTTGTGAGGTGTTTTTCACATCCACAAGTTAGGTCTTAGATCCTTGCAAATTGAATAACATGTGTTTATCAATGTCTTGTACAAAGGTGTTGTAAAGTGTTGTAAAAGACTTTCACACCTCTCTAGACTTAATGAACCCATTTTCCCTTAATTCAACATTATAAAATGTATTTAATTGCATTATCACATCAATCTAGAAGGCTTGTGAACTAAATTTAACTTTAATCTAGTGTTGTAATGTGTCTTACACATTCACATTGGATGTTGTACCTTTCTAGGCTGTGTGGACCTCATTTAGTGTTGTAAAGTGTATTTAGTCACACTTTCAGATTGAATTTTGTGTCCCAAGCCCTAATTGACCTTTACATCATCATTAATAAGCCCCTATGACCCCATATTGTGTATCGCGAGGTAATATTTGATGAAATAATTGATAAAATCACTATAAACCTAATTTTCTTATCTCCCAACAACCCAGTAGGGAAATGGGCCCCTCTGGGACTAATTCACCATCTATGGTGAATGAGTCCCTGCTAGGTGGGACTAATTCACCCAAGGTGGTGAATTAGTCCCATTTGGGTCATTTTTGAGTTTTGAGTGGGAAAAAGTTGGATTTTAAGTTCTATTTTTCTCCATGTCGGCCATAGGGATCCAATTAACAATAAAATAAGGTGAATTTCCTATAAATACAACTCTCTAAACCCTAAATCATAACCATTCTTCATTATTCATCCATCATTCTTTCATCTCAAGTAAAAATAAGCTAGGGTTTTATCATTTCAAGTCATCAAGATAGCTTCCAAAGACATTCAAGGGTAGAGTCTTCCTCCATTGCTGCAAAAATCCAAGATCAATCATTATGGAAAGGTAATAACTCCATTGTTGCATGCTTCATTACATTCTTTCTTCATTTGGTTTAATTACCTAAAAAGGGGTTTGACCAAGGCAAACCCCCATACCCTAACATTCAACATTTCTCTTTCTCTTCTTGTGTGTTTGTAGATTTAGACATCTTGAAGGCTTGGAAATCATTGAAGATCAAGTTGCAAAGTTGTTGAAGACATCTCCTTATTGAACAAGTCAAAATATCAACAAAAAAGTCACTTTTAAGTTCGAAAATCAGACTTTCAAAGGCAATCACCTGTTAAGAACCGAAGTGCAAAATGGAGACTTCAGTTTCCACTTTTAAATCTTCAAAAATTCAAAAGTGGACTGATTCGCCATTAATGGTGAATGAGTCCCACTGCAGGCCTGAATAGGGTTTTTTGCAGTTTTGGATACCCTTTTGTCTGAAACGGGCTCCGAAACAGTTTCCCAAAACTAAGACTAATTCATCCAAAATGGTGAATGAGTCCCTGTAGGCCAAATTTTTAGTATCTACAGCATTCCAGAAGTCATTTCTAGTTTCCATCAAGTTCTCAAGTGCACACTTCCTATTTCATCAAATTTTGTTATAGTTTGCTTTCATTTCTAAGTGTTTTTGCATATCACAATGTGTTTTCCAACAAGTTACATTTCAATAATTTCCACTTAATGATCAATAGCTTTTATCAGTTATTTGCATTTAGTTTATCTCATATAGGCACATTTCATTCATATTTCTATTATACTTGCATTAGTTTGAGTGAACCACCTAGGTTTTTGGCCTATCTCTCTCCTTTTAAGTGAAAAACCCTAAGAGTGTAAGAGAGCCATAGCACCCAAAAATCTATGGTTCAAATGGAATATACAAATCTAACCAAAAAATAGGGTACATAGGATGCCTAGTGAAAATAAGTAGTTAAACTATACTAGTGTATGCAAAGGGGTATAAAAAAAAATTGAGGGGTATAAATGAAATTACGTGTGTTTATTAGTACCCTACAAATGCATAACTATGTCTTGAGTTTATTAAGTGAATCCCTTAGAAAGCTACATGTGCTAGAGAAATCACATCTCCATCTTTTTAGGGTCTATAATTTTCTTAATTACTTGTTTTCAGTTCTCAAACCAACTTTA
This sequence comes from Sequoia sempervirens, assembly GCA_007258455.2. Lineage (NCBI taxonomy): Eukaryota > Viridiplantae > Streptophyta > Pinopsida > Cupressales > Cupressaceae > Sequoia > Sequoia sempervirens. Next base: position 706,903,162 of record VDFB02270651.1, read on the forward strand.
GCTTGAATTTTTATTCCCTCTCCCTCCATAGGGCTTTGTTTTTGTACCTCACTTGTACTTCTCATGAACCGACTTTAGCATGATTATGAATTTTACTCTTCTAAAGGGCCTTGAATATTGCTTCCTAATAATTTTATCTATTTTACCTTTTTATTATTTACAAAGTAAAGTGTGCACTTTTTAATAAGAAATAATCAAGCTGTCATTTATCTCAAAGACTATTGGATCATAAATTTGAGGATCAAGAAAATATTAATAATTATTCAATATAAAATTATTAATAACTTTTTTTATAGTACAATACAAAATGACAAACATCTCAAACATTTATTATCAATATCATGATGATGTAACTCATGAGAAACCATGTCGCCATTTAAATATTATACTAATTATTATTCTCTTTTACATTATAATTGACAAGTGCCCAAAACATTTATTAATAGTCTATTTTTATTATCATTTCCATTGTAATAGAATGATTGTAACAATTAATATTTACTAATACTTTTAATTTTTTATTGTTATCTAGAATTTCTACCATATTAAGACTATTCATTATGTATCACTTGTTAATTACAAATTTATTTATTCTTGAGACAAAAGGTATCATAATTATATATTTTTTTTTTATTAATACTATTTGCTGTCACATAAGCTTGTCAATACAAGAATATTTACATTAAGACGAAAATTATATATACAGACAAACAATCATATTATATATTATATGATAAAAAAGCCAATCTTAAAACTTAATTTAGATAAATAAATCAATATTTTTAATAAAACACAAACTATTTCTATTATAACAAAAATTATAATAATTAATATTTATTAATACTTCTAATTAATTATCATTATCTATTATGAGATAACACTTATTAATATAATATTGTTTAATTGTGAGACGAAAGGTATCCTAATTCTCAACTCCTTTTTGATCAAGACAGCCAGCCAGCCATTAATTAAATATGTAATTTAAGTGATGTAGATGAAGAAATTATAACCACATTTAATCTATAATTTATGGGCGTTTACTATCTCTGGTTTTGTCTTTATTTCCTCACAAGCACATGTTTGGTGATCTCTATCCAAAACGTGAGGCGTCGTTTCAGGCCAAAAAGGAGGCGCCTGCAATTTCAATTAACAACACCCAAGCGTGCATTCACACTAGATTGGATTATCTGACCAAAATGCCGCACAACAACGGTGAGATCTTACTCCCACGCGCTAGGAAAGGATCGGGACCTTACAAGTCAATGGGAAATAAAACAAAACGAAGACAACTGTATACAAAAACGAGGGAATGGGCAAAGCTCGTTTTTAACCATTCCAAATTTTCATTCAATAGTGCATAAATATCCGTATCCTTGAAGATTTGATTTCCTTGCAAAAAGCAAGAAAAGACAGGCTTCTGATTTGACTGCTGCAGGGAAGCCATTGTTATTGGCCTTGGGTTATAGCAGAGTTTGTTCATATCGGCAAATACAGAGAAAGTGGTGAAATAAGAGCTGGTATGATGATGGAGAGAAAAGCATTGAAGCCATTGAATTTGAGTACTACTGCTCCTTCCAGCCCAGGTCGCAAGAGCAGCAGCAACATATCTGAAGATTATTATTTCAGCGAGCCTACCAGTCCTACCCATTTTCTCAAGGCAGATCAGCTTGATATTTCCATTTCCAGTAATGATTTGAGATCAAAGGCGGTTCCTTTTGCTTGGGAAGAGAAAAGCAATCAGGCCAAGAATGATGATATGAGCTTCGATTTTGGTGTGAGTTCAAGATATTCAGAAGCAGACGCCGATCTTGTGTCTGCAGAGGAGCTATTCTTCAATGGCCAAATTCGGCCCTTAAATCAGCAGGCGAAGTCCTTAAGGTCTGCCGATCGAATCCCCTGCCCGCCTCGACCTTCTGGGTTGGAGAGGGTTACGTCTATGGATGATTCTTCTTCTTCATCTTCTTCGATGAAGGTTAAGGGCCGAGCTTCTCTGCGTAATTTTCTGTTAGAAGAAGAAGGTATTCAGAAATCCATGGGTTCTGATGACAGGTTTTTCAGAATCCATGAAGGAATTAAGGAGACCAAGTGCAAGGATTCAAGGAGTTGTAAGCGATGGAGTCTCAAGGACTTTCTGTACAGAAGTAGCAGCGATGGGAGTAAAGATAGACTGTGGGGGTTCGCCATCATTCCTCCTGCAAAACAAGCACAGAAGCACAGCATGGCCAAGAAAACCAAGAAGGAAACAGCTCGTGGAAATTCCCTGAGGTATGATGAAAGAGAAATTGGTGCAAAATCTTTGCAATCTGCAAATGGGTCTGCTAGGAACAGTAAAAAGGTTGCAGACCTCCATAACAAGCAGAGTTTGAGGTATGATGAAAGAGAAATAGGTGCTAAATCTTTGGAATCTGTAAATGGGTCTTCTAGAAACAGTAAAAAGGTTGCAGACCTTCATTACAGGCAGCAAAAGACTCAGGAAGAGGGAAGCAAAAAGAAGTCTTTTTTGCCTTACAGAAATGGCTTGCTGGGCTGCCTGGGCTTCACTTCAAATTCATATGCTGGATTGCCAAGAAGTTTGAGTCCTTTCTCTTGAAATATCTCTATTCTTTAGAATTCATTTAGCCATACAGAATGCTTTCCCTCCTCCATCGTATCTCTGTTAACGGTGGTAAATTATAGTTGTTATAGTAAGGTGGTTAAAAAATGTAGTGTAAAAGTTCGGTGTCGAAAACAATGTAACTGTAAATTTTAAATAATGAGAAGTGGATTAGACATTTATTTCCAACATTCTATCCAGATTTATCCCTTCGTCATCTGAGAAACATTTTGTTACTTCAGATTTTGACTCTATTCTGTGATCTCATGTATTTATTATGTCAGTCTTGGAAAGGCCAAAGACTTTCTGTTCATTTACTTTAAAATCAGAAATATCATTACTTTTGGAAGTAAGTTTTCATCATGCAAGTGATGATCGCTTTGAAGCTGAAACCTACATTATCATTTCTTTCTTGTCTTCACAGACCTGTCTTATGTTTTGGTTTTTATCATTCATCGTTTCGAAATGATTTCAAGCTGTAATATTATAATGGGTCATAAAAACCTTTGAGAACGTGTTGGGAGCCAAGCACTCATTTCTTTTACTCGTGTTTGCTTAGGATGAATATACATAAAACAGAGGTCCTATCAGTTATGACTATAATGGCATATAATAACACATTCTTCATGTGGAAGGTAAAATATAAACAGCTAACATATTCTTTGTTGTTGGGACATATGACTTCAAATGTTGAGATTTGAATACTTCGTAAAACCATTTGATTGATATTTTTTTTTGTGCTGATAAACTTTTTTTCAGTTAAAATTGAAATTACAACATACAGATTATTTAAGCTCTTTTCAATATATTTTTTTGGCAGAGAATCCTAATATAGAAAGTATATAGGAAAATTATAATCATTTGTTCCATTTGTTATCATACATATTTGTGCTTCAACTGTACAATGCATGGTCAGGTAGAGTTTAATTCTTTACAGAGAAGTTCTTTTTTTTTCATCAAATATTTGTCGATTTCTACTTTAAAGTAATAAGTTTTATTCTTTGTTTTTATAATATTCTTTAACATTTTTGATTTTCAAGTCATTTCAATCTATTCTCTATTTAATTAGTTGTGATCTACAATTTACTATTTTACATTTTCTTCGCTAAATCTCTACATTCTGATGATAAACCATAGAATGTGATCAAACTATTAATAAAAGCCAGGCAAAATGAGAAAAAGAGAAATTAAACAGAAGTATCAATGAAGTTACATTTTTTGTTGATGATTTGATCCAAGTAAAATCAAAAGTAGCGCATATTGATTGTTCAAGCTCTACCCAGGCAAAAAGTGGAAACTCTTTGGACACAAAATCAAGGTTTGATGGAACTTCACCGATGTTTTTCTTCTAGGTAGGTATTATTCGACAAAGTGAAAGCTACGTGTTTTATGCTCTTCGTGTCACTCAGAACCTTAATTTGCGGTGAGTTTGAATTGGAGAATCTGCATCCGAAGTCCCACTGTATTCCACCATCTTTACTGTATCAGAAAACGCTTTTCTATAAGTAAGCCAAGCAGTACATTTCTTAATTGTTGTTTGCTTGCTGAACTTATGTATACCATAAATACATTGCGTTGAACAAGATTCTTTTGAATGTAGAGGATCCCAACACTTAGAACATACTTGACGTTTTCAGTAAGACAAATTTTTAAAAAATATTCGGAGGAGGCAACTCACAAATTTGTTGACTGACCCAATCAAATGCCTCACAAATTTGCTGACTGGCCCAATCAGATGTATCTTTATGAATTCAAGCTAAAAAGAAATAATTGTACTCCTTTCAGCCGCTTCAAAAATGCTCCTTCTCCCTACACTTTTGTTTCTAATATATGTCCGTCCTTATGCACATTTAATGTTTCTTATTATCACTATCTCGGATTAGATGTTTACGTCAAATCTATGTTGCCATTGAAGTTACATTGAGAATTTGTTTTGTTTTTTATATGTTTAATTGGCTTATATAGTAATGCAGTTTATATTAGGGAGTATGATGAAAGTTTGATATTCAATCAATATATTTATTTTTATATAAGTGAAAAATGTTTATAATGTTATTATAATATAAATAAAGATGAATATATATAAATAAGGTTATAAATATGATATAAAAGATCATTAGTTTAGTTGAATTTGTAAAATAGTATTTAGAGATATTAAAAGTCGTATAGCAAACAAAATAGAAGAAATGTATCAATGTTTAAGAGTTGTTGGATGAATTGAACAAACCACCATTGACCGATATAGGGGAAGGGGTTGGCTCCAAAGATGAGGGGTGAGGAGGTTGTGGTGGTGCAGTCACCATAGGAAGCATAGACATAAAAAATATCTCACCCCCAAAACCAGCTCCCATCTAGCTCTTTTTGATGAGAGTCAACCATGCTCTTCAAGGACAACTTTCAATCATTTAAAACCCAAATCTACAATGCTCCATAGACACACAAAACTACAAGATCATCTTGTAGTTGAATAAGCGCAAAGAGACCAACAATTGGAGTAGAACCTAGGAAAAATCATATTCCTCCAAAGCCACATGAAATTTTCCTTTAAAAAAAGGTATTCCTACAAGTACCAAAGACTAAGAACTTCCACAAATTTTGCACTCTACACAATGTCCATCACATTGGAGAGGAACACATACACCACCTCTGAGAACATCAATCTTCTTGATGCATCTCCAAGTATATCTTTGTCCACAAACAAACAAACAATATAGTTGCTTCAACGTGGAAGTAGTCAAAAGAGAGGACATGTGAAAGTCTACTAGTATCATATGGGCCCATTTCAGAAGCCTCACATTTTTGTGTTTGGATGAGGTTTCTTTTATTCAACCCAACCCATTTCATCATGATGTCATCCAAAGGAAGAAACCAGAAAGAAAACACATTATGGAAGTCAAGGATGACATTTTATGAACTCTACCTCCATATGGCCAACTTAGAGGAGAATAAAGGACCAATTAGTTCTATCCATCCCTTGAAGGCTAAAAACATAGAGGAGTGATAGTAGTAATAATATATTTAGAGCTTGGAAGCCTTCCTACCAATTCATAACAATATTAATCAAATCAACCTTCGATAGGCCTAAAACAAATTAGATGGAGAAATGAGAGGCAATAATGAGCCAATTGTTAAGACATGGATATTAGTTCACCTCTAATTTACCTTCCACATAGCAAGGCTACCAAGTCTTTGGTGAAATGGTGGGATACAAATTTCCCCCCAAGAAAATATCACCAGATCAAGGATAACTCATGGTCATAGCCTCCTAAATAATATTCAATGATTTATAGAACTCAAGGGCTTAAGAAGGAGTGATAATTATTGTGTCTTAAGTTTGGTTGATTGCTAAGTTAGCCAAGAGGTTGGCCACCTTATTTGCTTCTTTGTAGCAATGGTTACAATAATATTTGTCAGAGTTATCCAATACAGTCCAAAGTAATAATAAAAATTTATAATAAATTTATTATCTATCTCTAACATAATACAGTTTGTTTATAAAATTATATTATTTTATCTATGAATATGGAAACTTCTTAAAGACTATGTTCTATGTAATTGGCTTCTCAACACCACCTTCCACTCTATCCTTTTTTTTACTAAAGGATCTTCCTTCTTTCTTCAATTTTTTGTTTTATTGTCCCTTTAAAATAAAAGATCCATTCCCCTTCTCCTCTAATAAAGATCTTTTTTTCTCTATATTCTTCCCCTCTAATTTTCCCTTTGTTAAAACAAAGATCATTTCATCGAGAAAATAAATAAAAATGGTTCTTGCCCTAGCTAAGAAATACAATCCTTATAGATTTTATCATCAACCAACTAAAGAGTTTTAACCACCCTTTAAGATGAAATAATCAACCAAGGAAAAATGTATAAAATTGTCATATGCCTAAAAGAACAATTGAATAATTTTTGTAGCAAGGAAGATTAACAACTATGGAAATAACTTGCCACATAGAGAAAGAAAATAAAATATATGTCAAAAGGAAAACCATTAGCCAAGTAAGTAGGAAAACACCCCAAGTGAGTCATAGATTCCTTACGCAAAAAGGAAGGCGATGAGTTACAATTTGACTAAAATAATATGAGCCCCAAATCAACCGTCAAGTGTAATAATAACAATAATGTATCATTGAAAACCTTTTCATAACAATTATATATTTCCAAGTAGTAAAAACTTGGTTTTGCCAAGTTTAGAAAAGACAAAAACACACACCTCCTTTTTGAAAGAGAATCAAATATCGAAAAGCAAAAAAAATGTTGGAGGTTTGCATGAAATCATCACCATCCATTTATAAGTGATTTGATTCCATTAAGTAATGATAACTGTGTTATTCAATCACCCTAACACATAAACTAATTTTTACTATCTATAGTCTTCATACACCATATCACTAACCTATTGCCAAGACAATACACTATATAACACACAAACATAGTGTATCATATTACAAAGTTCTTGTCACATTGTTGAAGTACTTTGTTTACACAACAATATATCCTATAACAATTTGACTAAGTTATATAACATAACTACAAGTCTAAAATTCATTGAACAATGAAAACTAAAAACTCTCTTGCTTGATATAAAATCAGAGTTACCCGAAAGAGAGCTACTAGACAGTAATCAAAAATAGAACAACTGACGTAGTTATCATTACATTTACAAAGGCCAGTGTTTACGGGGAAAAAGCAGATGAAAACTTTGTGACTAATAGAAATATCTATTTGTTGTTAAATATTTTATAATATGTTAGTGAGGTATATATTTCATTAAGGAGATTTTTGAATAGGGATTTCATAATCATTAAGTGTTGAGACCATCTAGGTGAAAGCTATTCTTTAAATATCGAATGAGATTCAAATTATTACTTCCAAAAGCAACTATGTACATACAGCTTAAACATAAAAAAATGAAAGAATATAAAGATTTACAATTAACTATGTAAAATTAAACCATTTATAACTTAAATAAAACCTGAAAAAATACAAAAACATCTCAAAAAAAATATTTAATATTTTCTTTAATTTAATTTAATAAAAAAACAATTGAATTAATTGTTCCTTCACGGCTCCCCTACCCTGCCCTACTTACCAAGACATAGCTATCATATCATAATCAAATCCAAAATAATAAAAATTGAATATTTATAAGAGATATTTTTCTTTGTTCGACGGTGATTTGAAGCGCAAGAGGATGTATTTCTCACGTAGGTACTTATATGTACCAAACATATTGGCGATGACGTGTCGGGCATGTAGCCATCGTATATTATCTAGTGGACACTTGTTTATTTGACAATACTAATAATGCCAAAAGAATAGTCGGAAAGCGACCGGCGTGATTGAGTGAGGCGCATGTGGTACAAAGCTACCCATGTGCTTATACACTAGTACTTCCTTTCTAATTGGCTATTCACAATTTAATTCTTTCCATGTCATGTTGTCATACTTTGATATTAAAAGGTCAAATATCACATGTCACCTACCCCCTTAGCAAACCCTAGCCCATCGCTTTTGACTATGCACAAACGTCCTATAGGTACTCTCTTTTTTTTAAATACTATTTTTATATCAAATCTTCTTTAAAAATTGTCTCTCTTATTTAGATATTTTTTTGTCTAGAGTAATAGGGGGACACATATTTGATATTAAAATTGTGGGAGAAAATTTTATTTGAATATTTTTATTTAAAATATTTATATGAATATTATTCTTTATTATCTAAATTATTATATTCAGATATAAATATATATATAAAAGATAAATAAGGAAAAATATAGAGATGATTTATTTTAATTTTTATTTAAATAATTATTTTATTTTATCTTTTTGTTTGTATTGAACAAAGTTGAAATTTACAACAAAGAATGTAATCACAAAAGATTCCTAAAAAATATTATAAGAAAAAAAAAACAATACTAACAAAAAAGTGCAACTTTAACACAGTAAATTTAAGAGTATATGAACACCACTTTACCACATAATACAACTCAAAACAACAAACTAAAAATAAAAATCAACTCATATAATATAGTTATATTATTATTTTTTAAGAATTATTTTATTTTTCAAGAATAAAACAACCAATCATAAAAATCATGCACAAATTTTCAAAAAATTAAATAAAATTATTCACATTAATTTATGAATTATTTTTCATTATTTAAATCATACATTCTATTTATTTTATATTTTTATTATTTTAATAATATTTTTTTATTATAAATTTATCCTATTACATTCTATCCCTTCTCGTCTCACATAAAAAATATTTTCTAAAACTAAAAAGATAACCTCGGTGCCTTATAATTTTCTGTTTTCATTT
>VDFB02270651.1:706912179-706969819 GCA_007258455.2 Sequoia sempervirens
AATGGTGCTCCTTGATGAAATTTTCAATAACCTAGCGATGGTGGATGAAAACTATGAAAACTTGGATGAAGTGTTGATAAATTTTCTCAAAACCTATAGATAATAACCTTGCATAAAGTTGTGGATCCAAAATTAGTAGAAGAGCTCTCCATTTATAGGAATGAAGGATGGAGGAATGAAAGATATGAAGAATGTGGGACTAAACATAAGCCAGTGGCATTATGCCACTTGTCAAAATGCTAGTGGAGAGAGGTAGAGCACATTTTGGTCAATGTGCAAATAAATGCAATTAGGTGGAAATTTGAAATTTGAAAGTTGGATTGTGGAGGAAGATGTGGAAGAGGAGTTAATGCCACTTGGCTCAAGAAAAAGGGACTTGTAAGAGATATAAATGCCATGTTGGAGGACAAGACCTTTTGGGAGGGAGATTTCAAAATGAGGGAATATTCCAACTTGATGCCCTTTTGAATGAAAATAGAAGAATTTATAAATCAATTAAATTGATTTACTTGTGCAAGTTGCAAAATCTAAAGGATTTGATGGATTAGCATTAGAGTTAATTATGATTTAATTAACTTAGATGGAGATTAGTTTGATTTGACACTTTGACTTAGATTTTTTAGATTTATTTAAATCAAAATGAGGAATATGAATATTTGGTTTAATGAAATAAAGTTTGATTTATTTAATTAAAGAGGGATGATGTTAGACTTAAATCAAATAAAGGATAGCTTATTTAATTTAAGGGAGATGAAATATGATTTAATCAAATAAAGTGATTTATTTAATTAAAAGAGGAACATTAGGACTAATCAAATAAAATTATTTATTTAATTAATAGAAGATAACGATTTAACCAAATAAAGTTGATTTATTTAATTAAAAGATGAAATATGACGAATTTAATCAACTAAAGATTATTCAATTAAATGGTTAGTAGAGAGATGATTTAGGCAGAATTGGTGTTAGTAAATCAGGATCAAGTGTGTGAGACCAATCCGTATAATTTACATGTCTACATTTTTCCCCTCTTTGAAGCAATGCACCTTCTGCGCTAGTTCAAAGAATAAACTTTTCAAGTTCAAAATTCAAAAAAAAAATTGATTTTTTCAAATGTCCCACTACTACCCCAATGAAAGAATTATGCTAGTATCCTGCCCCCTCAAGAGATCAAACGAAAATTTGGATTTTTGGGTGATTTCTTGAAAAAAGAGGACAAGCTACCCGACGGGTCCAGAAAGGCTCCAAGATGCTAAAAACATGCCAAAACATGAGAAAAAGACTTGAAACAAGCTTCAATGGGAAAAAATAGTGTCAGGGGTACAAAACCCTAGTTTGACGACTAAAACGGGTCAAAAAACCCTACATTTCATGCTTAAATAGCCTTTAAGGGGTCATCTTCAAATCATTTTCACATTCAACCTTGAGAATTCCTTCATTTTAAGCTCTGGCCCTGCTACAAGATGGTGCAATGAGTGCTTCCCTGACACATTTCTAAGTGAGTTCGAGTCTACCAAAGACTTCCAAGCATAGGACAACCAGTATGTGACCCTAACCCAACTTTTAATTTTGATTTTTGTTCGCATTTATTATGTTTTGAAGAGTCACAAATTCTAGCATCGCTATATAACGATGCTAAAAGTGTATAATCAATGACACTAGGCTTCGAAGAACATTGCTATTGTGACTTGTGATGTCGCGTCATAGTTTAGATTTTAGGGTTCAAACTCCAAAGGGCGACGCCATGCTTGAGTTAGGTCTTTAGGGTTTTCGGTCAAATAGGCCTATGCATCAAACAACAACGTTGTGGCTTGGTTTACAGTTTGGGGGGTTCTAGCATCATAGTTTGAAGTTTTCAAACAATGAAGCCTTTGTTGTTTTGGTGTCAAAAACTTCAAATGAGATCTAGTCTTTTTACAAATCTTAATGTTGTGGCTTTATGGGTGTAGGAGGAAAGAGAACCTATGCATTCACTTGAGCATTGACCCTCGATGCTTAGTAGATTGAGCAAACTACATGAGTTTCTATAGGAGCACCTTGGCGTGATCGGTCTGTGGTATGTTGCTTATGCACCTGCCATTAGGACCCATTTGGTGATGATGATTGTATTAGATGAGATATGGCACAATGAGACTTCATTGTTTCATCTTCCCATTAGTGAGGTGACCGTCACATTAGAGGACATCTGGCAGATTTTGCGATTTCCCATCCATGACAAGTGAGTGATATATGACATGGACACTAGCATGGATGCATGCTACAAGATTATGGGGATAGATGGGATTGTTTTCACTGAGGGTCAGATTGATCTTCAGTACTACAGACATCAGGTGTCAACTTTTTGACTGATTGTGGCCATGATTATATTAGGACTTGCAGCTCCAAATTGGTAGGGCCAATATTTCAGTCCGGGATGACGTCTAGGTGAGGAGCGGATGTTGTTCAAGAGGTGTTGTTTTGCTTGGGGACCAGTGATGTTGGCCTCATTATACAATGATTTACATGATTCTTTGTATTATGATAGTAGAGAAATTGGTTTCGGGGTCACACTTTTACACATCTGGGCATGGGAGCACATATTCGTGCTTCGACCAAGAGTTATAGTGGTCGGTGTCAAGCCTAACAACCTAGCAGTTTGCAGGTACAGGGGCAGCCTCACATTTACACACACAGGAAGACCTGGCCTACCCCACTGGAAGAGGGTCTTGGATGAGATGACAACATTTACCTGGCGACCTTGGTTCTAGATGTCGACCTGGTATGATGATGTACAACAGTTGTCCTATGCTAGGCAGGATCGGCTCATGTAGAGACGTGAGCATACAATGATCGAGTGCTCCCTACCTGACAGGGTAGCAAGATAGTTTGGGGATGTCCAATACAAGCCAGATGATCAGTACATGGCCATCTTTGTGAGGAATAATAGAGAAACCACATGGCGTCAGACAATCCCAACCTCAGATGGGGTGGATTCTTTCAGACAGCTGGTAGCTAGGCCCTAGGCCTATGATCAGGGACAGGAAAATCTAGGAACTACATGTTCCTATGATGACTAGTTCAAGCCTCCAGTCTACTTAATAGTTCCAAGGACAATTGTTCCATGACAGAGACCCTGAGGCAAGACAACTAGGAGGGGACAAGTTCCCATAGGAGGAGGAGGAGGAGGACCACCTCCACACTAGCCCGAGTAGCATCAAGATCAAAGGGGACTGGGAGACCAACAAAGGGATGCTCCCAAAGATCAAAAATCACCTTAGAGGGATTAGCAGACACTACAGAGAGATCAACAACCACTGCCACCACCTCCACCACCTCAGCCCGATCAGAGAGATGCCTTGATACAGCAGCTATAGGGGAAGATACAAGGGCTCCAAGCTCAGGTACAGACATTGACAATAGAGAAGGACCAGGATAGATAGCAGATCCTGGCCCTCACTACCAAGCGGGACCACAAGAGATAGCAGTGATAGACGACAGAGTTACAGCTAGCATAGGAGGTTGGCAAGTGTCAGCAGTTAGAGAGCATGGTAGCAGCGTCTTAGGGTAGGACAGTCCCTGCGCGTATGTACTGTGAGGCAATGTGGGAGGCTAAGTACTATAGGGTCCATTATCGACAAGTAGTGCCTCTGGTGGCTCAGGTGCCAGATTTTTCTTAGTAGACAGGGTATAGGTAGACAAATGACAGAGTTGAGAGGCAAGCAGGTGAGGGGATCAACCACTAGGGCTAGCTTACTCATTTTTTATTGGCGACACTTGATTCATTTTAAGATCCACGGGCTTCATTTTTTATAGCCCCATGGGCATTGTATACATTGATTGATACATACACATTTGATCATGACCTTGTACCATGATAGTTACATTTTTATATATATATGATATGATCAATTCATTATATGATCTGTCCTATTTTATTTATGCATTATGGATGGATGTATATGTGATGTTCTATATGGTATGTGACTCTATATTATGCGATGCAATCTATGCGATGTATGATTATGTAGATGCTTATGGATGGATGGATGCATTTCTTTTTCAGCATATTTTCTATGCACTTTTTTATGATGATTATGTATGGATGATATGCAAATGATTTTAAAATACTTATACTAACATATCTATATTATGCCCCTAATGGATGATGATGTATGTTTTGATCATGAGATGTATGGGATGTCACAAAATGTTCCTTCTCTTTTTCAGTATCTTTTTCATGTATGATATGATGATGCATGTATGGATAAAATGATGATGCCTATGTGATTATGCATTGGATGATATGGTGATGCATATATGGATGATATAATGATGTTTTTACGATTATGTAATGGATGCAAATGTATAGTTTATGAGATGCTTAGAATAACCAATCTATATTATGATGATGAAATGCATGCATGTGAGATGATCAATGTTTCCTATTATGATATCATATGGATGATATGCAACATGTTGACGGTTTGTGGATGCAGGATGGATGCATTGGTGATTTTTTTTTATTAACTGTCATGGTACCATGTTAGCGTGGAGAGAATAAAGAAGAAATGAGATGATGACAAGAGGATCCAACAAGTCCGCGATCTACATGACTTTATTAGAGATGATAATAATGATCATTATTATTTTCTTATTAGGAATTGGGATTTTTAAAAGGGCTACTTACCTTATTTTTTATAACACGCATAGGCACGATGCATCAAGATATAAAGAACTAGGATGGTGTTGCACCTACTGTGATGGACTTTGACTCGACAATTAGATAGGAGTACTTCTATTCACACCTGACATACAAAACCTCATTTAACATGTAGTTTAGATATTCCAAACATCTCAGACCAAAACATAGTAAGGAAAGCCTTCCTATGTGGTCAACAAGACACCTAAAACACCCTCCCTACACCCAAACAAAGAACGCATGACCAAAGTTATATTACAAGAACATCCAACAAGCACAATGGATAAAAAGATAATGATTGTGGCCCCATTCCTTTCTCTCTAAATCCCTTCATTTGAGACATCATCGGGAGGTTATCAAAATGAGCACAATAAGATAAATCAACAAGAAAAAGATCAAGTAAACAAACAAGCTAATGTTCTTCATATCACTAGCCAATACTAAACTACGATGATGCCTAATGTTGTCCATTGTAGGAAGGATGCATCCTAGGACATGATGTTATCATATGATTTTGGGATTGACTAGATGATAGGCTATTAATACCAAGATTTGACCAAATTGTTTACCTACTAACCTAGACTTGAAACCTTTGATATTTGAGTTTTAACTTTTGATCCACTAGACTTGTTTTCTACTATTTCACCAAAGGTTGAGGATGACGACGATTTATTATGAGCGAATGTTTATTTCAAGTGATTGTGAGATGGGATGGATGGATTTTTTCAAATATTTGGATGTTTTTGATGTTTTGAAATTTTTTGAGGTTGTTTTTGGTATTTTCAAGATGTTTTACAAATGTTTTTATTTTCAAATTTTCCAATGTTTTGGTGTTTTCTAAGATTTTAACCAAGAACCTAACCTAAGAACCTATCCTAGGGGCACGGGGGTTGATCAAAGATTAGCCTTACCTATGTTATACAGGCAGAAACCATGTAGTTCAACTGACATACACACAATTATTGATGAGATATGAACAAATGGATTGTTAGTTTATTGTGACGAACTCCTAAAGGACTGACCTAAGTGTCTCAGGGGATGATCAAAGATCAACTTTGCCTACGTTCAGAGCTTAGAGACCCGTAGTTCAACAAGACGACTCTTTTTTTTACTTTTCAACTAACTTTTTGACCTGTTTTTGGGATTTTGATATGTTTTGAATGATTTTTGGAATTTTTTGATTTTATGAATGTTTTTGGACTTTTTGATTTTCTAATGTTTTTGGATTTTCTGATTTTGGGAAGACTTCAAGAATATACACAAATCTGATCCAATGAGAACATTCCCCCAGCGTGATGCAATAGACTACTCTGATATAGGCAGGACAAACTGACCTTAAGAATGGGCTGAGTAGTACTAGGAGGGATCATGATACAAACACAGGATCAAGCTATGATGTAGACGTGAATGGGTGATGTATGGAGATACGAAAGTGTGATGGATGAATGCTAAGAATGAGTCATAGGGATCCTGGTGGATGGAAAGTGCTTATTTACACAAGGCACCTATTTTCCAGGTTTTCACCAAGGTACTTACCCAAAGCGCCACCGAAGTGGTTTTCCCTAGAGAACAATTTTTCTCTTTACTTTTTTCAATCCTTTTTCTAATTTTTTTGGTTTTTTTTGGTTTTTTGGATTTTTTGGATTTACACCTTGTAAGATTAGGCATGAAACTTTTTGAGATGGGAATTATTCATGGGCTCTTGCAGAGGTTCCCCTTCGGGCGTTGATAGTTGATATGCTCCTAATTTGTAGCTAGTTGTGATAACAAAGGGTCCCAACCAATTGGGTTCAAACTTTCCCTTGCTATCTGGATTTGGTACATTTTTCTAATTCTCCTTTAACACAAGCTCTCTGACTTGAAAGGTCTGAATCCTAATATTCTTAATGTATCTTTGCTTGAGATGGTTCTAGTACACTCACAAATGGTTTAAGGCATCCATGCACCACTCATCCAGTAGTTCCAACTCGTTTAATCGTGACACCTGATATTCTTCATTTGTGATGAGATTCTGCAATGATATTCTCAAGGATGGGAGCTAGATCTCAATGGGGAGGATGGCTTCTGATCCATAGACTAGGTAGAAAGGGGTTGCACCTATTGGTGTGTGGATACTTATTCAGTAGGCCCATAAGGTCAGATTTAGTTGCAAGTGCCAGTAACGACCATTTCCATTGACTATCTTCTTGAGGATTTTTAGGATGGTCTTATTGGTAGCTTCTGCTTGGCCATTTCCTTGAGGGTAGTATGCAGTGGAAAAGCAATGTTGGATATTGAACTTTTGGCATAAGTCTCGAACATCTTGGTTTTTGAAAGGTTTCCCATTATCTGAGATAATGGCTTGAGGGACACCGTAGCGGTAAGTTAGGTAGTTCAGGATGAACTTGGATATCTTCTTTCCTGTGATATGGGTCATGGGAATGGCCTCTACCCACTTCGTGAAGTACTCTATGGTGGTGACGATAAACCTATGTCCATTAGATGAGGTGGGGGTAATTTTTCCAATGAGATCGATCCCCCATTGTGAAAAGGGCCAAGGTGTTATGATCAGGTGGAGCTCCTAAGCTGGTGCATGGATGAGATCTCCATGTTACTCACACTACAAACACCTTTGGACATAGTCATGAGATTCCCTTTCCATTGTAGGCCAATAGTACCCAGTCCTTAGTAGTTTCTTAGCTAAGGTCATACCACTTGAATGTGACCCATAAATGCTATTGTGTACCTCAGTTAAAGTAGTCAAAGCTTCCTTAGCATTTAGGCATCATAAAAGGGTTCCTTCAATGCTCCTACAGTATAGGGTAACTCCTAAGATGAAAAAATGGGATGACTTCTTGACAAATGCTCTTCTAAGGTTCGGGGTGATATCAGTAGGGAGGACTACTATTCTCAAGTAGGTGTATATATCATGATACCAGGGATCACTGGGACCAAGGATTTCACACACAAATTCAAACTCTGGTACCTCGAATGTTGGTATGAGAAGCTACTCTACAAGGAATTCTTGCTTTGGGATGTTGTGTGGGATATCTAGTAGCGATCCAATTGTTGTTGTAGCATTCGCCGCTCTGTTATTTTCTCTAGGTATCCAATGAAGAAATCTTTGAGACTTTCTACCAGTTTCTTGTATGGGGTCAACTTGTCATCCTTCGTTTGATACTCATCATTTACCTAGTTGATGATGAGTTGCGAGTCTCCATAGACCTTGAGTGCCATGATCTACCACTACACTTCAATTCTCAACCCTATGACAAGAGCCTCATTATTTTGCAATGTTATTTGTGCAAGGAAATGATAACTTATATGATTTAGGTATGCAATCCCTTTGTGGTGTGATGAAGAAGATTCTAGCTCTTGACCCATGTTGTGTGTAGGATCCATCAAAGTACATTTTTCGGTGATCTACCACACTTAGGTTAAAGATGGACTCATCAGGGAACTATGATACAAGTGGATTCTCTAAATATATTGGTGCTTCTGCCAACTGATCTACAATTGCTTGTCATGTAATGGCCTTACATTCCACATACTCAATGTCATGTTCTATCAAGATCATAAACCATTTAGTTGTTCGCCCTATGAGTGTTGTTTTAGAAAGAAGATACTTAAGAGGGTCTATCTTTTCCATGAGTTTTATCTGATGTGCTAGCATATAATGTCTAAATTTTTGCGCTATGAACATGACTTCCAAGAAATCTTTATCAATGGATGTGTAATTCAGCTCATGTCCCACCATGGTTCAACTAATGTAATAAATAGCTCTCTTTCCATTTTCATCATGTTGTGCCAAGAGAGCACCAAGATCTACTGCTATTGTTGATATATAAAGGATCAAAGGCTTGCTTGGAATCAGTGGCATGAGAAATGGTGGTGTAAGCAAGTACTCTTTGATCTTATTGAAAGCTTGGTCACATTTCTCGTCCCATTTATATGCTACCCCCTTGTGGAGTAGATGAGAATATGGGATAGCCTTTTCTACTAGTTGTGCTATGAATCGGCAGATGGACTAGAGTCTTCCTTGTAAGCCTCTTAGTTATTTTTATTTTTTTGGTGTCTCCATTTCAAGGATTGCTTTGACTTTGGTGGGATCTATCTCAATTCCTCTCATTGACACAATATACTCGAGGAGCTTTCCTAACTGTACCCCAAAGACACACTTCTTTGGATTGAGTTTAACCTTGTATTCCTCTAGACTATCAAAGATGGAGCTTAATTTTGATATGTGATCTCAATGTTTCTTTGATTTGGCCAATATGTCATCCACATAATCTTCCACAATTTTGTGAATCATGTCATGGAAGATTAGTTTCATGGCCCTCTGATAAGTAGCCCCTGTGTTCTTTAGCCCAAATGGCATCATACTCCAGCAATATGTCCCCCATGGACAAATGAAAGTCATTTTGTGTTGGTCATCCTTAGCTATCATGATCTGATTGTATCCTAAGAATCCATCCATAAGTGATAGCATTTCATGTTTTTTCATCATATCCACAATCATGTCAATGTTTGGGAGATGAAAATCATCCTTGGGATATGCTTTGTTCAAATCTCTAAAGTCTGTGTAGATGTGGATGCCCCTAGTGGGCTTTGAAATAGGTACAAGATTTGAGACCCACTCTGGATAATCAATCGGCTGTATGAACCCAACATCTAGGAGATTTTGTAATTCCATCTTGACCAACAATTCTATTTGGGGATGCATCTTCCTTAGCTTTTGTCTCACTGGCTTTGCTTCAGGATATACAGCTAGGTGGTGAACCACAACTTTTGGATCAAGGCTAGGTATATCGGAATAGTTCCATGCAAATTTTATCTTTCTTTCTCTTAGGAACTCATCTAGGAGTTCATGTTCTTCTTTCAAGAGTGATTCTACATAGAAGGTGATATGTGGCATTTCTTTAATTTCCAAGCTGACTGGATTGCACTTTTCTGCTAAGACTATTGACTTCTCCTAATGAATGGAACTAAGGGGAATATTGAATCCCTCATCCTTTGGCATCTTAGAGAGGTTTTCACCATTGGATGCATCCTTTATTTTTACTATTTTCAGGTCAGAGAGTGCCATAGTGTGGTTTTCACTCAAAGACCTAGAGATTATTCTCAATTTTTCACTTTTACGAATTAGGGATTCAATCGTCTCCCCATAGTAGGCATTTATGTCTAGCATAATGTTGAACCTATCTTTGTGATCTCCACATGGTATAGTATCCCACAATCCCATGAATTATGAGAGTGCCTCATCAGTTTTGAATGTGTCCAAAATTGGTGGTCCTCATTGGTCATAATCAATGAGTTGGGGGTAGACTAAGTTTATCTCATGGGTTTGGTTGTTTGACTCAAAAGACAAGGTACTAATCATGAGAAGGGAGGAATCCTCAAATATCATGGGTAAGTCAGTTATGGGATCCTCATCACTACATACATCAGTTATTTCAAAGGTGAATTTATCTATGACTCAACCTATTGATACTAGTAACTAAAGAGCAGATGCTAATAACTGAGGGGGAGTTTTGGCCTTTCTAACCAGGGTCGCTTTTCCAAGTATGGCCACCTTCGGAGGGGTACATCTGAGGCCAAGATTTTTTATACGCTTCTCCAAAATGAGAGGTACTAGAAGACCATTGTCATTTTGTCCAAGTTTTTTATTTATGTTATAGCCCATACCAAGCATCATTTGTAGTCCTTTGCTACTATCATCCATGGGAAGATCAGGCATGGGCCTTTCATCTTGGTGCAATTGAATTGATATTTCTTTTTTTTCTACTACTTCCTAACTTAGATCTCCCCAACATTTGAATCTAGAGGGGTCTACTTTGAAGGTTTAGGATGATGTTTCAATTGGTTGGGGCTACCCATGAGATGTAAGAGATTGGGGTAACTCTCTTATTACGAAAGCACTTTTCTTCATTCTGTAATCCCCACACCCATTTTCTTGGATAATGACTTTGATTTTAGAGATGTCAAGAATGGCAGGTATCTTTGTCTCAAAAGTGGAGGCTAAAGTAGTTGAGTCCACATATGTGGTTGAAGGGCCTTCATCATTCTTTGAGACTTGAGGAATTTTATAGTATTTTGCTTCTAGATTCTTGCAATAATAAAAGGGCTCAGGATTACCATGGACTGTGACCTCTTGGTTTTGATTGGGAAATTTCACACATTGATGGAAAGTAGATGCAACTACTTGCATCCCATGGATCCATGGATCCTCTAGGAGAATATTATAAGGTAAATCAAGGTCAAGGACCTAGCATGTGGTTTCCATGATGGCTGGCCCTACTTGAATAGGGAGTTGAATAGTTCCTTGAGACACTCTTTCTAGATCATCATATGCTCTGATTTTGATACCCTTACCCTTTTCAATGGAATCCTTGGAGAATTCCAGATTCTTTATTAGCTTGAGTGAACAGATGTTTAGACCTGCACCACCATCCACCAAGACCCTTTTGACTTTATTTTTATGGACCAAGACCTCGAGATGGAGTGTGCGGTTATGAGATGGTTGGGTTGGGAAGTCCTAATAAGAAAATGTTAGGATATGTGGGGTAGTGATGTGTCCCACCATAGCTTGGAACTAGTTAGCATCAAGATCTATGGAGATGGTGGATTAAGCTAATGCTTCCTCTAGGATTTTTTTTCTGTGGGTGAGATCTTCAGTAACTCCATGATGGAGATCTGAGTGGGGGTTCTTTTTAGTTGATCCAAGACATTGTATCCATCAGGAATGGATTTCGGATTTGAGGTGGATTCCCTAGGTGGATATGTTAACCCAACAATGGTAACTTTGTCGCTATGTGTGGTGACTCCACAATCAGCTTTGGCTCCCTTGATGTTAACAACATGACCCATTCGCCTAGGGATACAACAACATGATCGTACACATGGTTTACATTGCCATACTTTGTCTTTCCATGGTTATTCCCTTTGTTATGATCCGACATCAAATTCGTGTATATTTTAAGGTCTTTATTTTTGGCTAGTTGTTCAACATTTATGACCTTGTCATCGATGAGGTCTCGGATTAGATTTTTTAGTCTCATGCAATTGGTCATCATGTGTCCCTTGATTTTATGAAAATCACAAAGGTGATTTTCATTGTACCATGGTGGTTTCACTTGGTGTTATTGCTAATTCTCATAGATAGGGATTTTGATGAGATTCTCATTTACCAACTTCTTCATGATTGATTCAATTGATTCCCCAAGGGTTGTGTATTTTTGCTTGGGAGGATATTTGTTTTATGGGAAAGGTCCCCCTTGATTATTCATATTGTTGAATTGATTATTGGGTGGTTTTTGTGATGTCGCATTGGCTTGCATATTGTTTTGATTGTTTCCTTGCAGTTGTTGGTATGATTGGGTGTTTTTTTTTTAGCACTAATTATGACCTTGGCATCAACCACACCATCATTAGTGACATTTTTGTTTTTCTCCCATGTGCAAGGTTTTTCTTTATAACTAGTGGAAGGTTGGTTTTCTTGATACTCTTGATATGTGGGTGTCCCCCTTTTTGCAATAAGGGCTCTCTCGATGTTGAGCGCCTTGGGGATCAACTAGTCGTATGTGGTGATGCATTGCATTTTTAGATGGAAAGACAAGGTTTTCTCGAGATTGGAAATGATGGTACAAATTTTTTGTTCCTCTTGCATGGTCCATTTTCTCCTATTGTCCTTGGATCGCCATCATTGCAAGAAGGATGTGAATGTTTCCCCTTAGATTTTTTGAGCGCAGATAGTTCTTCTAGACTCACATCCATGCCAATGTTGAATGCATAATTTTTTATGAATGTGTCCATGATTTCTTGGAACTTTTTGATTCTAGGAGGAAGGCAAGAGAACCATTCCATTTCTGGTCCTACCAAACGTCAAGGAAATAGCGACTTCCATGCAATGTACCTAGAATTCTCTAATGTGATCTTCAGGGTTTCCTATCCCATGGTATTTGTCCAATTTAGGGATTCCAAACCCTTTTGGGAATGGTACCATTGAAAGGCTCCTACGAATGGATAGGGGCACAAATTGCTTGGTGTTTTCATTATTTTCCTAGATTGGAGGTCTAGCACCTGTTGTGAAAGAAATTTGATTTGTGTCATCACATTGTTTTGCGGATCACAGGGTGGGGTGAATATGTTTTGAGATGGTTTGATCATTTGAGTGATGGGTGGGGTGCTTTGTATGTTTGGGGGAGTTTGTTTCAATCTTTGTTGTGTGATCAATGCCTATTGATATGCCTACAATTGTTATTGTGCCAACAAATCTTGTTGTTGGTCTTGTCGTTGTTGTGCCAACAATGCTTGTTGTTGGTCTTCTTGTTGTTGGGCTAGTAATTAGGCTTCTTCTTTTTGCACTTGGTACTGTTGTAGGGCTTGTTGATATGCTTGTCATTGAGTTGCTTGGTATTGTTCTTGCACTTGTGCTTGTTGAGCTTGATATTAGGTTTGTGCCTGAGCTTGAGCTTGTTTGGTAGCTTGTGTAGCCTGGGCAACCTGTGTAGCTTGTGTGGCTTGTGTAGCTTGAGTTGCTTGAGCTTCTTGTGCAACTTGGGAAACTTGGGCATCTTGTTGTTGTTGCAACAAAGCTTGAGCTTGGGCAGCCTGTTGTGCTTGTTGTGCTTGTTGTGTGGCTTGTTGCGCCTACGCTTGTTGAGCAACTTATTGTGCAACTTGTGTGTTTTGTGCTTGTTGAGGTTGGAACTACTAAAGCTCCTTTTGATAGGCTTGTTAAGCTATTTGTAATGTGATACTATATTGGTTTTCCATGTTTGGTTTTGGTGGTGGTGGTGGTGGCGGCAGATTCAGAATGGTGTGATTCGTTGTGATGAGAGGTGTTGTTGGATTGATTTGTGCAGTGGATAATTCGATTGATATAATAGGCCCTTGTGAGACCACATTTTGAAGCATTTGGGGTATTGTGGATGATGTGTTGATTGCTTGTGTTGTTGTGATTGTCGCCACCTATTTTTTCAATATCGATGGCATGATCGAAGGATTCGGTATGATGGTTTGATTTATAACTGGGGGATTTTTCTGATTTTGTTGGTTGAGGTTTGGTAAGGGGGGTATCCCTAAACTGAGGAGTGGTGCAGATGTTAGTGGTAGAGGTGAAAATGGTGGGGAGATGGGTGGTGTGTTCTCTTAAGGAAATGATGATGATGAGGGGTCAAATATTCCCCCTTATCCAAATAGTCCTCCTTCTCCTTATGAAGTCATGGGGAGAGAGGCTTGTGTGTTAAGAGGGTATGTTGATGTTGCATGCAAAGAGGATGGACATTGGGGTCCTGAAAGATGAGCAAAATGTATGGGTGTTTTGGATTTTGAGGAATGGATTGACCCAAGATAGTGTTTGCATCCAAGTCTTGGTTGTTTACAAGGGGGTGTGTTTCAAGAGCATGAAGTAATGAGCTCCCCTTATTGAAAATTGGTTGAGTTGGAGCAATGGATGATGTGGTTTGTGGGATGGTTTGAGTGATGCTTTGAAAGGAGGCTATGAATGAGACCAGTGGCATAATCCAAGAGGTTTCCCCACAATAGTGCTTACATCAAAATCAGAAGGGAGTTTAGCCCCTTCTTTTGCCAATTCTAGCATGTATTGTGAGGGATTAAGTTTCATCATGGCATATTTTGTGAGTCTCGGGATTTTGGACCATTTTTATGATTTCATCTTGATTCATCCCTAGGACATTGTTGGTGATGTCCTCCACTTGGCCACCTTCTTCTTGAGGATCTTGTGGAAGTGGAGGAAGATTGGGTGGGGGATTCCTAGATCCAATGGGATTGATTTTGGGTGTGGTTTGACTCAAGTCACTTGAAGTGGATGTTTCTTTGTTCATTTCCATGTTCTTCTTGTGTTGAGATCTAGTTTGTACCATAAAATAAGGATATATTTTCAGGAATGTGGGAGGTGAACCTCTAACTCCTTGGATTGATCTAAACTTTAGGTACAAAAAAGAAAGTCTAAGATATTAAGGATCAAGGATGGTGATGAGATAGTGAAAGATGAATGATTATGAATGATTTTAACTCTTAAGAAACCTTGAAGGAGATACTAGACATTAGGAATTTTGTATTTTGATGTTGGATTTGCCTTTGGACTTTGATTTTGATTTGGTTTTATTTGATTTTGATTTGGATTTGGATTTGATAATGAACTCGTAAATCCCAAGAGGTTAGATGTTGTCTTGGAATAAATTTTTCCACAAGGTGATAATTTAACTAAGTGTATGAAGAAGGATGCATCCATGCACACTTAGCCAAACAAGATATTTTTTATTTGTTTCAAAAGATTTTTCCAAAGTCTAGTATGAAGGATTTTTTCAAGATTTCTAAGAGTTGTTTATGAGATGGTTTTGATTGATGTTTGAAGATGGATGAGAGTGTTGATTTTGATCCTAAGTGAACCTAGAAATAATTTTGTTTACTAGACCTAGGTGTTGAAGAACATGCTATACTTCCTATGTGAGATACTCAAACCTTTGAAAAAGTCTTGGATTTTGACAATAGCAAAATGAATACAAATTGGGATTGTTCTTTAATGCATGTTTGTAAAAGTTGAAGACCAATCTCTCTCTAAATTTGTAAAGCATAGACAAACGTTTCTTGAGAGCTCTTGGACTAATACTTTTAGACTTTGGTTTTCGGATTTGGATCTTTCAAGAAATCATTTGGAAGAGCACATGTGTGGGGTTCAATTGTTTCTTATCTTTGCTTAATAAGCTCTTTTTACCACAAATACTTTCTTTCCTTAGCTTTTCAAACTAAATGTCTAATGTCCCAATTTATTCTCATCCCACAAGGTCCATTATGTGGAAATCAAGGAAATCAAGGAAATAGTTCCCTATTGTTGACTTTAGTAAGAGAAAATTGAGATATAAATTCAAATGCTTAGAAGCCTCTAAGGATGGAATCCCTAGGGCAAGCAATAGCACTTGGATTTTTCCAAAGGTATTTGCTCCTCCTAAAGAGTTTGAGATTTGATGATCATGGTTGAATGTTTGTTTTACAATGTTTTCGATCCAAGCAAAGTGTTTTGATTCCAAAAATGATGCACAACCCTAGGATAGAAAGAGACCATATTTGTTGAATTCCCACTTGGATAAATCCAGTTGCACCTATTCTTGGCATATGATTAGAAGCTTGAACACACTAGCTCCCCTCCACGACACTCACTTCTATGGGTCAGCCAAGCTTTAGTTATCATGAATCTCCCATGATGAACTTTTCATCTCTACCAAAATCTACAAATATGTGAGACAGCTTCAAAATGACCATTCTTGCACCAATAAATAGTAAGGATTTTGGCCTCTATACAAATTGGTTCTTAGTCAAGGTGATTGGGGACATGGCACCTTGTGAGCATCTAGCAAGCTACTAAGGCTTTAATCGATCCTACTAGGGGCGCTTATACTTTTTAAGGTAGTACCCCATTCTGAAAGACACTATACAGGTAAGGCCTACATACCATGAGGACTTGACAGTTTAGTCTTATCCATTTATATACCGGCCCGAGTAAAAAATTGGTTGGAGTCGCCTTCGATTTCTCCTTTTATATGTATCTCTTAGGCAGGCCCCTCTAAAGGTAAACAAAAGTGAGCAAGTACATCCGTAGTTTGATCAATCCTTGTTTGTGTGAACAAAGAGAGAACACACGCGATATACTCAACTCACACTAGCAAGATTTTGTTCAATTTTAAGAGCCCAAATTGAAGTGTGGAGGCAATATTTTATAGAACTTAATATCACCAAAATAATTTTGATTCTCAAGATCGTCGTGAAGCGCGAGAGAAGTGCATACACCTTTTAAATGATATTACCTTGTAAAAGAGATTACAAAACAAAAAATATACATGTTCATTTTAACTCCAAAAGCAATAATGGATTCTTTTTAAGCACCAAGATGAAGTGTGAAGTTCACTTGTTCAATTTTTAAAATCCAAAACCAACTCTAGTAAGTTCCTAAAGTTCTTTTTAATCCCTTTGATTGTTCTTTTTAAAACCCAAATGAAATGTATTGAGTCCTAAAAACTTGAAGATAACAAAATCCTTAAGAATGGGACTATAATTGCTCTGAAAGTGTTTAAAAAAACTTGATACAATCATAGGATAATGCCATAAGAAGCCTTTGTCTTCATTTTCTCCCATCCCTTTTAATCACTCCAACCTACAAAAACTGGTTAATCCACAGAAAACAGAGACCTAAAACAAGTTAAAAGTTCAAATTGGTCAAAGACAAAAAAGCACATGTTAAAATTAACTTGAAGGTTGAATTTTAACCCACCCCATTGGTACAATCCACAAAGATGTCACAGTTTGAAGAGGTCCAGCGGTGCTCTAATGAAACCAGAGTTTGTGGAGAAACAGAGACTGTGACTGCGTCGTTGTTTCACCCAGTGGCGCACTTTGGAGTTTGGCTGACCAGACCCTTAGGAAAATGACAAGAGCATTTTTTTTGGAGTGTTGACAATGTCACTAAATAGCTACGTTGGACTAATAACGGCGTTGTTTGATTTTTGTAGTGTCATTGTTTCCTGTAGACACAAAAATTTGAAAAACAACAAAATTTTGGTCAAAAAATGTGTTAATTTCTCAAGATTAGCCCTCCTTCTAGTGCCACAATGTGAATGGTAGCTCTAGACCTGCACAAACATGAACAAACAACACAATGTTAATAAATTTACAAATCTAAACTAGCATTCCCCATGAGATTCATTTGAAGCATAATGAACAAGAAGTAAAGCAAAGAAATCAAGTAAAAGCAATCTAAATCCTATTCCAATGCTCAAACCCTCAATCCCATGGGGGAATTGGTGTTATTTTGATGTGGAAAATAGCCCTTTCCCAATTCCTTAGAAGCTTTGATGATGAACACTGGTGCTCCTTGATGAAATTTTCAATAACCTAGCTATGGTGGATGAAAACTATGAAAACTTGGATGAAGTGTTGATGAATTTTCTCAAAACCTATAGATAATAACCTTACATAAAGTTGTGGATCCAAAATTAACAGAAGAGCTCTTCATTTATAGGAATGAAGGATGGAGGAATGAAAGATATGAAGAATGTGGGACTAAACATAAGCTAGTGGCATTATGCCACTTGTCAAAATGCTAGTGGAGAGAGGTGCAGCACGTTTTGGTCAATGTGCAAATAAATGCAATTAGGTGGAAATTTGAAATTTGAAAGTTGGATTGTGGAGGAAGATGTGGAAGAGGAGTTAATGCCACTTGGCTCAAAACAAAATGGACTTGTAAGAGATATAAATGCCATGTTGGAGGACAAGACCTTTTGTGAGGGAGATTTCAAAATGAGGGAATATTCCAACTTGATGCCCTTTTGAATGAAAATAGAAGAATTTATAAATCAATTAAATTAATTTACTTGTGCAAGTTGAAAAATCTAGAGGATTTGATGGATTAGTGTTAGAGTTAATCAGGATTTAATTAACTTAGATGGTGATTAGTTTGATTTGACACTTTGACTTAGATTTTTTAGATTTGTTTAAATCAAAATGAGAGGAATATGAATATTAAATTTAATTAAATAAAGTTTTATTTATTTAATTAAAGAGGGATGATGTTAGACTTAAATCAAATAAAGGCTAGTTTATTTAATTTAAGGGAGATGAAATATGATTTAATCAAATAAAGTGATTTATTTAATTAAAATAGGAACACTAGGATTAATCAAATAAAATGATTTATTTAATTAATAGAATATAATGATTTAACCAAATAAAGTGGATTTATTTAATTAAAAGATGAAATATGATGAATTTAATCAAATAAAGATTATTCGATTAAATGGTTAGTAGAGAGATGATTTAGGCAGAATTGGTGTTAGTAAATCAAGATCAAGTGTGTGAGACCAATTAGTCTAATTTATGTGTCTACATACAAAATTGTACAAATTGAAAAGAAAAGATTAACTACAAATAAATGCACTGATTATTAACTTGATAATTAATTAACAATGAGTATAATATATATATCAGGAGATGAACCTTCTAAAATTGCAATTTCCAACTAGAAAATAGGAAAAGCATTCCCAATACTTTGAAAGCAATAATCCACCCAAAATTGCAACAATAGATAAGAGAAATGAACCCACATGGGCTTAATTGAATAAAGAACAGTTCACCATTCACAGCTTGGTGAAACCATTGCCAAACTTCGAAGATCTTAAAGATAAAGAATAATTATGATCTATATAATATAGAATTAGTACCCACTTTGATGACTACAAAATTTTCAACCATGGGCTTATCATGCTTTTTCAAATTTGGTAAGAAGGCTTATTTAATAACATTGAGCAATGTATTTCCTAATGCTCCCTTGTTCTTACATATCTCAATTCAGTTTAATTCAAAGAGTTCCATCAAATGCTTTATCTAAAACAAAAAAACATGTTTTCAATTGGTATTCCATGAGATGTTTCATAAAAATATTCCAATATATTTAATCTTTTGATTGGAACAACTCAATTAAGAAAAGGATACATAATCTTCACAACACTTACAAAACATAATATTCATAGTAGATGAGTAGTTAACTTCTTGACACATTATCATACAAAAATTTATCTTGAATATTCTTTAAACATTTTCACAGCATAATCCTCATAGTACAGAATGAATTGTTATGTTCTTGATCCATCACCATATAAACACATCGAAAGATGTATATGTCAACTTTTTGCAATATTATTTCTTGTATAGGAAATGGACTTGGGAGAAAGTTTTATAATTTATAATACAAATAAGAAATGGACTTGGGTGAAAATTTTATTTATCACACCAAATAATAAATGTATGTGAGAGCATCACTTGTTTCTCTTAGACTCCAATTTTCAAGCATAGAAGATTATTTCAAATGAAAATGACAAAATGCTTCACAACCTAAGTTGTTAATTGAGGAAAAATAAAAAAAAATCAAGTTCCACCATTGTATGCATTTACAATTGGTTATATATTCTTGTAAGGGAAAGGAGGATAATTGAAAAATGTCTTATGTTTGCTAGACTTGAGGATGATCATATGCTTTTTGTGTAGAAAACTTAGGCTTCTCAACTATCATGTGAATGTTTCTCTTTTTTATTGTTTTGCATGCCATCATAAGGGATCGAGTTGGTTGAACATAGCTTGGAGTGATTCGGTGTGTTTGGGTGTGAAAGAGGACCATGCCTAGTGTAAATGTACCTATTGGCATGTGTTGGAACAGTTAGTTTGGTCGCACGAGTTGAAAAATGAAAGTTGCACCACTTTGCAACTTTACACTACTTGCATATGACACTTTTTCCATCAAGTGAAAACTAGACACCATTACAAAAAAACTTTGAGATAACAAAAACCAAGATATTTTATTGTAGAGGAGCCCAACGCGATCTCATAGTCTCAGACGAAGAGTTCCTAAGTATCATGGTTTCCGAGTAATAGTCTGTCAAAGATTGCAGACATTTTGCACTTAAGACCCTTAACAGATCGAGTCGGTTGAACATGGCTTAGAGTGATTCAACATGTTTGGGTGTGAAAGACGACTGTGCCTAGCATAAACATACCCATCCAGACACATTGGAAAAGTGTGTTTGGTCACATGAGTTGCAAAACGAAAGTTGCACCACTTTGCAACTTTACACTGCTTGCATTTGACACTTTTTCCATCAAGTGAAAACTAGACACCATGGGAAAACAAATTTGAGATAACAAAAACCGAGAGAGGTTATTGTAGAGGGGTCAAGCACGATATCGTAGGCTCAAATGAAGAGTTCCTAAGTGTCACAATTTTTTAGTAGTAGCCTACAGATGGAGAGCATGAAAAAATGGGTCCAAGGAATGGGGTCTCTTGGTAATTTATATCACCCATAAATTACCAGTAGACCCCATTTCTTGGACCCATTTTTTCAAACAGGCCAAGTTATGTTGCCACTTTCACTGAATTGAAAATCTAGTGGGCCCACTAGCTTTCCAATTTGGTGAAATTGGCAACCTAACTTGGCCTATTTGTAGAAATGATTCCAAGAAATGGGGTCTCCCAGTGATTCTAGGGGGCCCACTAGCTTTCCAATTTAGTGAAATTGGAAATGTAGTAGCCTATTTGAAAAAATGGGTCCAAGAAATGGGGTCTCACAGTGCATCACTGGGAGACCCCATTCCTTGGACCCATTTTTTCACATAGGAAAAACTAGGTTTCCAATTTCATCAAAGACCAAGTTAGGTTCCCAATTTCACCGAATTGGACCCATATTTTGAAATAGGCCACTACATTACCAATTTCATCGAATTTCCAAACTAGTGGGTCCACTAGCTTTCCAAATCGGTGAAATTGGAAACCTAACTTAGGTCGTTTGAAAAAATGGTTCTAATAAATGGGGTCTCTCTCTCCCCTCTTCCCTTAACCCTAAACCCTAAACCCCTAACCCACTACCCTCTATCTCTCTCCCACTCCCTCCCTCTCTCTCTCACTCACTCCCTCTATCTCTCTCCCCTCTCCCCTCTATCCCACCCACTCCCTCTCTCTCTCTCTACCCTTTATCCCACTCAACCCAATACCCTAAACACTCACCCCTCAGCCCTTACACCCTAAACCCTTAAACCATCTACCCTCTACCATATACATTGGACCCTCAACCCTAATCCTTCAACCATGTACCCTCAAACCTATACCCTAAACCCTAAACCCTCTAGCCTCAACCCTAAACCCTCAACCCTAAACCCTAAACACTTAAACCTTCTACCTTCTACCCTCAACCCTAATCCCTCAACCCTATACCCTCAACCCAATACCCTAAACCATAAACCCTATAGGTCCTCAACCCTATACCCTCAATTCTCAACCCTCTACCCTGTACATTGGATCCTCAACCCTCATATATCTTTTCCATCCCTCTTCTTCTCTCCTCTCTATCTCATTCATCCCTCCATCTCTCCCTCCATCCATCCCTCCCTCTCTACCCTAATCCCTCAATTGTATACCCTCAACCCTTAAACCCTCTACCCTCTACCCTCAACCAAATAACCTCTTTCATCAACCCTAATTCCTCAACCCTTAAACCCTTAAACCCAAGTAAACTCTCTAACATAGTCCCTCAACCCTCAACCCTTAATCCCTCTACCCTTAAACATTCACCCTCTACCCTCAACCCTTAAACCCTAATCCCTCAACCCCTACACCCTCTACCCTAACAATAAACCCTCAACCCTAATCCCTCAACCCTATACCCTCAATCCTCTACCCTCAACCCTAAACCCTCAACCCTCAAACTTTAAACCCTCTACCCTCTACCCTCTACCCTCTGCATTAAAGCCTCAACCCTCAATTCTCAACCCTTAATCCCTTAACCCTAATCCTTCAACGACATACCCTCAAACCTATACCCCAAACCCTAAACCCTCTACCCTCAACCCTAAACCCTCAACCCTAAACCCTTAAACCCTAAACCCTTAAACTTTCTACCCTCTACCCTCAACCCTCATCCCTCAACCCTATAACATTGGATCCTCAACTCTCATATATCTTTATCCCTCTCTAATCTTCTCTCCTTCTCTCTATCTCACTTATCCCTCCATCCATCCCTCCCTCTCTATCCTAATCCCTCGACCGTATACCCTCAACCCTTAAACCCTCTACCCCATACCCTCAACCCAATACCCTCTACCCTCAACCCTAATCCCTCAACCCTTAAACCCAAGTAAACTCTCTACCCTAATCCGTCAACCCTCAACCATTAACCCTTAAACCATAAACCCTTAAACCCTCTACCCTATACCTTATACATTAAACCTTTAACTCTCAATTTTCAACCCTCAACCCTTAATCCCTCAATCCTCAACCCTCAAACCCTAAACCCTCAACCCCAATACCATCTACCCTACACATTGGACCCTCAACCCTAATCCTTCAACCATATGTACCCTCAACCCAATACCCTAAACCATCAACCCTATATGTCCTCAACCCTATACCCTCAATTCTCAACCCTCTACCATATACATTAGATCCTTAACCCTCATATATCTTTGTCCCTCCCTCCTCTTATCTCCTTCTCTCTATCTCACTTCTCCCTCCATATCTCCATCCATCCATCCCTAACTCTCTACCCTAATCCCTCAACCCTAAACCCTCAACCCTTAAACCCTTACACACTCAACCCTAAACCCTCAACCCTCAACCCTCAACCCTTAAACCCTTAAACCCTCTACCCTCAACCCAATACCCTCTACCCTAAACCCTAATACATCAACCCTTAAACCCTTAAACCTAAGAAAACTCTCTACCCTACTCCCTAAACCCTCAACCCTTAATCCCTCAACTCTTAAGCCATCAACCCTCTACCCTCTACCCTCAACCCTCAACCCTTAAACCCTAATCCCTCAACCCCTATACCCTCTACCCTATACATTGAACCCTCAACCAATCCCTCAACCCCTATACCCTCTACCCTATACATTGAACCCTCAACCAATCCCTCAACCCTATACCCTCAATCCTCTACCCTCAATCTTAAACCCTCAACCCTCAACCCTCAACCCTTAAACACTCTACCCTCTACCCTCTACCCTATGCATTAAAACCCCCTCGAACCTCTAATCCTCAACCCTCAACCTCTTTAAACCCTAAACCCTCAACCCCCATGGCCTCTAATTCTTTACATTGAACTCCTCAACCTAATCCTTTCAACCATATACCCTCAAACCTATACCCTAAACCTCTACTCCTCAACCCTAAACCCTTCTTTTTAACCCTGCAAACACTTAAACCTTCTACCCTCTAGCCCTCAACCCTAATCCATCAACCCTATTCCCTCAACCTCTATCCCTCTCTCTCTATATATCTCACCTCTCTCTCCCTCCCTCTCTCCTACCCTCTCTAATTATCTCTATCTACCCTCTCCCTCTTTCTACTTTCCTCTCCCTTAATCAATCCCTACCACTCTCTCTCTCACTCCCTCTATCTATCTCTCATCTCCCTCCCACTGCCTCTCCACTCCCTCTCTCTCCCACTCCTCTTTCTCGGCCTCCTTTCAGGTTCCTCCCTCCCACCCCCTCTCTCTCGCAGGTCTCTCCCTCTGGCACCATACCTAGGTAACTCTCTCTCTCCCCCCCTCTCTCTATATATCCCTCCCACCCTACCTAGATAAGTCCCTCTCAATACCCCCCCTCTATCTCTCCCTCTCTCAAGTCACTCCCTCCCACACCCTCTCCCTCTCTCAGGTCCCTCTCTCCCACTCCCCCTCTCTCACACTCCCTCTCACTACATGTCTCTCAAGTTTCTCCCTCTTACCCCCCCTCACACTCTCAAGTCTCTCCCTTTGACACCCTACCTACATAACTCTCTCTTTCTTTCCCTCTCTCTCTCCCCTGCTCTCTCTCTCTCTCCCTCCCTCTCTCTCAATTCTCTCTCCCCCACCCCTATCTCTCTCTCTCCCTCTATCCCTCCCACCCTACCTAGCTAATTCCCTCTCACTCCAACCCCTTCTCTTCCACTCCCTCTCTCTTAGACTCTCCCTTCCACCCCTTCTCCCTCTCTCAAGACTCCCTCTCTCACTACCTCTCTACATTTCTCTCTCTCTCTCTCCCTCTCTCTCTCTCTCTCTTAGGTCTCTCCCTTCCACCCTACCTAGAAAACTCTCTCTCTCTTAAAATTCTTCCTCCCTCTAAAGACATACATAAATGCATGCACATACTTACATGCATATAAGCATAATGCATATGTAAATACAATACTACATACATACAAGCATACATTTACATATGTATATACAATATTACATACATATAGGCATACATACATACATGAATTGATACATACATACATACAAGCATACATACATACATACAAGCATGCATACATACATACATACATACATAAATACATACATACATGCATTCATGCACATACAAACATACAAATATATAAACATACATAAATCAAGACATAACGCAAGTGCGTTATACCATGCTCACGTTATGTCTTGCTAGACATGTCCCACACACATGCAAAAAACCATGTCAAAACTAAGATATAATGTGAGCACATTATAACGCACTCGCGTTATATCTTTCTTTAGGAATCCATAAGCCTTAGGCTTGGTATTTTCCTTGGAATACCAACCCAAAGGCTTGGAGGGTCTTCTCAATGACCGGAGACATTTTTTTGCAAATTCTACAATATTTCACATAATTGAGTTCATGCTCACCATCAGGATTGCACGTGTTTCAATGTCAAACAAATCAAACACATGGGTAATGTTAGGCTCTCTCTTAGCTATCCAACGATGTAATTTTTTTCACTTTCTGACAATGTTAAGCCTTTCATCTAGGTATGTGCAGGATCATCATGGAAAAAACAGGCCCTTAAGTGGAAAAAATTCAGAAAAATCAAAGTTAGGCAACTTGACGTAAAAATTTGAATAAGTTATCTATATTATTTCAAAAATATGTAAGAATGTAATCTATAGAAAATTGAATGTAGTTTCTAAACTACTATGTTTATTTATTTATTTTTAAATCTATTTGGTGAAAATTTGAAATTTCAATGCAGTAGTACTTAAATTTTAGGGAAAAAATAAGAAGTAGGTGTTTATCTTACCACCCTAACCACAATAAAATGATAATATTTTTTTATAATATTTTAGACATAATTAGATGACTCGTTTGGATGTGATGCATATTTTTTGTATTTTTTTTGAAGTAAATAACTAATTATGAATTTTTTTTACAACTTTTAAAAAATATAAAAACTTGTATGTCTGACCACCTTAACTTGGTCAAAACTTCATGAAATTCAATTTTTCTTTTTTTAATCCTCTAGTATGTGAAGCATAGAATGTGATGTATGTTTTGGATTCCAAAAATGTGATACTGTTTGAAAGCTATAGATGTTTTTCAATTAGCCTATCAATCAGGACTTTAGTCGTAATTCAAATAGAAAATGAATAATAATTATTAATTAAATTCAAAGTAAAGCATAATTTATATTCGTGGAAAGCTGAGAATCTCCTTTAAAAACCCTTTTCATTTCATCAATTTTGGGTAAAATAAAGTCGTCAACCACGTACCCTACAAATACCCATTATATCGCCAGATTTTGGCCCATCATGATCCTGCACATACCCATCTATAATTTTTTTTGTTTATGTGTCTCTTTGGAAAAAAATAGTGTTTGGTGTTTTTTTCATTATAAATTATCCGTTCATCAAAATTTCAAATAAATTACATTTTTACAAACTAGACTCTATTCTACAAATTTAAAAAAGAAAAATTCAATTAGTTTCCAAAATTTGTAAGGGTAGCATGGTCAAAATTCTATTTTTTAGGAAGTTTCCACTTTGAAAATTAGTAAAAAATGAAATATTCATTAAAAAATTATCAAAAAAATCATGCATCAACTACATACTATTAGCTAATTTCTCACCAAAGCAATTTTAAAAATACTAAAAAAAATTTCATAGTGCTACATTCATACAAAAGTTAGTGCTACATTCGTACAAAAGTTGCTATGTTATTTTTTCATGACAAAAACAACACCAATTTGTGTACATCCCTCTTTTGAACCCCTTAATCTCAACCATTTTCAAAATAAATTAGTAGTTTAGAAAGTAGACTCGGAGCACTATGATCCTTGTTCTTGTTGCATCTCAAAATTTTGAGTGTTACTATCCTCAATTTCATGTCCAAGGTCAGTATTTCCTAATTTTAGAAAAAAAAGTGGCTACTTAAGCCCCCTTTTCGGGCCCACATCTTATTGCACTTACCCTCATAGATTCTAATAGGTGGTTCCCTTGCTTGGTAGGGTAGAAATAATAATGATGTACTGTAGAAAAAAGTATTTCTTGCTTGACATGGGAATAGTTGATGATAAATTGGACTTAAGGAGGCCTTGATTTGGTGTTGTGAGGTGATTTTCACATCCACACTAGGTCTTGGATTCTTGAAAATTGAATAACATGTGTTTATCAATGTCTTATAAAGGTATTGTAAAGTGTTGTAAAAGACTTTCACGCCTCTCTAGACTTAATGAACCCATTTTCCCTTAATTCAACATTGTAAAATCTATTTAATTAAATTTTCACATCAATCTAGAAGGCTTGTGAACTAAATTTAACTTTGATCTAGTGTTGTAATGTGTCTTACACATTCACATTGGATGTTGTGCCTTTCTAGGTTGTGTGGACCTCATTTTAGTGTTGTAAAGTGTATTTAGTCACACTTTCACATTGAATTTTATGTCCCAAGCCCTAATTGAACTTTACTTCATCATTAATAGGCCCCTATGACCCCATATTGTGCATCTCGAGGCAATATTTGATGAAATAACCAACAAAGTCACTGTATAAACCTGATTTTCTTATCTCCCAACAACCCAGTTGGAAAATGGGACCCTCTATGACTAATTTGTCATATGTGGAAAATGAGTCCCTACCAAGTGGGATTGATTTGTCCAAGGTGGAAAATTAGTTCCATTTGGGTCATTTTTTAGTTTTGAGCAGGAAAAAGTTGGATTTTAAGTTCTATTTTTCTCCATGTCATCCTTAGGGATCCAATTAATGAGAAAATAAGGTGAATTTCCTATAAATACAACTCTCTAAACCCTAAATCATAGCCATTCTTCATTATTCATCCATCATTCTTTCATCTCAAGTCAAACAAGCTAGGGTTTTATCATTTCAAGTCATCAAGATAGCTTTCAAAGACATTCAAGGGCAGAATCTTCCTCCATTGATGCAGAAATCCAAGATCAATCATCATGGAAAGGTAATAACTCCATTGTTGCATGCTTCATTACATTCTTTCTTCATTTGGTTTAATTACCTAAAAAGGGTTTGACCAAGGCAAACCCCCATACCCTAACATTCAACATTTCTCTTTCTCTTCTTGTGTGTTTGTAGATTTAGACATATTGAAGGCTTGGAAATCATTAAAGATCAAGTTGCAAAGTTTTTGAAGACATATCCTTGTTGAACAAGTCAAAATATCAACAAAAAAGTCACTTTCAGGTTTTGAAATCGAACTTTCAGAGGCGGACACTTGTCAGGAACCAAAGTGCAAACCAGAGACTTCAGTTTCCACTTTTGAATCTTCAAAAATTCATAAGTGTATTGATTCCCCATTGATGGCGAATGAGTCCCACTGCTAGGCCTAAATAGGGTTTTCTGTAGTTTTGGATACCCTTTTGTCCGAAATGGGCTCAAGAACAATTTCCCAAAACTAGGACAAATTTTCAATGTCTACAGCATTTCAAAAGTCATTTCCAATTTCCATCAAGTTCTCAGTTGCACACTTCCAGTTTCATCAAATTTTGTTACAATTTGCTTTCATTTTTAGGTGTTTTGCATATCACAATGTGTTTTCCAACAAGTTGCATTTCAATAGTTTCTGGACTTAATGATCAATAGAGCTTTTATCAGTTATTTGCATTTATTTTATCTCATTTAGGCACATTTCATTCATATTTCCATTATACTTGCATTAGTTTGAGTGAACCACCTAGGTTTTTGGCCTATCTCTCTCCTTTTAGGAGAAAAACCCTAAGAGTGTACGAGAGCCATATCACCCAAAAACCTATGGTTCATTTTGGTGAACCTTCCTTTAGAATACTTTTCTTTTCTGATTTGGAATCCATCATAGATCCAGCCTCACATTGACCTTGCATTAGGGTTTGCATGTTAGGTTTCAAATTTTGCATTCATGAAAAGTGCATTTAGGTTGCATTTTTGGCATCTAAAATCATTAAAATTTTCTAAAATTTTGCATTCTCATCTTAGGTTTGCATCTTACAACTCAGAAAACATCAAAATCACTTAGAAATTTTTGAAAATTATAAAAAAAAATCCCCATTGGGACTCATTCACCACCTTGGACGAATCAGTCCCTTTTCACCCCTGAAATTGCCTTTTACAGAACTAAAAAACCTATTTTTAAGCTTTTTTTTTGTGCCATTACCTAGTTGTATCCATTGGTTGAGTTTCTACAACATGCATTTCATTAGATTTAGCCTAAATTAGCTCATTTCATGCAATGCCTAATTTCAATTTTGCATTCACAAAATTTCATTTTTAGATAATTGCATTATGTAATCAGAAAATTATCTTGCTTGAAAACTAAAAATTGCATTTCATTTTACATTCTTATATTGCATTTCAAGTTTGTATAGTTTAATTTTTCCAAGTGTTAGTTTCAATCTTC
The DNA here is from genome assembly GCA_007258455.2 of Sequoia sempervirens. Classification (NCBI taxonomy): domain Eukaryota; kingdom Viridiplantae; phylum Streptophyta; class Pinopsida; order Cupressales; family Cupressaceae; genus Sequoia; species Sequoia sempervirens. The sequence continues at coordinate 706,941,026 of VDFB02270651.1, forward strand.
TCCAAATTTGTAAAGACAAAGTTAGTCAATAAGCATGTTAGTCATTCATTCAATGCATTTCCTAGTTATGAAAGTCTCTTAGTGCAAGAGAGTGAAAATGTCAATGTTAACCTTACACTTACACCCCCTCCTATCTCTTCTATTTGTGTGGATGATGTGATAGAAGAGCATACAAACATAGATAACCATGATGATCATGATTGTTCTTCTCCCAATACCTCTCTTTTTAATGATGAAGGTATCTTGGCAGAAGAAGATACAATCATTGACAATCATGAGGATCATCTTTGTCTTTCTCCTCATCCCCTTTGGGAAGATATTTTAGCACAAGAGAATGAAATTATAGACACCTTCTTAAACATCACCTTACCTAATTTCCATTCTTCTTCGGCTTGTGAGAATGATTTTGAGGAAGATAAGATTATAAATGATGAGGATATGTTGGTCTACAACAACCCTCTTTATGATCCTTCCCCTATCTCTCCTATTTTGGAAGACATTAGGGAGCAAAGGAATGAAGTCATAAATGATCATGATAATCATACTTGTTCTTCTCCTAGTCTCTCCCCTAGTTGTAAGGAAGATGCTTTGATGTTAGAAAATACAAACAATGAGAGTCATGAGAATCTTACTTGTCCCCTTTCACCTAAGGAAAACCTTATTGAGCAAAACAATTCAACCATTGATCATTCCCCTACTTGTGATGAAGTCATTTTAGAGGAACCAATCCTTGAATGTCAAGAAAATTTGGTTTGGTATTCTCCTAAAAACTCTCCTCCTAGGGAGAATATCATAGTTTTAGAAAATGACAGCAATAGTTATATGTCTTCCTTAACTCGCAATAAAAAGGTGATTTTACATTGCCCTTCATTAGAAATACATAAAACCAAGACCATTGAGGTTGTGAATGTGCAAGTGTCCATTAGATCCCCCTCAATCAATGGTCCTCATACATACCCTGTGGGACATCCTAAGAATTCTCTAATTCTCTACCCACCTTCACACAAACAACAAACTCAAACCCAACCTAAACTCATCCTTTATCCTCCATCACACAAATCTCACACTCACAACAATCCTGAACTTATCCTTTAGCCACCTACGCATAATGTTTCACAGTAACCAAGTCATAATACTATTGCTCATACATATAACACTAGAAACAATCCTCAACCACATCAACCAACCCCAACCTCCTTCCCTTTTCCAAATTCTATACTACCTAGTGCTCCTCGATTACGAGAGTATGATCTTGTTGAACAAATTAAGAGCACTCCCACAAAGATATCTCTTTGGGACCTTCTTCAAAGTTCACCTCACTATCACGCTATGCTTCAAATGGCCTTACAACAAGTTCCCATCCCTTCTAATGTGCAACCAATAGACATAGCAGCCATAATTCAAGGATTGAACAATGACATTATTTTCCACCAAAGTGAACTCCCCCATTTGAACATGCAAAAACAACATGATGCTTTCCAAATAATATCTCAATACAAAATGATAGGGATAAAGCGAACCCTTGTTGAAAATGGCTCCGCTCTTAATGTGTGTAGTGTAAACCTCTTGGATAGGCTTCATGTGGATAGATCAAAAATTCAACCTGATTCTTTATCTATTAAGGGCTTTGACAATACAACAAAACAACCGCTCAGTGTGATCACTTTTCCTATTACAGTTGAAGTGGCCACATTGGATGCACAAATTCATGTTATGCCTCATGGATTTTCATATAGTCTCCTTTTAGGCAGACCATGGATTCATGAAATGAATGCAGTGCCTTCCACTCTTCATCGCAAAATGAAATACATTCACAACAACAAAGTGTACACACTTGAAGCTGACCCTAATCCCAATAGTCATTTGAACATTGAGAAAAACAAAGCACATCATTTAAACACATTAACACCAACCACACAAGTGGAACCTGCACAAAAAAAAAAGACAAACAACAACATCTTGAACAAGTAACCAAGCTATTAGAAGATGATTGGGGTTCCTTGGATTTCCATGTTCATGAATTCATGGGAAAATACAAAATCATCAACAAAGATTAAATAAGGGAAAAGAAACAACAATAATGTCAACAAAAAATTTAGATGACTTTTCGAAAGCATCTGCCTCAACCACTTTATCCAATGAAGAAAATTACACAACAAAATTTGATGAACTTACTCACGAACAACCACCCGATCCAAAAGCAATGAAAAAGCTTTATGGACGTGGCTATTAGCTTATGAAACAACTTGGATATAGTGGAAAAGGATGTGGTTCTAATGAACAAGGTATCTGTAACCCTATAGATCCTCTCACACAACAAACAACTCATGGTCTTGGTTATTTTCCTTTGATAGAAATCTCCAAGCCTTCACTCAATATCAACACCATCGCAAACAATTCATCAAAGCCAACCTTAACCATAGTGCATCCTAAACTAATTGACACTAGTGGTCTTGATCATTCTCTTTTGCAAGAAATCAAACAAAGAAATACACCTTCGCTTAATGTCAATGTCATCTTGCAAAATAGTAGTGATTTGAATTTGATAGATTTCCCCCCTCTTGTAAGAGTGAGAACAAAATCTTGCAATCTAAAGAACCTTGTGTAGGTATGACATCCTGTACTAAGCAAGACATCTCTTTGCCACCAACAACAAAAACTACTTCTCCCCTTGATCAAGAGGGTATCTTGTCGAGACTCCTCCAAGATCACTTGATATCCCTTCCTCCATGAACTCGAAAGAAATGTTACTAAAAGAATTCATTTTGCACATATCATAGAGTTCACAATCATTCTACTAATGAATGTAAGGATTTGAGTAATAAAATCCAACATCTTAAGGAGTTTGGTGTTCTTCCTTATGTGGAGGCACCTCATTACTCTAATTGATATTGGTTTTCACTCTCCCTTGCATTTCATTAATCATCTCAGCTCACCTTTGTCCTGTACTAAGTGGGGGCAAGGGGTTAGGTAGCCTTGTCCTCGTATGTCACTTGTCGTTGCTGCTTTTGGCTAGTTGTTAACCTTTCATGAATATATAAGAGCAAGCTTGGGATGTGGATGACATTCCTTAAGTTGGATCACATGTGACATACTATTGTTTTCATGACGTAGCTTCTCAAAAACATATGACTTGGCATAGGAATTTTCAAGTAAGCTCTCATGTTCTTCTTCTACTTTAAAGCAATTGCTCATAGTACTAGTGTTCGCAACCGCTTTAAAGTGGGGGTATACATCACCACTCACATTTCATTGTGCAATTTTCTTTTCCTTGCGATTTCCTCTCTCAAAAATATTAGGTACAATGTTGCCCAGGATGAGATATTGCACTTTTCCTCTCTTGAAAACAAGATGAGACCATTTTGCACTTATCCTCTCTTGGAGACATTAATCATAATGTTCCCTAAGATGAGACCTTGCACGAACTAAGAAAAATCCCTTTGAACAGAACCTGCACCATTTTGCATTGACAATGTCTATGAGTGTCAAGCATACGAAGCTTTGCTTACCTCATAGAGCTTGAAAACCATTTTTCTTTTGTGGCACCTTATTAAAGTTATTAGGAGGTATAACTTTGGTATCGCTGAGCGGGAAAGCCAATTCTGAGGCATGACTTTTCCCCACAACCACCTTGTGGATTTCTCACCCCGTAGACAACCAGAAGTTTTGTGGCCCTAGAGTGAGTATACTTAGGACTCTTCACCCAACAAACAACCAAGAGTTTCGTTGCCTTGGAGTGAGTATGCATTTCTAGACAAACAGCCTAGATTTGTTCCACAAAGTGTTGGAAAAACGGTCGAAGCTTGATCCACCTTTTTATTTTTCGCTCTTCTCTTCCTTCTAGTTCTTTCCATTACATGATTACGTATCTTGTTTGGTTGCACATCAAGTGTGTCATTTTGCACTCATGTTGGTTTGACTTAGGATCTTAGATCCTGGGGTCTTGACCGCCTTCTCGATCTTTTTTATCCTAGACCATCCACATTGGTATGATTGGGAATCTCTTGATTGTATACTTTAGTGCGAGTTTGAAACAAGTTCATCCTCTCACTAAAGTGGGGCCTAAATGTACCGTAGAAAATAGTATTTCTTACTTGACATGGGAATAGTTGGTGATAAATTAGACTTAAGCAGGCCTTGATTTCGTGTTGTGAGGTGTTTTTCACTTCCTCAAGTTAGGTCTTAGATCCTTGCAAATTGAATTACATGTGTTTATCAATGTCTTGTACAAAGGTGTTGTAAAGTGTTGTAAAATACTTTCACGCCTCTCTAGACTTAATGAACCCATTTTCCCTTAATTCAACATTATAAAATGTATTTAATTACATTATCACATCAATCTAGAAGGCTTGTGAACTAAATTTAACTTTAATCTAGTGTTGTAATGTGTCTTACACATTCACATTGGATGTTGTGCCTTTTTAGGCTGTGTGGACCTCATTTAGTGTTGTAAAGTGTATTTAGTCACACTTTCAGATTCAATTTTGTGTCCCAAGCCCTAATTGACCTTTACATCATCATTAATAGGCCCCTATGACCCTATATTGTGTATCCCAAGGTAATATTTGATGAAATAATCAATAAAATCACTATAAACCTAATTTTTTTATCTCCCAACAACCCAGTAGGCAAATGGGCCCCTCTGGGACTAATTCACCATCTATGGCGAATGAGTCCTTGCTAGGTGGGACTGATTCACCCAAGGTGGTGAATTAGTCCCATTTGGGTCATTTTTGAGTTTTGAGCAGGAAAAAGTTGGATTTTAAGTTCTATTTTTCTCCATGTCGGCCATAGGGATCTAATTAACAAGAAAATAAGGTAAATTTCCTATAAATATAACTCTTTAAACCCTAAATCATAACCATTCTTCATTATTCGTCCATCATTCTTTCATCTCAAGTAAAAATAAGCTAGGGTTTTATCATTTCAAGTCATCAAGATAGCTTCCAAAGACATTCAAGGGTAGAATCTTCCTCCATTGCTACAAAATCCAAGATCAATTATTATGGAAAGGTAATAACTCCATTGTTGCATGCTTCATTACATTCTTTCTTCATTTGGTTTAATTACCTAAAAAGGGGTTTGACCAAGGCAAACCCCCATACCCTAACATTCAACATTTCTCTTTCTCTTCTTGTGTGTTTGTAGATTTAGACATTTTGAAGACTTGGAAATCATTAAAGATCAAGTTGCAAAGTTTTTGAAGACATCTCCTTGTTGAACAAGTCAAAATATCAACAAAAAAAATCACTTTTAGGTTCAAAAATCAGACTTTCAAAGGTAGGCACCTATTAGGAACCGAAGTGTAGACTAGAGACTTTAGTTTCCACTTTTGAATCTTTAGAAATTCAAAAGTGGACTAATTTGCCATTGATGGTGAATGAGTCCCACTGTAGGCCTGAATAGGGTTTTTGCAATTTTGGATACCCTTTTGTCTGAAACGGGCTCTGAAACAGTTTCCCAAAACTAGGACTAATTCACCCAGAATGGTGAATGAGCCCCTATAGGCCAAATTTTCAGTATCTACAGCATTCCAAAAGTCATTTCTAGTTTCCATCAAGTTCTCAAGTGCACACTTCCAGTTTCATCAAATTTTGTTATAGTTTGCTTTCATTTCTAAATGTTTTTGCATATCACAATGTGTTTTCCAACAAGTTATATTTCAATAATTTCCACTTAATGATCAATAGCTTTTATCAGTTATTTGCATTTAGTTTATCTCATATAGGCACATTTCATTCATATTTCCATTATACTTGCATTAGTTTGAGTGAACCACCTAGGTTTTTGGCCTATCTCTCTCCTTTTTGGTGAAAAACCCAAAGAGTGTAAGAGAGCCATAGCACCCAAAAATCTATGGTTCAAATGGAATATACAAATCTAACCAAAAAATAGGGTACATAGGATGCCTAGTGAAAATAAGTAGTTAAACTATACTAGTGTATGCAAAGGGGTATAAAAAAAAATTGAGGAGTATAAATGAAATTACGTGTGTTTATTAGTACCCTACAAATGCATAACTATGTCTTGAGTTTATTAAGTGAATCCCTTAGAAAGCTACATGTGCTAGAGAAATCACATCTCCATCTTTTTAGGGTCTATAATTTTCTTAATTACTTGTTTTCAGTTCTCAAACCAACTTTAGCTTGAATTTTTATTCCCTCTCCCTCCTTAGGGCTTTGTTTTTGTACCTCACTTGTACTTCTCATGAACCGACTTTAGCATGATTATGAATTTTACTCTTCTAAAGGGCCTTGAATATTGCTTCCTAATAATTTTATCTATTTTGCCTTTTTATTATTTACAAAGTAAAGTGTGCACTTTTTAATAAGAAATAATCAAGCTGTCATTTATCTCAAAGACTATTGGATCATAAATTTGAGGATCAAGAAAATATTAATAATTATTCAATATAAAATTATTAATAACTTTTTTTATAGTACAATACAAAATGACAAACGTCTCAAACATTTATTATCAATATCATGATGATGTAACTCATGAGAAAACATGTCACCATTTAAATATTATACTAATTATTATTCTCTTTTACATTATAATTGACAAGTGCCCAAAACATTTATTAATAGTCTATTTTTATTATCATTTACATTGTAATAGAATGATTGTAACAATTAATATTTACTAATACTTTTAATTTTTTATTGTTAACTAGAATTTCTACCATATTAAGACTATTCATTATGTATCACTTGTTAATTACAAATTTATTTATTCTTGAGACAAAAGGTATCATAATTTTTTATTTTTTTTATTAATACTATTTGCTGTCACATAAGCTTGTCAATACAAGAATATTTACATTAAGACGAAAATTATATATACAGACAAACAATCATATTATATATTACATGATAAAAAAGTCAATCTTAAAACTTAATTTAGATAAATAAATCAATATTTTTAATAAAACACAAACTATTTCTATTATAACAAAAATTATAATAATTAATATTTATTAATACTTCTAATTAATTATCATTAGCTATTATGAGATAACACTTATTAATATAATATTGTTTAATTGTGAGACGAAAGGTATCCTAATTCTCAACTTTTTTGATCAAGACAGCCAGCCAGCCATTAATTAAATATGTAATTTAAGTGATGTAGATGAAGAAATTATAACCACATTTAATCTATAATTTATGGGCGTTTACTATATCTGGTTTTGTCTTTATTTCCTCACAAGCACATGTTTGGTGATCTCTATCCAAAACGTGAGGCGTCGTTTCAGGCCAAAAAGGAGGCGCCTGCAATTTCAATTAAAAACACCCAAGCGTGCATTCACACTAGATTGGATTATCTGACCAAAATGCCGTACATCAACGGTGAGATCTTACTCCCACACGCTAGGAAAGGATCGGGACCTTACAAGTCAATGAGAAAGAAAACAAATCGAAGACAACTGTATACAAAAACGAGGGAATGGGCAAAGCTCTTTTTAACCATTCCAAATTTCATTCTACAGTGCATAAATATCCGTATGCTTTAAGATTTGATTTCCTTGCAAAAAGCAAGAAAAGATAGGCTTCTGATTTGACTGCTACAGGGAAGCCATTGTTATTGGCCTCGGGTTATAGCAGAGTTTGTTCATATCGGCAAATACAGAGAAAGTGGTGAAATAAGAGCTGGTATGATGATGGAGAGAAAAGCATTGAAGCCATTGAATTTGAGTACTACTGCTCCTTCCAGCCCAGGTCGGAAGAGCAGCAGCAACATATCTGAAGATTATTATTTCAGCGAGCCTACCAGTCCTACCCATTTTCTCAAGGCAGATCAGCTTGATATTTCCATTTCCAGTAATGATTTGAGATCAAAGGCGGTTCCTTTTGCTTGGGAAGAGAAAAGCAATCAGGCCAAGAATGATGATATGAGCTTTGATTTTGGTGTGAGTTCAAGATATTCAGAAGCAGACGCCGATCTTGTGTCTGCAGAGGAGCTATTCTTCAATGGCCAAATTCGGCCCTTAAATCAGCAGGCGAAGTCCTTGAGGTCTGCCGATCGAATCCCCTGCCCGCCTCGACCTTCTGGCTTGGAGAGGGTTACGTCTATGGATGATTCTTCTTCTTCATCTTCTTCGATGAAGGTTAAGGGCCGAGCTTCTCTGCGTAATTTTCTGTTAGAGGAAGAAGGTAGTCAGAAATCCATGGGTTCTGATGACAGGTTTTTCAGAATCCATGAAGGAATTAAGGAGACCAAGTGCAAGGATTCAAGGAGTTGTAAGCGATGGAGTCTCAAGGACTTTCTGTACAGAAGTAGCAGCGATGGGAGTAAAGATAGACTGTGGGGGTTCGCCATCATTCCTCCTGCAAAACAAGCACAGAAGCACAGCATGGCCAAGAAAACCAAGAAGGAAACAGCTCGTGGAAATTCCCTGAGGTATGATGAAAGAGAAATTGGTGCAAAATCTTTGCAATCTGCAAATGGGTCTGCTAGGAACAGTAAAAAGGTTGCAGACCTCCATAACAAGCAGAGTTTGAGGTATGATGAAAGAGAAATAGGTGCTAAATCTTTGGAATCTGTAAATGGGTCTTCTAGAAACAGTAAAAAGGTTGCAGACCTTCATTACAGGCAGCAAAAGACTCAGGAAGAGGGAAGCAAAAAGAAGTCTTTTTTGCCTTACAGAAATGGCTTGCTGGGCTGCCTGGGCTTCACTTCAAATTCATATGCTGGATTGCCAAGAAGTTTGAGTCCTTTCTCTTGAAATATCTCTATTCTTTAGAATTCATTTAGCCATACAGAATGCTTTCCCTCCTCCATCGTATCTCTGTTAACGGTGGTAAATTATAGTTGTTATAGTAAGGTAGTTAAAAAATGTAGTGTAAAAGTTCGGTGTCGAAAACAATGTAACTGTAAATTTTAAAATAATGAGAAGTGGATTAGACATTTATTTCCAACATTCTATCCAGATTTATCCCTTCGTCATCTGAGAAACATTTTGTTACTTCAGATTTTGACTCTATTCTGTGATCTCATGTATTTATTATGTCAGTCTTGGAAAGGCCAAAGACTTTCTGTTCATTTACTTTAAAATCAGAAATATCATTACTTTTGGAAGTAAGTTTTCATCATGCAAGTGATGATCGCTTTGAAGCTGAAACCTACATTATCATTTCTTTCTTGTCTTCACAGACCTGTCTTATGTTTTGGTTTTTATCATTCATCGTTTCGAAATGATTTCAAGCTGTAATATTATAATGGGTCATAAAAACCTTTGAGAACGTGTTGGGAGCCAAGCACTCATTTCTTTTACTCGTGTTTGCTTAGGATGAATATACATAAAACAGAGGTCCTATCAGTTATGACTATAATGGCATATAATAACACATTCTTCATGTGGAAGGTAAAATATAAACAGCTAACATATTCTTTGTTGTTGGGACATATGACTTCAAATGTTGAGATTTGAATACTTCGTAAAACCATTTGATTGATATTTTTTTTTGTGCTGATAAACTTTTTTTCAGTTAAAATTGAAATTACAACATACAGATTATTTAAGCTCTTTTCAATATATTTTTTTGGCAGAGAATCCTAATATAGAAAGTATATAGGAAAATTATAATCATTTGTTCCATTTGTTATCATACATATTTGTGCTTCAACTGTACAATGCATGGTCAGGTAGAGTTTAATTCTTTACAGAGAAGTTCTTTTTTTTTCATCAAATATTTGTCGATTTCTACTTTAAAGTAATAAGTTTTATTCTTTGTTTTTATAATATTCTTTAACATTTTTGATTTTCAAGTCATTTCAATCTATTCTCTATTTAATTAGTTGTGATCTACAATTTACTATTTTACATTTTCTTCGCTAAATCTCTACATTCTGATGATAAACCATAGAATGTGATCAAACTATTAATAAAAGCCAGGCAAAATGAGAAAAAGAGAAATTAAACAGAAGTATCAATGAAGTTACATTTTTTGTTGATGATTTGATCCAAGTAAAATCAAAAGTAGCGCATATTGATTGTTCAAGCTCTACCCAGGCAAAAAGTGGAAACTCTTTGGACACAAAATCAAGGTTTGATGGAACTTCACCGATGTTTTTCTTCTAGGTAGGTATTATTCGACAAAGTGAAAGCTACGTGTTTTATGCTCTTCGTGTCACTCAGAACCTTAATTTGCGGTGAGTTTGAATTGGAGAATCTGCATCCGAAGTCCCACTGTATTCCACCATCTTTACTGTATCAGAAAACGCTTTTCTATAAGTAAGCCAAGCAGTACATTTCTTAATTGTTGTTTGCTTGCTGAACTTATGTATACCATAAATACATTGCGTTGAACAAGATTCTTTTGAATGTAGAGGATCCCAACACTTAGAACATACTTGACGTTTTCAGTAAGACAAATTTTTAAAAAATATTCGGAGGAGGCAACTCACAAATTTGTTGACTGACCCAATCAAATGCCTCACAAATTTGCTGACTGGCCCAATCAGATGTATCTTTATGAATTCAAGCTAAAAAGAAATAATTGTACTCCTTTCAGCCGCTTCAAAAATGCTCCTTCTCCCTACACTTTTGTTTCTAATATATGTCCGTCCTTATGCACATTTAATGTTTCTTATTATCACTATCTCGGATTAGATGTTTACGTCAAATCTATGTTGCCATTGAAGTTACATTGAGAATTTGTTTTGTTTTTTATATGTTTAATTGGCTTATATAGTAATGCAGTTTATATTAGGGAGTATGATGAAAGTTTGATATTCAATCAATATATTTATTTTTATATAAGTGAAAAATGTTTATAATGTTATTATAATATAAATAAAGATGAATATATATAAATAAGGTTATAAATATGATATAAAAGATCATTAGTTTAGTTGAATTTGTAAAATAGTATTTAGAGATATTAAAAGTCGTATAGCAAACAAAATAGAAGAAATGTATCAATGTTTAAGAGTTGTTGGATGAATTGAACAAACCACCATTGACCGATATAGGGGAAGGGGTTGGCTCCAAAGATGAGGGGTGAGGAGGTTGTGGTGGTGCAGTCACCATAGGAAGCATAGACATAAAAAATATCTCACCCCCAAAACCAGCTCCCATCTAGCTCTTTTTGATGAGAGTCAACCATGCTCTTCAAGGACAACTTTCAATCATTTAAAACCCAAATCTACAATGCTCCATAGACACACAAAACTACAAGATCATCTTGTAGTTGAATAAGCGCAAAGAGACCAACAATTGGAGTAGAACCTAGGAAAAATCATATTCCTCCAAAGCCACATGAAATTTTCCTTTAAAAAAAGGTATTCCTACAAGTACCAAAGACTAAGAACTTCCACAAATTTTGCACTCTACACAATGTCCATCACATTGGAGAGGAACACATACACCACCTCTGAGAACATCAATCTTCTTGATGCATCTCCAAGTATATCTTTGTCCACAAACAAACAAACAATATAGTTGCTTCAACGTGGAAGTAGTCAAAAGAGAGGACATGTGAAAGTCTACTAGTATCATATGGGCCCATTTCAGAAGCCTCACATTTTTGTGTTTGGATGAGGTTTCTTTTATTCAACCCAACCCATTTCATCATGATGTCATCCAAAGGAAGAAACCAGAAAGAAAACACATTATGGAAGTCAAGGATGACATTTTATGAACTCTACCTCCATATGGCCAACTTAGAGGAGAATAAAGGACCAATTAGTTCTATCCATCCCTTGAAGGCTAAAAACATAGAGGAGTGATAGTAGTAATAATATATTTAGAGCTTGGAAGCCTTCCTACCAATTCATAACAATATTAATCAAATCAACCTTCGATAGGCCTAAAACAAATTAGATGGAGAAATGAGAGGCAATAATGAGCCAATTGTTAAGACATGGATATTAGTTCACCTCTAATTTACCTTCCACATAGCAAGGCTACCAAGTCTTTGGTGAAATGGTGGGATACAAATTTCCCCCCAAGAAAATATCACCAGATCAAGGATAACTCATGGTCATAGCCTCCTAAATAATATTCAATGATTTATAGAACTCAAGGGCTTAAGAAGGAGTGATAATTATTGTGTCTTAAGTTTGGTTGATTGCTAAGTTAGCCAAGAGGTTGGCCACCTTATTTGCTTCTTTGTAGCAATGGTTACAATAATATTTGTCAGAGTTATCCAATACAGTCCAAAGTAATAATAAAAATTTATAATAAATTTATTATCTATCTCTAACATAATACAGTTTGTTTATAAAATTATATTATTTTATCTATGAATATGGAAACTTCTTAAAGACTATGTTCTATGTAATTGGCTTCTCAACACCACCTTCCACTCTATCCTTTTTTTTACTAAAGGATCTTCCTTCTTTCTTCAATTTTTTGTTTTATTGTCCCTTTAAAATAAAAGATCCATTCCCCTTCTCCTCTAATAAAGATCTTTTTTTCTCTATATTCTTCCCCTCTAATTTTCCCTTTGTTAAAACAAAGATCATTTCATCGAGAAAATAAATAAAAATGGTTCTTGCCCTAGCTAAGAAATACAATCCTTATAGATTTTATCATCAACCAACTAAAGAGTTTTAACCACCCTTTAAGATGAAATAATCAACCAAGGAAAAATGTATAAAATTGTCATATGCCTAAAAGAACAATTGAATAATTTTTGTAGCAAGGAAGATTAACAACTATGGAAATAACTTGCCACATAGAGAAAGAAAATAAAATATATGTCAAAAGGAAAACCATTAGCCAAGTAAGTAGGAAAACACCCCAAGTGAGTCATAGATTCCTTACGCAAAAAGGAAGGCGATGAGTTACAATTTGACTAAAATAATATGAGCCCCAAATCAACCGTCAAGTGTAATAATAACAATAATGTATCATTGAAAACCTTTTCATAACAATTATATATTTCCAAGTAGTAAAAACTTGGTTTTGCCAAGTTTAGAAAAGACAAAAACACACACCTCCTTTTTGAAAGAGAATCAAATATCGAAAAGCAAAAAAAATGTTGGAGGTTTGCATGAAATCATCACCATCCATTTATAAGTGATTTGATTCCATTAAGTAATGATAACTGTGTTATTCAATCACCCTAACACATAAACTAATTTTTACTATCTATAGTCTTCATACACCATATCACTAACCTATTGCCAAGACAATACACTATATAACACACAAACATAGTGTATCATATTACAAAGTTCTTGTCACATTGTTGAAGTACTTTGTTTACACAACAATATATCCTATAACAATTTGACTAAGTTATATAACATAACTACAAGTCTAAAATTCATTGAACAATGAAAACTAAAAACTCTCTTGTAGTAATGCTCTAAAAAATCAAGTTACCAAGAAACCCACTAGACAACAATCAAAAAATAAAGACAACTACAAGCATAGTTATCATTATTTTTAAAATAGAATTGTTTCTGAACTCAAATGCTTTGGCAACTAATAAATATCGGTATTTACATTGTTAAATATTTTATAATATATTGAGTAAGTATATATTTACATCAAAATTTTGAATAAGGAGATTCATAATGTCAAAATTATTTAGGTATCAAATTGACTATTCTTAAATATCAAATAATTCAAATTATTACTAAAAAACAACTATTTATACCTTTTAAACATAAATAAAATATAAAATTACAATTAACTATGTAAAATTAAACCATTTAAAACTTAAATAAAACCTGAAAAAATACAAAAACATCTCAAAAAAATATTTAATATTTTCTTTAATTTAATTTAATAAAAAAACAATTGAATTAATTGTTCCTTCACGGCTCCCCTACCCTGCCCTACTTACCAAGACATAGCTATCATATCATAATCAAATCCAAAATAATAAAAATTGAATATTTATAAGAGATATTTTTCTTTGTTCGACGGTGATTTGAAGCGCAAGAGGATGTATTTCTCACGTAGGTACTTATATGTACCAAACATATTGGCGATGACGTGTCGGGCATGTAGCCATCGTATATTATCTAGTGGACACTTGTTTATTTGACAATACTAATAATGCCAAAAGAATAGTCGGAAAGCGACCGGCGTGATTGAGTGAGGCGCATGTGGTACAAAGCTACCCATGTGCTTATACACTAGTACTTCCTTTCTAATTGGCTATTCACAATTTAATTCTTTCCATGTCATGTTGTCATACTTTGATATTAAAAGGTCAAATATCACATGTCACCTACCCCCTTAGCAAACCCTAGCCCATCGCTTTTGACTATGCACAAACGTCCTATAGGTACTCTCTTTTTTTTAAATACTATTTTTATATCAAATCTTCTTTAAAAATTGTCTCTCTTATTTAGATATTTTTTTGTCTAGAGTAATAGGGGGACACATATTTGATATTAAAATTGTGGGAGAAAATTTTATTTGAATATTTTTATTTAAAATATTTATATGAATATTATTCTTTATTATCTAAATTATTATATTCAGATATAAATATATATATAAAAGATAAATAAGGAAAAATATAGAGATGATTTATTTTAATTTTTATTTAAATAATTATTTTATTTTATCTTTTTGTTTGTATTGAACAAAGTTGAAATTTACAACAAAGAATGTAATCACAAAAGATTCCTAAAAAATATTATAAGAAAAAAAAAACAATACTAACAAAAAAGTGCAACTTTAACACAGTAAATTTAAGAGTATATGAACACCACTTTACCACATAATACAACTCAAAACAACAAACTAAAAATAAAAATCAACTCATATAATATAGTTATATTATATTTTATTAAGAATTATTTTATTTTTCAAGAATAAAACAACCAATCATAAAAATCATGCACAAATTTTCAAAAAATTAAATAAAATTATTCACATTAATTTATGAATTATTTTTCATTATTTAAATCATACATTCTATTTATTTTATATTTTTATTATTTTAATAATATTTTTTTTTAGAGATAGGCTCTACCTTTGGGATCCCCAGTGCACAATTCATCTGCAAACCTGTCTCACGCCTGAGAACAGGTTTTCGTCGCCGTCTAACCATCACCGAGGTTACCTGAAAACAGCTTGTCTTTGCATTTATTATTTGCTGAAAAAAATCGTATGTCAAACTTCCGAATCAAATCGGATTTTGGTAGCCCTAAAACACAGATATTTGTAGATCCATTTTTCGTTTGATGTAAATAGTATGTCAGACTTCCGAATCAAATCAGATTTTGGTAGCCCTAAAACACAGATATTTGTAGATCCATTTTTCGTTTGATGTAAATAGATTGAAGCAGCAGCTATAGGGAGATTGGTTTCTGAGTCGTAAATTTTTCCTGTAATCTCTGCCCATTTTTTCTCATCATCATCGTTGACAGCACGACATAATTTGTGCAGAATTTCAATTTTGGAAGCCGTTGCTGATCTAAATTTTTCTCTGAACTCCAACATTGAAGCCAACTCTTCAATGAGAAGTTTGGTGTCTAACGTCCCCTTTGAACATGGGAAATCTGGAAGATTTATAGCAAGCTATGAGGAGACTAAAAAGAGTGAAATTATGAGGGGTTTTCACAGAAATACGTCTTCATGCAACTTAAACGCCGATTGGACAGAGCAAGGTCAATACGAATCTGCCAGAAGCAATTCACAAACCCTAAGCAGATTATCAGCAGCAAAAATGCACCGATACTCTTCCTCAGAAATTTAACATCCTTCGAAGCTTCGGCTAAAGCTGCTTCTAAGAGTGAAAAAAAGGATGATGATTTGAAGAGTTCAAGCTATTTGAGGCAGAGCAATACAAGGTACTTCAATATATCTCCTGATCACGTGCTTTTGAACCCACATTTGTGTATCAAGATAAGAGAGAAAGTTCCAGCCGCTCAAACTTGTTGCCTGTGATAACTTTGGGGAAAAAGGATTTCCACTACAGCAAAAGAGCAAGTAATTTGCAAAATGGAAGGTCATTTTTGGAAGTGCCGAAACAAAATCATCAAAATTACAAAGCTGACATTGATTTCAAAACTGGTTTACGCCCAGCTTCTGATCTCGGTAAGATTTCATTTACTGGATTACTCATTTTCAAGTTCTTTCAAAGTGAACAATAATTTATGTTCGTGATAATTTTTCTGTCTTTTGTGTCTTCAAAATTCAATTCAGTATTACTAGCTAATGGTTCCCTTTAGGATGTTTGAAACGCCTCTTACTGATTGAATAAGGGGTGCCTATAGGCATTTCACCAACCACTTGGATAACAGAGAGAAGGTTGAGGGTCTGAAGGTCATTTTTGTACTAAAGTTTGAGGGGTTTAAGGTCTTAATAAAACTGCCAACATGGTTGAATCTTGATGAATTTGGTGTACCATTATGTAATATCAATTTTAGGAATAAGCATGAATGGTGTCCATTTTCATACTACTACTTTAATGAGTAGGCAATTCAGAAAAATTCATTTCTCATTTTATTCATATACGTGAAGCATTAGAATTTCAGACTGAACATGACAAACGTCTCAACTTCCCATATTCACACAGGTGAAACATTGGGATCTCTTGCTTCCCCTGTTAGTTCTATTCTAGTTCCAGCACGCTTAGTTTGTCTGAATTTTTAATAGGGAGATTATTTTGCAGCCTTCCATTGATTTCTGAAATTGATACCTGTCATTTTCCAGTTCCATACACAATAATCTTTGCCATCTTTGTATTCCACGCTTAATGGGGCTTGTTGCTCAAAGAAGCTTTGAAATTAAACTAAACTTTCTATTCATCTTCTTTTATGTGCTTTAAAAATTGCTTACAGAAGCTTTGAAATTGAACCATGTTTTCTATTCTATCATCTTTGAAATGCTTGTAATTTCAATTTCTTCTATTTAATTCAGGTAATTGCAGAAAGAACTGATGGAGGAGCAGACTACAGTGTGGAATGCATGGGGAATATTAACGCAATGATCCAGGCACTTCAATGTGCTCACGATGTATGTACTCCTCCCATGTATAACGAAAATGCTCTCTTTCTATTGAAACAGAGCAGTAATTTGACTGTTTAAACTCTTGTGTTTGCATATGCTTAAATGCTGCACTGGCTGACTTGAATTAATCTTTGTTTTTGATTTAAGGCACAACTAGTCCTATCAACTTCCTCAATGAGAAAACATTAAAAGGAACATTCTTTGGCAACTATAAGCCGAAGTCAGATCTGCCAGGTCTAGTGGAAAAGTATCTGAGTAAGGTACAAATCTATTTACTCCCTTGTGATTTTATACAATTTGCTATTATGAAGTCTACAAACACCTTTTTATATAATTAAAGATTTAGATTTTCTTTATGATGAATCCATGACTCTGACTGGAAATCAATAGAATCAGAAAACTTTGAATTAATTGTCTTGATTTTTAATGTTCAACTGTTTCCTTATACACACTATTTTTTTCTTGCACGAGCTTGGGCAACCAAATATTTAATTTTCATGGAATTGACAAACGTATCAATATTAGTATTCATGGTAACTTTAGCTCTTCTTCTAGGCTGTGCTGCTTTAGCTAGTGCCACTGTGCCGGTACTCATGAAATTGTATCTCGTAAGATATGTCTACTTCTTTCTGCTTGAAAGTTTAGTCCTCATTTGTATCCGGCCAAGATTCTGTGGGAAAAATTTGAAGAACAAGTGCTTAAGTCATGGATCCTGGTTCGCACTTCCAATCCTCAATACATAATTTCAAGATCAATTCTCTCATCATCAGTCGCCGTTATCATTACCGTTTGCAATGCATTTCTAGTGGTTCAAATAGCCCGCTGCTCGTACAAAACAAAATTATGTACATACTAATATTCCGATTTTTATATCTGTTGTCTCCATGTACCTATATCCCCTTTTTCTGAAAAAGAGCATACAGTACCCATCCCTGTTTCCCCCACCAATCCCACTCACCATCCCCTGGTGACCACGATTTATCGTGCCAAAAAAATTGGCCACTAAAAAGGATTGCAAACAAAGCAATTTTAATTTTTTGTTTCCTGATACAAAAGTTTCCCTTCCTCTTGTGCTGAATGCAGCAGTCTAGACATGTGACGGTGGATGATGGGTATATAAAAAACAGAGAAAACACAAAATACCATGCTAAAGCATGTGCCCAAGCTTGCCTATCTATAAATCAACAAACCTAGGAACTGCATCTGTTAATATCATTGGCTATATTCACAGCATAGGGCAGATCCCTAGCACTATCCAAAGGGTCCTTTACCACATGCTTCTCTTCCAAAATTTGAGAATCAGCATTTTCAGCTGTCATCTTCTACTTATTCCAACTTTTTGCACATCATTCACCAAAGCAATCAGTACTATGTCATGTTACCAAAGCATCTGACACCAACCAACTTCAAATTATTGTCACATATTTAAAGCATCTGATACTAATCTTCTAAGATACCAAGTTACTAAAAGATAAAAGCACATATTTCTCGCATGAATGGTTCTCCCAAATGAATAACACTATGATGCAGAAGACATTCAACAGGCCAAATCATTTCTTTATAGAACTAGCTACTTAAAAAGGTTTTCAGGCAGTTGATTACTTCTCGCAATTCCATGTTGGAAAGTGTTTTTTTCCAATTAATAGACACCAGCTTGGTTTTGCCGTCTCTTTCAAGACTCCAAGGTGCATGATCACCATAAAGCCAAACCTGTGAACAGAGTCTTCTAGTTGGTGCCCAAATTTTTAAATTTCATATACAGGATACATTCAAGATTATGTGTACTCAACATTGCATTGGTGGCCACGGGCTGCATCTTATAGTTCTTCCTGTACAGGATACATTCAAACTTCAATTGCTCAAGAGACCATGTCAAGTTTGGCAACTACTCTGCCTGTTCCGTTGCCTGCTCCAGAACTGTGTGTCGTCAACAGCAGCTAAAACAGAGATGCCTTCACAGTCGGACTCTATCATGTCCACCTCCCATATAGTCAACTCTGATGATAGCCTGGGGAATGTAGAAGATGATGCCTGAGACAATTTTCAGTCGTTTTCAGAAGATTTTTCCAAACAGGGAACTGATTTCTCAGCTGAAGACTGATAATTTTCAATCATTTTCTGGATCTCAGTTGATTACAGATTCAACTATCACAGGGGAGACCTAGAAGATAGACAGGTACATTAATTTTCTGTAGCTTTTGAAGAACATATCATAGAAAAAAGCAAACTGAACAGAAAACCAAAAGATCAACTATTCCATCTGCAGAGGGAACAAAACTTTCTGCCTTTGAGAAGAAAGTTTCCTGGATATATGTGTAATGAGTGTACTACTTCATTTAATGCAATATTAAAACATATTTAATTTTACCTTGAACTTCCTATCGGCTTATCCTTGAACCTCCTATGGGTGCAAGTGCTAGTTATAAATTTATCCTATTACATTCTATCCCTTCTCGTCTCACATAAAAAATATTTTCTAAAACTAAAAAGATAACCTCGGTGCCTTATAATTTTCTGTTTTCATTTTAATTTAATTACCTTTTTCCAATTAAAAAAGACTTATATCTACATTTAAAAACTCAATATGAAGTAATTCAAAGTCCACGTAAATTGTAATTCATCAACAAATAAATGATGCAAATAATTTCTCATATCCTAACAGTCTCTTGTTGTTCTGTTGAACGGTGTTGGGAATTTAATATTTGTAGTGTCGTGCAATGTTGATAAACTTAATTTATTGAAGTACATTTGCGCGGTGGGGATTGGCATGCAAGAAATGCTTCAAGTTGCTTTTTGTGCATTCGATGATATGATGGCCTCGAGCACCGTTCCCGGAGAGCATTTATCTACGTACTCTGGAGTTGTTTCTTCTTAGTTTGGTTGCTAAGTGGGTGGGCCCTAGGCCCTGGGCCATGAGAAGACAGATGGCAATCTAGACCCGGAATTTAAGAGGCAAAGGCCTACAAGGAAAGAGATGGTACAATGATTTTGTGTAGGGTTTCAGTAAACATAAAAGGCCACCTAATGTTCGACTAAAGTAGGTAGGGAACTTACAAAAAAGGGAGTCATCATTTTAATTTTATTTTTATTTTTAAGTACATATTTACATAAAAAGAGAGAAAATAATAGAAAAAAAGGACAGTTTAGGATAATGTTATTTGGAAGAAGTTTAAGTTCTTAAATAAACAATTATGATTAGAGAAATATGTTGTATATTTTTTTTTTCAAATAAGAGATTTATATATATAATTATCAATTTTAAGTTGATGTCGAAGAGGGAGTTTGAAGGTTTCTTCCACCATCTTAGAAATTTCTATATATGTAGCAATTTGTATATTATTATTTTTAATTATATATATTTTTTTAATAAAAAGGGGTAAAAACTTTATTGAACCTCAGAAAAGAGCATTACATCAAAGCAAAGGGCTAAACCCGAAGGAACTGAAAAGAACAAACCAGATAGAGCAAGATACAAAATCAACCAGCACCAACTCCGTCCTCAACAATAACCCTCTCCAATTCCAAACAAAGCTCATGGGGGATCTATACCCATTCTTCAATCTTCCAGCTATCCAAATGCTCAGAAGCCCATTTGGCCAGGCAATCAGCTGTCCTTTTCCACTCCCTTGGAATATGGACAAATGACACCATCTCCATCAAAGTGCCAATATGCAAAATTTGTTGCATTGTCACCGCCAATTGCAAGCTAACATCGAACACCTTCTATTCATTAAGCAAGTTGATAAGAACCTGAGAATCTGATTCACAAATAACCTGACGCCACCCCAAAGCGTAGGCCCTTTCCAAAGCGTAGAGGATCGGCAACCCTTCCATAAGGTTGATAGTCTGCAAGCCTTTATGGATAGAAAAGAGGAAGACCACTGAACCAGAAGAGTCCCTACCAACCCCACCAACTCCAACAAGTCCCAGATTTCCCCTAGAAGAACCATCAGTATTGACCTTCAATGTGCCAACTGGAGGGGGTTGCCAGTTCCCCAATCTTTGAACTCGCTACCTCACTTGCCTTCCTCTCTTGCAACAAGCAAAGGTCGAGGATAACCCGTGGTTATCCAGCCTAGCCACCATCTTTGCATCCCTTTTCTCCAGCGGCAACACCACCACTCCCTTAGCTTCAATCGTCTCATGAATCATACCTAGGATTCTGAACCACACTTGTTGTATCCACAAGTTTTCACCTCTGAAAATCCTCCTATTCCTTTCCAATCAAACCTGCCACAATAAGAAAATATGCCCAACATGCCATGCATCCTGCAAAAAGGAAGCCAACGAGGGAGGTCTTCCCAAGCTAGTCCAGAAATCCACCAAGGAGGAGGCATGAAAATAGGGGTTGTTCCAAACTCCCCACCGAGAATGCCTAAGCTGCAAAGTAAAAGGACACTGAAAAAACAAATGAGAAGAATCCTCCTCACCTCCCCCACAAAGAACACACATGGAGGGGCCCCGAAACCCTTGCTTTTGAATATTATCCCATGTTAGACACCTGTTCCAAGCCAAAGTCCAAATGAAGCAGTTACACTTCGGCCAATAAAACTTATTCCACACCTTCTTCCACCAAGGAACTTCCACCCCCTCGGTCCTTTGAGAGAGGAGCCTTTGGTAACCAGAAGCAAAAGTATAAGTACCCTTTGGGTTAGGAGACCATGAAAGAACATCCTTATCCATGAGGGAACTGCACTATCTGCCAGAAAGAATATTATGAAGCACTGCACACTCCTCTTCCATACTCACCACCAGCCACTCATCAGGATTCTTCCACCTTTCTCTCACAAGCTGCCCATGAAAAGAAAGCAACTTAAATTCACTCACCCTCGACCAACTAGCATCATAGAATCTCCAGTAGAAGGTCGACAATTTAGGAAAATGAGAGATAATGGGGGGGTAGCCATCCCAAGAATCGTACCAAAACTGAACCTCCATCCCACGTTTACATATCCAAAATAAGCCATCCTTGACAAGTGCAACTCCTTTCTTGAGAGTAGTCCAAATTGTCAAGCCCTTTCCCACGAAAGGGTAGCGAGATATGTCTTGGAAATACTTATGGGATAGAATCCTGGCCCAAATCCGATCCGACTCAATGCACCACTGCCAATAAATTTTAGCTGCCAAAGCCATACCTGCCAGCGAGGACTGCCTTAACCCCAAACCACCATACTGCTTTGGGAAACACACAGTATCCTATTTAACAAAACTCCATTTGGAAGACAACAAGCTGCCAACCCATAAGAACTATCTTGCTAATGAGTCCAACTCCCTAATAAAACCCATCAAGGCCACCTGAATCATACACCGATAAATGGGGAGAGCCTGAACCATAGATTTAAGCAACTAAACATGCCCCGCAAAGGATAGCCAATGGTTGGTCCAATGAATAACTTTCACACAAAATTTATCCAAGATAGGTTGCCACGAATCCCTTGGTAACCTACCCATTGAGATAGGAATCCCAAGGTAAGTCAAAGGCAAAGCCCTGCTTTGAAACCGAAGAATATGAGCAATTCTCCTATGAATGGGATCCAGAGTGTTGAAGAAGAAGATGGAAGACTTATCTTCATTGATGAATTGCCATGAAGCTACAAGATAGATATCCAGAACCTTGTGCAGATTCACGGCTTCCCCAATAGTGGCCATACCCATCAAAGATGTATCATCCACAAACTGCAAATGAGTCTACAGAGGTAAATCACCTCCCTAGCACCACCCCTGAATGAGGCCCAACTCCACATGTCTTCTCAATAAGCGGCCCAAACCTTCAACAAGCAAAAGAAACAAGTAAGGAGAGAGAGGGTCACCTTGCCTCAATCCTCGAGAAGCACCAAAAAGCTCAGAATGTTCCCTATTGATTAAATCAAAGAAAGATACCGATGTAACACAACTCATAACCCATTGGATCCACTCTTCTCCAAAACCAAAAGCAACCACAACCTTCTGGAGGAAGGACCACCAAACTATATCATATGCCTTAGCCGTATCAAGCTTAATAAAAAAAGCCTTTTCTTTGGAAGTGGCCATAGAGTGAATGGTATCCGTTGTAATAACAACTCCATCCAGAATCTGCCGACCTCCCACAAAACCACTCTACTCCTCAAAAATGAGCACCATAAGCCACTTTTTTAGCCTTTTAGCAATTAGTTTGGAAATAATCTTATAAACAACATTGCAAAGAGATATGGGTCGAAAGTGGCTTAACCTATCCGCCCCCTCACACTTGGGAATGAGAGCAAGGAATGTAGAATTAAGAGCCTTTAACATTTGATTATTCCTTTGAGATTCTTGGACCACGACCAATAAATCCAGCTTGATAATCTCCCAAAAATCTTGAAAGAACTCAATCGGGAAGCCATCAGGGCCTAGGGCTTTCCCCTTCTTCATCTAAAACACAATCCCCTCCAACTCCTCTAGAGAAATCTCCCCCATAATATGATCCATCATTTCCCTCAAAACCAAGGAAGGGATACAAGAAAGGACCTGAGCTTCCTCCACAGAACCATCCTACATATCCTCCTTGAATAGGGAAGTGAATTACTAAACAAATTCCTTAGAAATATCCTGAAATGAAGAAAGAGTCTCTCCCCTATCATTGACCAAAACAAGAAGAGTTACCATGACACCTAACCTTCACGGAATTGAAGAAGAAAGCAAAATTTCTATCTCCTTCCTAGAGCCACTCAACTCTGGCTTTCTGTTTCTAGAAGACTTCCTCCCTCAACTCTCACTTTTCCAAAGATTTCAAGGCCCTTGACTCCTCCCGCAATAAATTCTCAGTCACCCCATTCTCCCTAATTATCCTCATAATAGCATCCAACTCAGCCTATGCAATAAACTTTGCTTGGAAGATATTTTCAAAGCAATGTCGGTTCCAACACTTAAGTTGATACTTGAAAAACTGAAGAAGCTTGGAAAAGACATACATTGTAGTACCATAGGAGGGTCTACCATACCTCCACTACTGAGCAACATAGCCATGAAGATCAGGATCATGCAACCACATAAGCTAAAATTTGAAAGAGGGATTCTGAGGCATCCGAGCAGAAAGGATAGTAAGCCTTATAGGCCAATGATCTGAACCCCTCCAATCCAAAATCTTAGAGCTAGAAGACCACGTACCGCCAACCCAAAAGCAAGAGACCATGAATCGATCCAGGAATTTTGCAATGCAATCATCACCAACCCTCCAGTTGTTCCAAGTGAACTGTTGATTGTTGGGCTTGATATCAACAAGATTCAAGGCAGAGATATTGTCCTAAAACAACAGCGCAGAGGGCTCCAGCCTCGCAGTACCACCCTGTTTCTCTACAAGCTCAATAATAGCATTGAAATCACCCCCAATGATCCAGGGGTGGTAAGGAGCCATGCTATAGACAACTCAAATAGTGGACCACATGAGATGCTTACCCTAAAGCTCCACAGGTGCATACACATTGGAAAAAAGAACAAATTCCCCCGTCTTAAAACAAGAAGCCACCATGGATAGAGAGGACTTAAAAGACACCCACCATTGGGGGAAAATCTTCCTAGGGTTCCATAAGCAAGCTACACCCCCAAAAGACCCCTAAGCACCAACACACTGGAATACCCCCATTCTTCCAAAGCTTGGGCACTAAACCCATCATACACTCAACATAAAGCTTAGTCTCCTACATAAAGAGGACATCGGGAGAATGACACCTAACCAACTCCCAAACAAATTTTTGTTAAGAGCCACTATTCAAGCCCCTAACATTCCATGACATCACAATCATTTCAAGGGGCCCAAGAAATGAGAATCTAGAGTCTTGATTGACCCTAATTCCACCAAAATCTCCCCTATCATTTTAATCTTCTCCAAATCCTTCTTCCTGCCAAGCTTAGAAACTTTCTCTGCCCCCCCTTCTTAAGATCTTTTTGCATAATACCCAATTGATGAGATGGCTTACTGTTCTTACCCACCTCTGTGCCCATTCTCCACGAGGGATGAGACAAATCCTCACCACCCTTTAAAGCTTTGGTAGCAGGATTCGACTCCTCCTAAGCCACCATTTGTAGATCTATGTCCAAATTCAGTGTCCCATCAACCTGCGAAGCAAGAGGGCCCCCAAGACTGAGCCTCTCCTACCTTGAAGCTCCCACATCATGTTGTAAGCATGTTGAGCCCAAAGTAACCTCCTGTTGGTGAACCTGCATATTCTCCATATGAGGCCCTAACTGTTCAGTATCCAAATTTTCCTAATCCAAATTGAACAATCCCAGATTCACTTCTTGTTGGCTAAGATCATCCAACACCTCAAATCTGTTAAAAGTGTCATCATCCTGCCTTTCCTTCATAGTCCTTTTCTACCCCTTATTTATGTTCTGAGCCCTAATAGGAACAAAACCATCATCACCAGTCCCACCATCTGGAATAGGATCCTTACCCTTGTCAGCCCTAGATAAGGTATGAGGAGCTTGAGAAGAGGGAGCCTCTGGAGGCTTGGACTTTGGACATCTACGTAATAAGTGGCCATATTTGTGGCAAAGTCTGCAATGAAAAGCTAAGGTCTCGTAGTCTAGCTATTGCACCCATGAGTAAGATCCTGCACACACTTCCATATAGTCTGGAAATGGTTTTCTCAAGTCAATTTCCACACAAAACCAAACATATGTCATTACCTTTTTGAAATGTGTTTGTTGTGAAGAGCCAACTAGTCTACCAAGCATCAAGGCCAGTAAATGCAAAACATCATCATGCCAACATTCAACCGGGAGTCTCGACAATCGAACCCAAACTAGAATCCGACTCAGAACCTCCTCAGCCAGATTGAAACCCGCATGCCATGGTTTAATAAACAAACCGACCTGGTTGTAAAAGTAAGGGCCTCCTTCAAACACCTTAATCCTATCTACCATATAGTCGAATGTAACCATAAAATAGTTATTCGCTAGGAGCCAAATCTCCATCTCCCCCACTGGCATCCATGTCCTTTAAGCCCAAGATTCCAAAAATTGCAATGAGACTCACAATCCCAAGAACATACAGTAAAGAAAATGTCTTGATTAGTACTCAATATCCTTAGCTAGCATCTCCATCGAAATCACCACGTTTGGCCTCTCTTTGCATCTTTCTAGACACCCATTAATCTTCAGAATCCTTGAACCCCCTGACGAACCCATCTTAGTCTTCTCTAGATCCAATGAAAAAAGGTTGTTATTGTAAAATTTATCCACCTGTGATGCAGGTTTCGAGGCAAACACATCAAGGAAATCCATCTTAGGGCTCACCCCCGATGACTCCCCATGCAACATATTTGCAAAAGATGACCCTAAACAAGCATGCAAGCCCTCGGGCCCCTTGAGAAAGTGAGGGTTTAGCACCGTAGTAATAATAAGAACACGACTCAAAAAATAAAACCAACCTTTATGGATAAGTGTGCACTCCACATACAAAGGAAAGATTGTAAGGCCAAGGAAGATCCACACAACTCCCATGCAAGAACACCCACCAAAAATAACCCTTAACATGAAAAAGGAGCAGAGGGCATTGCTAAACAAGGCAGACATAGCTTCAAAACCTCAGGCACATAGCCATGACTCTACACACAATGGCGCAAGGAGAAAAAGAAGACGTGAAGTAGAAGATCACACTGGAAACTCAATAGACCAACCCTGAAACACAACAAAAAACCCCCCTCCCTAAAGCACATGAGATTAGCAGACCGATCTGCCAAACAACAAGGACATTCACAAAACAGTTTCAACATGCAGCTCTGGCCTGACTAGCCGCAAGCGCACTCTCCACCAGAGAAATCTCCATCATCAAATCTCTTTTGATCATTATATTTTTTGTTAATATGTAATTGATTTTTTTTTTTAATCTTAAAATCTTCATTCTTATTTAAATTTCTTAGTAGAAAAGAGTTTAACAATGTATGGGACCCCTTATTTTAAAAAAAGGTTCCTATTTTTCTCATTAGCATGCACTTAGAAATTTTAGCTAGCCCCTTTGTATGCGACCATAGCCTTAGTGTTGTCCTATTGAATAGTATTTGAATCAAACCACAACTAAATTCTTAAAGTGTTATGAAGATATAATATATGCATTTCAAACCCAACAAAAATATAAGATCATATAGTTTGTTAATAATAAAAATAATATATAAAAAAATTAATGTGTAGAGACAAAAAATGCATATTCAACTCTTATATCTCATCTTGTACCTACTTTAGTGATAACTAGTAATAGAAATGTTTTGGGTCATTTTTTTACTCTGCCCAAGCTCAAATTATTATGAAATCATCTCCTCTCACCAAAGGTAGACTTACTTGCTCTACTATTAAAACCATGGTTTGCCCCTAATTCATAATTCCCAATCATTGAAGATGTTAGGGCTCATTTTTTGGTCGTCAATGATTAAAAATCCCTTTTTCCTATCTTACTATCATCTCCCTTGCCAACCCTATTCCTATCCCTATTGCATATTCCAATCATCAACTTGCACCCAAGCATGTCTATTGAAGGAAAATTTCACAAACTGGAAAGGATCCATCTCTCTATTCATTAATCCACCCTTTTGTTCATCTAAAACTTTCCTCTTTTAGGCATACAATATCTTTTTCCACACATCATTATTATTGTAACTCTACTAGCACTTATAACATCACAAACTCCAACTCTCTACCTACTATCATGCTAAAACATATTACAACTAGGGGCTTGACTAAGGCAAGCTCCTAAGCATGTCATAGACACACCATTTTCCCCTCATACCTAGCAAGTTTTTTCACATTAGGAACATGTGTTTTAATCAAGTAGAGACAAGTCTTAACAAGTGCAAGTAATTTACAAACAAATATCTTCACATATCTCAAGCCTCATGTATCCTCTCACTTTTTTCTTATTTTCTCTCCATTCAACCCACCTTTTTCCTTCCTCCTATACATCACCACACCAACTTTATCATTCTTCTTCTATCTATTTTCACTTAATTCCACCTATATTATTTTTCCTAACATGACATCTCCTCAACCCAAATTTCCCCCCTACCTACTCACCCCTTGTAATGTGCCTTGCCAAATCTGATAAGAAAACTCTATTTTTCTACCTTAGGTATTTTGAAAAACACTTTTCATGCAACCTTTCCGACTTGCTGTTTTGGTTTTAGTTTGTATTTGAATTGTTTTTGAGTGATGCAAATGAGATTTAAATGCTTTCCAAATGATCATAACCAACTATCAAATGACTTGAAATGAAATGCAATATGTTTTTTGTATTTTCTTATGCATATAGATGATTGAACTCATGCAAAATTATACCTACAACTACTAGACATTTTGTCAAATAATTTGCTGCCAAACTCCAATTTCATTAACATGTCTTAGCAATGATATACAACTAATTTTAGTGTCGCTAATGAATATTACAAAGCTCAAGAGTTGACTGATTGCTTATTACAAAATGAAAATACCAAAGCCCTAATGGCGACAACTTGTACTCAAACTACCTATAATGCCAACTATGCAAATACAATAAAGAGAACCTGATTTTGAAGGTTGGAATGGGTAGCAAACTTGATGGCAACAACCACCAATTTTTATCAAAATTTATGAATCCCTCTATGCAAGAAATCAACCTCCTTGAAGGGGGCCATCCATATCCTTGACCTACAACCTTCACTATAAATTGATGCTGCAAGATTTTTCCTCTAATTTGACCTATAAAAATGATTTCCATCTATCAAGAGAAATCAATCCCTCCAATGCCCACAAAATTTTGACTTCTTAGTGAAGAACAATGAATGAAAATGCTAATCCTTCCATGGTTGATCTATAGACTAAAAAAAATTATAGACCTCGAAACAACTCCCCAAATTCTCCAAAAATGTTCACCAAGCCTC
>VDFB02270651.1:706969839-706987757 GCA_007258455.2 Sequoia sempervirens
GCCACTAAATTTGACACAATGAAAGAGACTGAAGTATCTCCTCTTCTCAACTCTAGCTAGGGTTGATTTTTCACAATCAAACCTGGAACTCTAGAGTCTTCAAACCCTCAAGCGATCTAAGCATTCAACTTTAGCTTCTTACCACACAAGTAATGAGAAAATGAATTCCAAATTAGGTGTGTTCAAATGCTTAGGCAATAGCTTCTTAAATAGATTTCTCACTCACTTTTCCAGAAGCTTCTAGAATATAATATTATTTCATTATTTAAGTGACTTTATGATATAATGTTTATTTTAAGTCACATAAGTCACTTTGATATTAAATTAATTAAATAATAAGTCATCCCTTTTGATATTATATTTTATTGGAATAACTTAATAAATAATTTATTTAATATACCTCCAATTTGGGGACATGACAGTGATCCCTTCCCAAAGATTGCTTTCCCTCAAGCAATCCACATTTTCCAATCCAACTCAACTACCACATCACCAGAAGCCCAAATGGAGAATCATCAACACCTATCCACCAACCACCCGAATCCCAAGTGATCCTAAGAAGAACTCCAACCAACATCAACTGAATATGGTTGAAGCTCCTGCCATTGTGGAGTCCTATCAATGTGAGGCCAACTATCCAACAAGAGAACTCCTAGATCCCAAACCTGTATATCTACCCCACCATGTTGAATCCAAGTACTGTAATAATAATCCTCATGCATCCAAACTCTCCAAAAAAAATCTTTGCCTGGATCACATGAATAAACTCGAATTCCTTTCATCTCAACACCAATGTACTTCTGTTGTGCCACTCTAATACCCCCTAAAGTCCAAGTCTCAAACTCTTGCTACTAAAAATAACCAATTGGAGAACTCAAAGTGAGAGACCTGTCAAACTTGGACTCATCATCTGAAATCTAGAACATATCACACTAAAGTGAACCCAAAATCCTATTCTTCAACCCACCTCTATGTGACATAGTCAAATCTTGAACATGTGGTCCAAAGGTAAACTGATGAGAACACCTCATAATGCAATCGAGGTGAAGCTCTCTTGCATGTGGGTAAACCCACAAAAGTGGTTTACAATTCGAATGAGGAAAGAAAACTTGCAAAAAATGACCCCATGCAAAAAAAATTAGTTCTTGGGGTTCGAACGAACCAAAAGGGGGTTCGCTTGAACCTAGGTTCAAGTGAACCCATTTAATGCAAGTTCAGACCATCCCACCAAAAAAACAATGAAAACCCATTTTTTAAAGGGGGTTCAAATGAACTAGGGTTCGAATGAACCTTGGTTCGCTCAAACCCTTGGGGGTTCACTTGAACCCCCCTGGTTCAAGCGGACCCCCCTTTTCCCTAATTCCTGCTCTGTCACAAAAAAAATCAAAATTTTTGCACTTTGGAGCTCAGTTGAAGATTAGAAAAATGGCGTGATACTTCACATACCCAATCGGAATTAGGTGAAAATTTGGAACGAGCCATCCAATGACTATAATTTTAATATGTTTTGGTTTTATTATGTATTGTGTTTTTTATTTTATTAAACATAGGTTTTCACCCAAAATCAAGCTCTCTATTATGCACATATGGAAAATAGCGGCATTATCAAAAAAAATTTGAAAAAATATGGAGTGCACCAGGATATTGAAGTCCTAATCCAACAAAAATATATATTTTGATACATACAAAAAGTTATGTGGGTTATAATGGGTCCTGTGATATGCCTAAATTGTAATTGGTTTGACTTCAAAAGTTGATTAAGGAAAAAAAATTCAATAAAACACTATGAAACCAACTGAAAGTGCAAGATATTGTAGTTACAAATCTAAATTAAAAAAAAGGAATTTTATCCTTCATGGAAAAAAAGTTATGCTATAATGATGAGCCACCCTTAAAAATGATGTTTTTGAAAAAACTAGTTTTCAAAGGAGATGGAAAAAGAAGTGCAATCTAATTCCAAAAAAAATGAAAAAATATATATTAGAATCTACAGAAAAAATGTCATGAAACTCTAGCTTGCATCATCTTCAAGTTTCTCATGGTTTAGTTGCTATAGATGTCCGAAAGTGAATATTTAGTTAGAAAAAATTATTTTAGTGTCCAGTTTGGCCAAAAATTGTAAACTAGTATTGTGGGATCACCCCTATGCTAATGGAATACCCAAGTGGTCATATGTATCCTATTCAATACTACCATCCTCAGAAGAAGACACACAACTCACAATAGGATGAGTTGGTTTTGCAGCAACATAATCAAGTCCTCTCCCACAAGGAAACTGTAAGTGTCCTGACTCACTTTTAGGAGTGAGAAAAGTTCCATCATGAATGCCATCTACTACCTGGAAAGCAACTGGAACAATATCCAAATCCGATGTGCAAGAAATCATCTTCTTAGATGAAAAGATTGACTAATGTCAATCTCAAAACTATTAATGTGGCCATCTTTTACCAAGTCCTTCAATTGACAAATCTTATCAACCTCATCACCATCATTAGAACAATGTGCATTTTCAGATTCATCCTCTCTCTGAATAAAGAGTCTTCTAATGTTATCTATCCTTTTTTACCTTGCTATGTTGATGAGATTGACCTTTTCTTTGACTTCTTGAAGATGTCTTGCATTGGCAGCCACTAATTTAGTCTCTTTGTATTTTTGCATCCATTCTTCATTCATCTTTTCAAACCTCTTTACCTCTTCCATGTTAAAATATACAAACTCAGTCCTCTTATGCTTGATATCTTCGTGTCTATCAATTGGTGTAGGGCTGCCATCAATGGGTGATATCATATCATTGACTTCCTCATGCTCAAAAACTCCTATCTCATGAGAATGATGGGTCATAATGTTGTTGTCCTCAAACAAATCAGTAATGAGATCATGCCATTGTATAGTGTCTTCTTCATCATGTGTAGCCAAACACTAGTGGTTGCTCCACTAAGTAAATGATCAACTTTCCCATCCACCTTTATGTCTTCATGTAGTTATTCTAATGTAATTGGTTTGTCTTCAACCATCACGTGCTCTTCTTCAATCTTGAAGTCATCATGAAGTGTCATATGCTCAACATCTTTTTCTATGAAAATCTGATTTTTGCTCTCCTTAGGATCAATTGTAGGTTGATCACTAACTGCAGAAAATTCATCATAGAGACTTTGAGATATGTCACCTATAGATATATTGTGTTGCTCCTTTTTGCTGTGAAATGTGGAACCCTTTGAAATGGATTCCAATATTTTCTTCAGAGAAATAGTTTGTTGAATTAATGGTTCCATCATAGCTACCTTTGAATTTCCAAAGAAAGGAAGGTCATTTCTGAGCTCTTGCGGAAGTGTAAAGTACTCTTCATAAGAAAATATTATATCATCCATGACTCACAACTGGAATTTTTGATTTGATGAAACCAAACCCAATCCACTCAATAGGCTAGCAAGATTCTTAGCTCTGATACCACTGTAATGTGCCTTGCCAAATCTGATAAGAAAACTCTATTTTTTTTCCTTAGGTATTTTGACAAACACTTTTCATGCAACCTTCTGACTTGCTGTTTTGGTTTCAGTTTGTATTTGAATTGCTTTTGAGTGATGCAAATGAGATTTAAATGCTTTCCAAATGATCCTAAGCAACTACCAAATGACTTGAAATGAAATGCAATATATTTTTGTATTTTCTTATGCATATAGATGATTGAACTCATGCAAAATTACACCTACAACTACTAGACATTTTGTCAAATAATTTGCAGCCAAACTCCAATTTCATTATCATGTCTTAGTAATGATATACAACTAATTTCAATGCTGCTAATGAATACTACAAAGCTCAAGAGTTGATTGATTGCTTATTACAAAATAAAATGCCAACGCCCTAATGGCGACAACTTGTACTCAGACTACCTATAATGCCAACTATGCAAATACAATAAAGAGAACCTAATTTTGAAGGTTGGAATGGGTAGCAGACTTGATGGCAACAACCACCAATTTTTATCAAAATTTATGAAGCTCTCTATGCAAGAAATCGACCTCCTTGAAGGGGGCTGCCCCTATCCTTGACTTGCAACCTTCACTGTAAATTGATGATGCAAGATTTTTCCTCCAATTTGGTATAAAAATGATTGTCAGCTCAAGAGAAATCAATCCCTCCAATGCCCACAAAATTTTGAATTCTTAGTGAAGAACAATGAATGAAAATGCTAATCCTTCCATGGTTGATCTACAGACTTAAACAAAATTACAAACCTCAAAATAACTCCCCAAATTCTCCAAAAATGTTCACCAAACCTCCCTAAAGAGAGCGCTCAAGTTCCCTTATGAAATTGATGCATGAATGAGGCTAGGAAAGTGAAAATATGAATATATGTATGCAGATCAAACTCCTCCAATGATTGAAAATAATCTTCAATGATATCATCAAATCGTCCTCCTCAAATTTGGCCCTTGGCCACTAAATTTGACACAATGAAAGGGATTCAAGTATCTCCTCTCAATGTCAGGTAGGGTTGATTTTTCACAACCGAACCTGGCACTCTAGAGTCTTCAAACCCTCAAGTGAGCTAAGTAATAATCTTCACTTCTTACCACATAGGTAATGAGAAAATGAATTCCCAATCAAGTGTGTTCAAATTCTTAGCTAATAGCTTCTTAAATAGATTTCTCACTCAGTTTTCCAAAAGCTTCTAGAATATAATATTATTTTATTATTTAAGTGACATATAATGTCTATTTTAAGTCACTTAAGTCACTTTAATATTAAATTAATTAAATAATAAGTCATCCCTTTTGATATTATATTTTATTGGAATAACTTAATAAATAATTAATTTAATATACCTCCAATTCTAGGACATGACACCCCTCCCATTCTAGTTCATTCACTCTTCATATTTTTCTCACCCCTATGTCCTAGTCCTTACCTAGATTCTTCCTCCATCATATCCCTACCACCCCCACCCACCATTGACAAGGTTAACACTTCTTAATTCCCTAGCTCAAATGGCCATTTTGACCACAACACTCATTACAAGCACATTGAAAACACAAAACATCATAGTATCACATCAAAACTTCAAATCCTGTTCAATTATATAGGTAATATGGAAGATGATGTTAGCCCTTATTTTGTTAAAAAAATCACATGCTTTTAGTTTGTCACTCTTATGGCATGTACATCCCCTAGTACATTGCTCATATTGTTAATGGGGTTATGCTATCTCCCATACTTTCATCTTAAACCTCTTCTTCTACCCCTTTGTCTTCTTCATCTACACCCATGCCTCAACCTACCCATCTTCAATCTCACAACCCAACTCCCCCTTCATATCCCCATCACCTCCAATCATATATTCTATATAGTCACTTATTCTTTTACTCCTTTCATCTTCTCCCTTCACTTCCCCAATCCCCATGTTATTCCCTATTCTCGTTATCTCCCTCACTTTGCTATCCATCCTTTTACCCATTCCCTCTTTTGCACATCTTCTTAACTTCCCATTTACTGAGGTCTTACTTACCTCATTCCATACTATTTTCCATCTACCACCTCCACCCACTCCCTTCCTAAGTACACTTCACTCCAACTTACCTTCCCACTACATCTATCACTTTCCTCACCCTAGCATTCCCAATCATTGAATCTCCCTCTATATCATCTACCTAATTTTGATTCACTCTTATATCTCATCTTGTACCTACTTTAGTGATCACTAGTAATAGACATGTTTTGGGTAATTTTTTAACTATCTCAAAGCTCAAACTACTAATTTCCCCTTTTTCCTATCTTAATATCCTTGGGGCTCATGTTTTTGTCCCCATGATTGAAAACCTATTTTTCCTATCTTAATATCATCTCCCTTGCCAACCTTATCTCTTTCCCTATTACATCTTCCTAAAAGGAAGCCGGGTGCATGGAAGCAACTTCCTACACTAATCTAAGTAGGAGATTATTGCAAAAAAATATTATTAAAACTTTAAATTGCTATAGATACCAAAAGATGCATATTCAATAACATAAAACAGATTAGACAAAGATAAACCGTAGCATAGTGTATATGTGGGAAAAACCCTTTCGGGAAAAAACCCATACTCCAAATCACATAGCTCAAATGTATTGTCAACAATAAGAATAGTTACAATACAATCTCAAAACAATGCTCAAGAGTCTTCACACTACAACAAGAATCTGGATAAATTTCAACAACATAACATGTAATCAAACGTCAACCTATAACCCCATAAAATGCACTCTCTAGAAGTATCTATAATGCAACAACATGAAGAAAAGTGCCAAAAACTTGCCAAAACCATTTCACACACCCAAGGTGTGAACTAGAGTCTATTTTTCTCCCGACACTTCACACCTTGCAAAATAGGGTTGAGACATAGTTGACCTAGGTGACTTGGTCCTCCTATTTTTCCTCCAAAATTTAGTACATGCCAGAGTTGACATTTTATTATTTGAATTTCAAATGTTAAGTGTTGGTTTTCAGGATTTAATTTTCAGGAAATTAGATTAATTGCATATAAATACCTAATCATTTCATCGTTTAAAAAGGAATAGGAGAATTGAGAAAGAATTATTATCAAGTCAAGAACAGTCAAGAGTAGATTTATTGCATAAATTCAATATCAAAGCATTATGTCAAGTTTTATGTGAGTTTGTTCATGTTTATGTTATCATTTTGATTGTGAGATCTAACCCTTATCTAGGTCTTCCAAGCATTCAAGACAATTTGCAATCAAGCCTTGAGGTGATGTGCATAACTTTAGTCCTTCAAGGAAAATTAGATTTGGGTGGTGAGTTGTAGTCTATTGTTGATTCATCATTCATTTATCGTTTAGCCTCTATCCCTCAAAAGGATAAGCTCTCTTTTGTCAGTTTACCATTGTGGAGGTGGAAACATCAACATGAGGTTTGATTGAGGAAAGCCCCTATATGACACAACCCTTCCTCTCTCTTTGAATGTGTAGGTTTCAAATTTGAGGAAGTGTTAGAGGGAGATTGAATATCATTTATCCATTGTTACATTCAAACCCTACAAGTTGAAAAGATACATAAACTCAATTATTTCATTAGCCAATGAATATTTGACAGTGGGACATGAAAGAAAGAAGGTTTTGACCAGACTCCAGAGGACTATGAAATTAGATTCTAGATCGATCGACTAGGACATAGTCGCCCTAGGTGACTTGGTCCTCAAAAATTAGCTCTAGATTCATATTCCAGGTGCACAAAAATCTACTTAGTCTATTTCCAAACTTTGAATTTATCTGTGAGTTTCTATATTTTCTATTTTCACATCAAAATAGGTTGTTTGCATCATTTTGTTAGTAATATCAAATCCATTTTCAAGTCTCTAAATTTAGATCCTAAGATTGGTTGGCTCACCTTTCAAGTTGCAAGTCAGTCTCATATCCTAGCTAATCCTGAATTTAACAATTAGTTGTGGAAAATACCTCATTTAAACCCTAAGGACCAAAAATCCCTAGGGTTCACTATTCCCGCCTAATCATAAATAATATAAATTATAATTAAAGATGAATTAAATTACAAGAAATCTATGATTGATATTTCTTTAGATATGTTGTAGGACCATACAATTAATCTTATTCAGACACGTATTTACCTTATTTTTATCATGGGGTCTCTGGGCATCAAACACTAGATGATAGTTGGCATTATGGTAGGGTAAATAATAACTACAATATAACTATACAAAAATTGTTAATAAGTGTGAATAGAAGGGATTGTGCATTTTTACCTAGAAAGTTAACAACATAGTACCATTAGTTAATTAGAAGAATTTATCCAAGGTGGGAGTTGTGAATTAGGATTTGGAAAATAGGAAAATTCAATATCTAATGAGAATTAAGGTGGGTGTGTACAAGAAGCCTTTAAAAGGAAAGAGGTAGGAAAATCCAAAGTTCAATAATGGTTGTTTGCTACTATGTGGGTCTTATTGTGCTTGACAACAATATGACATGTTTGGATGTGCAAAAATCCAAAATAAAGAGGCTATAAGTATTGGGTAGTTAGAAACCCAAAGATCTCATGGGGAAGGCATATGCTATGAGTTGAAGGTTGTGCATAAAATATCCTCACTAAATTTTCAACAATATAACATTAATAGAGTTCAAAACATTAAATGTTTAGGATTTTTTCTTTTCCCACATGGGAGTTCTTAAAAAATACAAACATAAATCTTGGAGAGTGCAACAATGATGAAAATATGTAGGCATTATTTTAGTTATTCACTCACCTAACATTTAACACTAGATATAAAATTAGTAGTGAGGCCTATATTACAATCTACCTAAAATGTTGTTGATTGGAAGGAATAAGATAGTGAGTCCTTAGACTTCCTTAGCAAAGATGAAACTTTATCTCCTCTCCACTTCTCATAATTCTCTCTTAGTCCTCTAATTTTTTTATTATTTGGTGGTAGTCCCTATAATTTCCATTCTTATATGACCATTTTTTTTTTAAATAAATTATTTGAGAGTAAACCAAGGGAACCCAAATCTATTAAAACATTGAATTTGCATTAGAGCATCTCACTATTTGCATCATTTCTCTATTGGCCCTACTCACTAATCTAGTTTTTTTGTTCTTTCTTCAAACCCATCAACCTTTAATGGGAAGCCTTATAAATTTAAGAAACCCCTTCCTTGCAATCTTACCCAATTCTTGTGAATATTTATATGCAACTAAAAAATCCTATTAATGATATTGAGTTGTCACTAACTTAAAGTTGGTGTATGAGTGAAGGTGACAATGTTTTTTTATGAAGTGTATTCAATTTTTTTCACATTCTCAAACCATGTATGAAAAATATGCACATGTAAGATGTTTTTGTCAATTGTTGCATTCAAGGGAGCCATTTTTCTTTAAGTTAACCTTCAAATTGACCACATGTATTTTGTATGGTTTGACAATTTGTGTACAAATATAATGGGCACTAACAACTACATATGACCAAAATGAATTGAAATCCCTTTTTCATATGCTTTGATGTATGTCCATAACATGCTATAGTGCTCTTATTTAGGTTTGGGCATTCACTAGAGTGGCTCACATGTCCAAATGTACAAGATGTAGATTCACTAGATAGAGAGATTGAAGTGCATGTACACTATCCCATACAATATGTTCAATAGGAATTTTGATCCACTTTAGGAAATTATTTTATTTAATTCACACTTTTGTACACGTTGGAAGTATGTAATAAACAATGAAGTGATAATGTTGGGCACTTGTTTTTTTGTACTTGTTGATTCTAGTGAGATTATTTTAAAGAAATGCACAAACACAATTAGTGGTGATCTATCTCTACGATAGGAATCACTTTTATGAATTTACATTAAAATTTAATGTAAATCCTAAAAAAATGATTGGGAGAAGGCCAAACTTCTAATCTTTAGGTTTTCATTATGATTTTTGTAATGCATTGAGTAAATCATATACTGATTGGGTACAACAAAAGAAAAATAAAAATAGACTATTTAGATGTAAAATTTTCTTTTAAAATTTTAAAGAACTAGGGATGCTCTTCTTTAGCATATAACCTATGCATGAGGTGCTAGTGAGATTGTTAAGGCCTAAATTTGAAGGTTTACCTTGCTTATCCACTTATTTTTTGTAATGTTCGTCTATATTATAAACTGAAGATATATTTTGTGATGACCTTCCTAATATTTTGATTGTATTGTAGTGTAAAAATGTCTAAATAGACCCATCAAATTTAGGACCTCATTGACATGCTATAAACTTAGGAGTAAGAGCTCTTACATTCAAATTACAATGTCAATTATGAGCGAGTTAACCTAGGAGTAACAATCATGAGTGTAAAATGACACCTAATTAGAAATTTTCTATAAATCATTCTTTTATATATTGAATATATCAAATGTTTGGATCATCAAGCAAGAAAACAACTACTAGAAGAGTGACAATTATCTCTAAACATTGTGGCCAAATTTTACAATCTTGCAATAAAGAAAACAAGGAGTTAAAACATATCATGACAATATTTAATTGACCCAACATCACTATCATCATTATTTATATGCTTTCTATTTATGAAAATAAAGGTTGAAAATCTAAAAAAATAGTAGAGGCATAAATTGTTGACTTCTAATTTTTATATAGGTTTTTGATGCACAATCTAGACGATTTTTCCAAAGAATTGTCACTTATTTGATCTCTTCAACTATCTAATAATATAATTCTAAATGGTTAAAAACATATCTCTTCATTCGTTACATCATCATAACTACTCGAATGCCACTATCAAATATTCATCACTTACACTCTAGATATTCATATAGATAATTAAATGTTACTGTTAAATTTTAGGTAATAAATAGACTTATAAATTATTTTAAAATACATATTTATATCTTTAAAAAATAATATAAATATTATTCAAACTCTAACAAAAATTCAACAACAATTAACTTTTATTTATTTATAAAATCAATAAAATACTAAACAAACTAATCTATAAACACCTATTGACCTACCCATTACATTACTAATCTATTTGAGATTTCACCAAGATTGTATTTCATTCCATCCATACATGAGATAGAAAAATACCGTCTGTCATAGTCAATGAGGTGTTCGAAAAAACTATTTGAGGTTGAAGTAATAGTTATGATGATACATGAAAAGTAGGTGCTTCTTATTTTTAAATTCAATCTTGTCAATTATGTCCTTTGTCATCACAACTAAGACACTCAATGCACTTACAAAATTACAATAGATTTGAACGGATTCGTTGTCCCTCTCAATTAAAGAATTTAAATTGTAGTGGCGTCCACACCATAAATAAATAAGATAAGAACGTTATTCAACGCTTGTTTGGCTTTTATGCATATTTTCATTTTCAAAGATATTTGAATTCATTTGTCGCAATATACCATATAATTAGACCTATAATAAGACCTATAATACTCTCAATTACAAAAGAGGTTAGACTAAGCCCAATGGAAAATAAACTTTCTATTGTCATTTATACTAATTAATTAATATCTATAATAAATAAATAATCAATTTAGATAAACAGAGATACATTCAAAGTATATAAAAATAGGTAGTTTGGATATTCTCATTGTCTTGAATTTTGTAAAAAGTTGTAGTTCATTGAAGATGAATTTCATAATTCTTAATCAATTCTATCTCACATAGATCTAATCTCTAGTACACAATTCTCATCTGGGATGTTGTGAGCTTCGACTATCTAATTCACTAACTATTAAGGACTAATAATATTAAAATAAACAATGGATAGATTGTCTAATTGTAAGGGCCAAGTTCTCCTAGGTTGATCCCCTTGATCATACTACCTTTGTAGTTGTGATTAAAATTTCTTGATAGTAGACAAGCATGCAAATGATCTATGTAAGACTCACATGAATTTGTGCCTTTTTCTTTTGCATTGGTGTATTGAAATTTATATAATACTATTATGTTGTTTGTATTGGTTTGTTATTGCTTGTGGATACCAACACATTATATCTAGATACTCAATATGTATATTTGGATATATACTAGATATACACATGTATATTATTTTATGTATAAATTTGTATTAGTGTTTTAACTTCATGATTTTCATTAAGATTGATATGCTAGCTAAGTAAATTCAATACTTGTAGTGTTGTCTTACTAAGTGATTAAATCATGTGTTGATCATATTGCTTGGATTATGACTGAATTGAAATGTGATTGTTAAAAAGTAAATCTCATGATATTTAGTGATTCTACCATCCACTTCAACTCTTGTTATGTATTGGGTAGATGTGTATAACATTTGATTGAAGTGTGCATGTACAAGTAAAGTCTCAATGATGGTTAATAAGAGACAGTGAACATGGTTTGTTTGATCAAATAAACTTATTCTATTTAGTGTAGAGTAGTAGGACATGTGATTCTAAAACCCATGAAATTAATGTATGAATTGGTCATGATTCTAGAGGATCCCCTATATGTTTAAACCTATATTTATGTATCTTCTCTTGGGTGACCTTTAAGTAGCATTATTTTTGTATTTTCCTTGAGGAAAATGATTAAACACGCTTATTAAAAAGTTAATCATGCTATTAAAATATGTGAAAGGAATTTTTTTTTTTGGCAAGTTAAATTGAGTTTGAGAAATATTGTATTTTTGAGTTAAAAAGTAATTATTTGGTATTTGTTAGTGAATTTGAAAATAGGTTAAATCAAAAGTAATATCTTTATTAGATATATTTGAATTAAAATGTCTATTTGTGCCAAAATGATCTATTATGAAAAATAGCTAGTTTGAATGTCACATTTCCCTACAAAAGAGACTCCCTAGTGGATAAGGGCCATCAAGAATGTTGCAGTGACCAAGTGCAAGCTTCATTTGTTTATCATTGATGGCATAATCCCAAATATATTTATTACATAATATGCACACCCTTTGATTGATAATTTAGGATGTCCATTGCATTGGAAAGAAAAGCAAGCACCACATTGAGGAAAATTCACCACGAGCAATTCACCACGGAAAATTCATTGCATTAAAAGTTTGCAATCAATTTTTCATGGCGGTGAATTGCTGGTGGTGAATTTTACTTGAGGTGAATTTTTCATGACGGTGAATTTTCCCGCGGTAAATTGTTGGCAGTGAATTTTCCAACAATGAATTGTTGGCAGTGAATTTACTTGATGCCCATAAAAACATTGGGGTCTAGAAGATAATTTGATCCAATAATTTGTCTTAACTCCGATTCAACATTTTTGCAATCAATTTTAAAGGACACCTTTAACTTGTCTGTTACAAAAGGCTCCGAAGGGGTGATGAACACTAGTGCTAGAGCATCACTCAAGTGCACTCTGGAGTTCAACATTGAGGATAATAAAAGCAGGAAGACTTTTGATCGACTTTCGAATAGCAATGCCTCACCAAGTTTGAGCAAAGATTATGCAACAAAACCACAACAATGAATAAAAAGTGTGGAGTGGGATGAAAGATATAAATTACAACTCAATTAATGAGGGATCAGATGAAATTAGTGCTCATAATATCTCAATATTACTTATCATTATGGTCCCTTGTGCAACTGCCAATATAACAAAGAAAATATGCATTCTTGTACTTCACAGACACACAATTAATAAACATGTTAGCCCAAGTAAAAACGGTAATAGATCCATGTTTAATAAATGTACGCCGAGAAATAGGGTCAGATCCTTCCTATAACATTATAAGATCTGACAGTAATTTTGAAGGAATCATAATTAATTTGGTGACATGAAATAATGTCACCACTAATTTTATGCTCTCAATCCCCAAAAAGCTATTTAAAACTTGTGTTTCAATAGGATTTTTATCGACCCTTAGAAATACCAACTTATCAACACTCCAACAAGATGATTTTGATCAATTTTGACAACCCATGATGACACAACTCAGACAATTCTAATCAATATTGAACGAACTGAAGCAACTTATCACTATTTAATTAAATATAAGGAGCATGAAGCTTTGTTGCATATAGCCCACAAATATATTGATGACATGAGCTAATGTCACTTCAACGTGAATCTCCCATCAAATTCTCATTTCTCCCTACACTTCATACCATTTTATACTCTCCAAGTAACTTGATTTATCCCTCTAGCACTATTCATTTCAAGAATTTCATTGTTCAATTCTAGAAATGGGGTGAAATGTACTATTGCCATATTGGCAAGGTTTTCTGGAGAGGAATTGACCTCTTTGTAATAATGCATTACGTTAAAGCTATTTAGTTTACTAAGAAGCCAAAAATATTTGATGTCATATATTTGAGTTTCCAATTTGGAGAACATTTGTGTGATAGGATTGGGTCACCTTTAATCTACACATATGCTATATTCAATTTGATGGCCAGTTTTCTCCCTAACATTAACTTATTAGCATTTGTAATATTATTTTTAGTGTCTAAGAGTTTTTTGAAGGCTACTATTATTTTCTTTTCCTTATGATTTCTTATAACCACACTTGCTCCTGCTCTTTCAAGATTCCCTTTCGAAGCACCATCAAAGTTCAATTTGAATTTATTAGCTATAGAGGGGACCCATTTGATCAACTTTCTATTGGGTTTATCCTTTTATGTAGAAGCTCTATTTTGAGGGAGACTTTTGAGGATTTTCCAAATTTTTAGGATCCAATCATCCCAAGAAGAAAATATTTTATGAATTGGAAAGGATTTGAGAATATGATTTATTGCATTCTCTGATATAGAGATTTCATTTTAGAAATTACTTCCTCAAAATTTTAGATATTTTTCCTGAAGATTCTATTGCTTGTCTCCAACCATATCTACCATAGAAGCATTGAAGGACTTAAATCCCAAAGAACAATATAAGTAGAGTTCTTATATAGAGAAGGTCAGGAGAGGAAGAGTTGTAGAAGGACCTAATCATCCTAGTTTACCTTGTAGCCGCTTCTAGCATTGGTTTGAGAAATTTCAGTTCAAAAGAAGATGGTCCTTATCTTCATAGGTTGCCCCACATAATACACACTGAAATAATGGTGAAATACCCAACATATCCAACTTTAGACCTGCTAGAATTTTGTTATTTAAAGCTAGCCAAGAGAAGGCACCAAATTTAGGGAGACAGGCTGGTCCCCTACAAAGATTGGAAGGCTATTTCGATTAAGGATATGAGGCAATAAGAACACTATAACCATCCTTGACATTATATTGTCCTATTTGAGATGTTGTCCACCTTATAATATCTTTTGAATCTGAGAAGAAGATCACTTTTTGCCCAATTATAAAAAATATAAATCTTGCTAATCTTATGAGAAAGGAAAAGCCTCTAATTTGATTTCTAAAAAATCCTTTGATTGGAATTATTAAAGTCAATAAAAAATAGTGGTTTTCAATTCTAAAAGCCCACTCAATTGTTGCAAATGTTTGTTTCCATTCCAAGATTCTTCCCAAAAAGTGCTTTATTATCTTTATGGATCTCCCAAGTGAGATGAGGAAGAATTAGACCTCTAGAGGCTATTAAGAAATTTCAAATCTTAGACCCTTGAGGTGGATTAGATATTGTAAAAATCCTCTTTGAAACTTTTGAATCAAGGTGTTTATTTCTCATTAGCCTACACCACTTGGAATTTTGGTTTGAGTAGAGCTTCCAAACCAGTTTTTCTCCTAAAGAAATATTTTTAGCCTCTAGATTTTGTATACCTACCCCTCCTAAAGATTTTTCTTGGCATATTATTTTCCAAGAAATGAGAGGATTCTTTTTCTTGCTATGCAAATTATCTGACCAGAAAAAAGTTCTAAATTGTTTTTGGAGGTCCTCAACAACATTTATAGGAATATTTAAGAAAAACATCATATATATAGGATTGCATTTAGAATAAATTGTAGGAGTGTTACTTTACTCACCATTATTAACCATTTCTAGGTATTTATTTGAAGACAGATGGAAGATGATACGTGCTACCAAAAAAAATTCTTATCCTG
The DNA here is from genome assembly GCA_007258455.2 of Sequoia sempervirens. Classification (NCBI taxonomy): domain Eukaryota; kingdom Viridiplantae; phylum Streptophyta; class Pinopsida; order Cupressales; family Cupressaceae; genus Sequoia; species Sequoia sempervirens. The sequence continues at coordinate 706,985,328 of VDFB02270651.1, forward strand.
GCTTGAGAACATGGGAATACCCAAGTCTTTGCAAGGTAAGGTGTTTGATCGATAACCCAATAAGTTTATGATCATGTTTCTAACATGAGGTTGAACACTCTAAAAGAAAATATTAGATTTACTTGTATTTACCACTTTCCTATAGATTGAATAATAAAACATGATTACTTGCTGAATTATTTTGGCTTCATCAACAATTGCTTGACCAAAGACGAGAGTAGTTTCATCAACAAAGAGACAATGGCTGATTGAAGAAGGTGACTTATTTATTTTGATGCCTTGCTATGTATTTAATTCATTTTAAGTAGAAATGGATTTAATTAATGCTTTTTCCATGAGGATGAATAGGAATGGAGAAAGAGGATCACCTTGTCTGACTCTTGATAAGAGTGAAAGTATTCATGAGGGGTTCCATTTACCAATACCAAGAAGGAGGCTCCCAAAATATTAGACGTTATCCATTTGCACCATCTAATGCTAAAGCCATTTTTTTTAGAATATTATTAAGGAAACTCCAATTTTCTCTATCATAGGCCTCAATCATATCAAGCTTGACAACTATGGCCGAAATCTTCTCTATTTGAATTGAATGCAAAAATCCACGTTCAACTATAACACAATTAGGGGTTTCTCTTCCTAGTACAAAGACACCTTACTCTTATGAAATGATTTTTTGGTATAATTTTTGCTAATATCACAGTGATAGCCTTTGTAAAAACATTGTGTAAAGTACATTACATATTGTGATTGGACAAAAGTATTTAAGTCAAGAAGGAGCAAGTTCCTTTGGAATAATTTCCAAAAAGGTCGTATTCATCTCTTTTAGAATTTTACCATGCTTTATAGATTCTTCTAGGGCCAAGATAATGCATCTTCCAATAAAGTCCCAATTTTTTTTGGAAAAAAGGGATGTAAAACCATCAGGCCTAGGCACTTTGTCAGGAGTCATTGAGAAAATCACAACCTTTAATTTCTCCATTGTAAATTCTGCTAATAACATGATATTTTATTTTTTTGTTACCAAGTGAGGAATATTGGAAGTAATATTCTTAGGGTTATGAGATTGTTCTACCTTACCAGTTAGGAGATCTTTAAAGAAAGATACAACTTCTTCAATTTTTTCTAGATCATTAAGGAGGACTCCATCTATAGAAGTCATGTTTTTGATGCAGTTTTGTTACCTTATGATCTCTGTAGAGACATAGAAGAACTTTTTGTTTTTGTCTCCTTCTCTTAACTATACTTCTTGAGATTTTTGTTTATAATATATTTCTTCTGCATGTAATAACTCCAAATAAATTTTCTACTATTTTTCCTCCTCATATAAAGAATTATCCACACCAAAAAAAGATAAATTTCTCATTTAAATTTGTCAACTATTCGTATACTTGGATTTTTTCTAAAAAGATATTCTTGAAGTGAATCCTATTCTATTTTTTTAACTATTTCAATTTTGAGACACTCTAAAGTATCCTAGAACTACTTACAAAAGACACACTTGACTACAAAGGCTTAAGAAGTGAGATAAGATTAGGGTCCTTGAACCACATAGCTCCAAATATGAATGAAATTGTAGTATGGGAACTATTATCTTGGATAAATACGGAGATGGGAAAATGATCCAGACCTGATTCCTAGAGGATTGATGCAACAAATTAATGAGACAATGAAAGCTAATTAGTTGAAAAAATAAACCTGTCTAACCTATTTTCTATACGTGATGTCTTTCTTCTATTAAACCATGTAAAAGTGCCATTATTTGTCACATAATCAAAGAGCCCATTGTCTGTTATGAATACTTTAAAATCTTCCATAGTTTTTTGCGCTGGTATGATTCCCCCTATTTTTTCTAAAGGATAAAAAATAACATGAAAATAATCTCCAAATATAACTAATTCACATTTGAGAGGCAATAAAATTGACCTTAGATTTTCCCATATTTTTTTCTTTTGAATAGTACTATTAGGCCTATAAATATTGAACACCCAAAAAAATGGGAGACTATAAAGGGGAAGGACTGATTCCAACATCCAATGTAAAATAGATGCTATAACTTCTATAGTGGTTGATAAGGGATTCCATAATAAGGCTAAAATGCTTGGTGCACCTCTAGCTAGAACTATATCAAATCTCCATTTTGACCATTTTTAAAAAGAATAAACCCTTGATCATTTGAAAACTTTGTTTCTTGGAGAAGGATTAAATCATGTATACTATTTTCTATGGGTAAGTGCATGGATCTGTGACACAATTTTGGCTCCTAAGATGCCACTTTTTTTCTAAAATCAACAAAATCTGATTTGCACAAAAAAATGAAGATAGTTATGCTCAAAATTTCAAGATGAAGTAAGAATAAGAGTTGAAGTGCTCTGAGTCTAGTTTCTAAGCTACTAATTCTTTTTGAAATTAATAAAGATTAAGGGTCTCAAA
>VDFB02270651.1:706987857-707000801 GCA_007258455.2 Sequoia sempervirens
CTTTGAACTTGCTACCTCAATTTCCTTCCTCTCTTACAACATGCAGATGTTGAGGATAACCATTGGACCCATCCTAGTCACCATCTCCACATCCATTTTCTCTCTATGTCGCCTTCACCACTCCCTTAGCTTCAATCATATCATGGATCATACCTAGGATTCTAAACCACACTTGTTGTATCCACAAGTTTTCACCTCTGAAAATCCTCTTGTTCCTTTCTAGCCAAACCTGCCACAATAAGAAAATAGGCCCCGCATGCCATGCATCCTGCAAAAAGGAAGCCAACGTGGGAGGTCTTCCCAAGCTAGTCCAGAAATCCACCAAGGAGGAGGCATGAAAACAGGGGTTGTTCCAAACTCCCCACCAAGAATGCCCGAGATGCAAAGTAAAAGGACACTGAAAAAACAAATGAGAAGAATCCTCCTCACCTCCCCCACAAAGAACACACATGGAGGGGCCTTGAAACCCTTGCTTCTGAATATTATCCCATGTCAGACACCTATTCCAAGCCAAAGTCCAAATGAAGCAGTTACACTTCGGCCAATAAAACTTATTCCACACCTTCTTCCACCAAGGAACTTCCACCCCCTTGATCCTTTGAGAGAGCAACCTCTAGTAACCATAAGCAAAAGTGTAAGTACCCTTTGGGTTAGGAGACCATGAAAGAACATCCTTATCCATTAGGGAACTACACTGTCTGCCAGAAAGAATATTATGAAGCACCGCACACTCCTCTTCCATACCCACCACCAGCCACTCATCGGGATTCTTCCACCTTGCTCTCACAAGCTACCCATGAAAAGAAAGCAACTTAAATTCACTCACCCTCGACCAACCAGCATCACAAAATCTCTAGCAGAAGGTCGACAGTTTAGGAAACTAAGAGATAATGGGGGGGTAGCCATCCCAATAATCGTACCAAAACTGAACCTTCGTCTGACGTTTACATATCCAAAATAAGCCATCCTTGACAAGTGCAACTCCTTTCTTGAGAGTAGTCCAAATTGTCAAGCCCTTTCCCACCAAAGGGTAGCGAGGGATATCTTGGAAATACTTATGGGACATAATCTTGGCCCAAATCCGATCCTGCTCAATGCACCACTGCCAATAAAGTTTAGTTGCCAAAACTGTACCTTCCAGCGAGGACTGCCTTAACCCCAAACCACCATACTGCTTTGGGAAACACACAATATCCTATTTAACAAGACTCCATTTGGAAGACAACAAGCTAGCAGCCCATAAGAACTATCTTGCTAATGAGTCCAACTCCCTAACAAAACCCATCAAGGCCACCTGAATCATACACCGATAAATGGGGAGAGCCTGAACCATATATTTAAGCAACTGAACACGCCTCATAAAGGACAGCTAATGGTTGGTCCAATGAGTAACTTTCACACAAAATTTATCCAAGATAGGTTGCCATGAATCCCTTGGTAACCTACCCACTGAGATAGGAATCCCAAGGTAAGTCAAAGGAAGAGCCCTACTTTGAAACCAAAGAATATGAGCAATTCTCCTATGAATGGGATCTAGAGTGTTGAAGAAGAAGATGGAAGACTTATCTTCATTGATGAATTTCCCTAAAGCTACAAGATAAATATCCAAAACCTTGTGCAGATTCACGGCTTCCCCAATAGTGGCCACACCCATCAAAGATGTATCATCCACAAACTTCAAATGAGTCTACGGAGGTAAATCACCTCCCTAGCACCACCCCTGAATGAGGCCCAACTCCACATGTCTTCTCAATAAGCGACCCAAATCTTCAACAAGCAAAAGAAACAAGGAGAGAGAGGGTCACCTTGCCTCAATCCTCGAGAAGCACCAAAAAGCTCAGAATGCTCCCTATTGATTAAAACAGAGAAAGATACTGATGTAACACAACTCATAACCCATTGAATCCACTCTTCTCCAAAACCAAAAGCAACCACAACCTTCTGGAGGAAGGACCACCAAACTCTATCATACGCCTTAGCCGTATCAAGCTTAATAAACATAGCCTTTTCTTTGGAAGTGGCCATAGAGTGAATGGTCTCCGTTGCAATAACAACTCCATCTAGAATCTTCCGACCTCCCACAAAACCACTCTACTCCTCAAAAATGAGCACCGTAAGCCAATTTTTTAGCCTTTCAGCAATTAGTTTGGAAATAATCTTATAAACAACATTGCAAAGAGATATGGGTCGAAAGAAGCTTAACATATCTGTCGCCTCACACTTGGGAATGAGAGTAAGGAATGTAGAATTAAGATCCTTTAACATTTGATTATTCATTTGATATTCTTAGACCACGACCAATAAATCCAACTTGATAATCTCCCAGAAATCTTGAAAGAACTCAACCGGGAAGCCATCAGGGCCTGGGGCTTTCCCCTTCTTCATCTAAAACACAATCACCTCCAACTCCTCTAGAGAAATCTCTCCCATAATATGATCCATCATTTACCTCAAAACCAAGGAAGGGATACAAGAAAGGACCTGAGCTTCCTCTACAGAACCATCCTGCATATCCTCCTTGAATAGGGAAGTGAAATACTGAATAGATTCCTTAGAAATATCCTAAAATGAAGAAAGAGTCTCTCCCCTATCATTGACCAAAATAGGAATAGAGTTACCATGACGCCTAACCTTCATGGAATTGAAGAAGAAAGCAAATTTATATCTCCTTCCTGGAGCCACTCAACTCGGGATTTCTGTTTCTAGAAGACTTCCTCCCTCAACTCTCACTTTTCCAAAGATTTCAAGGCCCTTGACTCATCCCACAATAAATTCTCAGTCACCCCATTCTCCCTAATTATCCTCGTAATACCATCCAACTCAACCTATGCAACATACTTTGCTTGGAAGATATTTTCAAAGCAATGTCAGTTCCAATGTTTAAGTTGATTCTTGACAAACTGAAGAAGCTTGGAAAAGACATACATTGTAGTACCATAGGAGGGTCTACCATACCTCCACTACTGAGGAACATAGCCATGAAGATCAGGATCATGCAACCACATAAGCTAAAATTTGAAAGAGGGATTCTAAGGCATCCGAGTAGAAAGGATAGTAAGCCTTGTAGGCCAATGATTTGAACCCCTCCAATCCAAAATATTAGAGCTAGAAGACCACATATCACCAACCCAAAAGCAAGAGACCATGAATCGATCTAGGCGTTCCGCAATGCAATCATCACCAACCCTCTGGTTGATCCAAGTGAACTGTTGATTGTTGGGATTGATATCAACAAGATTCAAGGTAGAAATATTGTTCTAAAACAATAGCGCAGATGGCTCTAGCCTCACAGTACCACCCCATTTCTCTATAAGCTCAACAATAGCATTGAAATCACCCCCAATGATCCAAGGGTGGTAAGGATCCATGCTACAGACAACTCAAATAGTGGACCACATGAGATGCTTACCCTGAAGCTCCACAGGCACATACACATTGGAAAAAAGATCAAATTCCCCCGTCTTAAAACAAGAAGCCACCATGGATAGAGAGGACTTAAAAGACACCCACCATTGGGGAAAAATCTTCCTAGGGTTCCATAAGCAAGCCACAACCCCAAAAGACCCCTAAGCACCAACACACTGGAATTCACCATTCTTCCAAAGCTTGGGCACTAAACCCATCATACACTCAATATAAAGCTTAGTCTCCTACATAAAGAGGACATCGGGAGAATGACACCTAACCAACTCTTGAACAACTTTTTGTCAAGGGCCACTGTTCAAGCCCCTAACATTCCATGAAATCACAATCATTTCAAGGGGCCCAAGAAATGAAAATCTAGAGTCTTGACTGACCCTAATTCCACCAGAATCTCCCCTATCATTTTAATCTTCTCCAAATCCTTCTTCCTACCAAGCTTAGAAACTTTCTCTACCCCCCCTTCTTAAGATATTTTTGCATAATACCCAATTGATGAGGTGGCTTACTATTCTTACCCACCTTTGTACCCATTCTCCACGAGGGATGAGACAAATCCTCACCACCCTTTAAAGCTTTGGTAGCAGGATTTGACTCCTCCTAAGCCACCATTTGTAGATCTGTGTCCAAATTTAGTGTCCCATCAACCTGTGAAGCAAGAGGGCCCCCAAGACTAAGCCTCCCCTACCCTGAAGCTCCCACATCCTGTTCTAAGTATGTTGAGCCCAAAGTAACCTCCTATTGGTGAACCTGCATAGTCTCCATATGAGGCCCTAACTGTTCAATATCCAAAGTCCCCTAATCCAAATTTAACAATCCCAAATTCACTTCCTGCTGGCTAAGATCATCCAACACCTCAAATTTGTTAAAAGTGTCATCATCCTTCCTTTCCTTCATAGTCCTTTTCTACCCCTTATTTCTATTCTCAGCCCTAACAGGAACAAAACCATCATCACCAATCCCACCACCCGGAATAGGATCCTTGCCCTCGTCAGCCCTATATAAGGTATGAGGAGCTTGAGAAGAGGGAGCCTCTGGAGGCTTGGACTTTGGACATCTACGTAATAAGTGGCCATATTTGTGGCAAAGTCTGCAATGAAAAGGTAAGGTCTCATAGTCTAGCTATTGCACCCATGAGTAAGATCCTACACACACTTCCATATAGTCTGGCAATGGTTTTCTTAAGTCAATTTCCACACAAAACTAGACATATGTCATTACCTTTTTGAAATGTGTTTGCTACGAAGAGCCAACTGGTCTACCAAGCATCAAGGCCAGTAAATGCAAAACATCATCAAACCAACATTCAACCGGGAGTCTCGACAATCAAAACCAAACTGGAACTTGACTTGGAAGCTCCTCAGCTGGATTGAAACTCGCATGCCATGGTTTAATAAACAAACCCATCTGGCTGTAAAAGTAAGGGCCTCCTTCGAACACCTTAATCCTATCTACCATATAGTCAAATGTAACCATAAAAGAGTTATTCGCTAGGAGCCAAATCTCCATCTCCCCCACTAGAATCCATGTCCTCTGAGCCCAAGATTCCAAAAATTGCAATGAGACTCACAATCCCAAGAACATACAGTAAAGAAAATTTCTTGATTAGTACTCAATATCCTTCGCTAGCATCTCCATCAGAATCACCACATTTGACTTCTCTTTGCATCTTTCCAGGCACCCATTAATCTTCAGAATCCTTGAACCCCCTGACGAACCCATCTCAATCTTCTCTAGATCTAATGAAAAAAGGTTGTTATTGTAAAATTTCTCCACCTGTGACGTAGGTTTTTAAGGAAAACACATCGAGGAAATCCATCTTAGGGCTAACCCCCGATGACTCCCCATGTGACATATTTGCAACAGATGACCCTAAACAGGCATGCAAGCCCTTGGGCCCCTTGAGCAAGTGAGGGTTTAGCACCGCAGTAATAATAAGAACACGACTCAAAAAATAAAACCAACCTTTATGGATAAGTGTGCACTCCACATACAAAGGCAAGATCATAAGGCCAAGGTAGATCCACACAACTCCCATGCAGGAACACCCACCAAAAAGAACCCTTAATAGGAAAAAGGAACAGAGGGCATTGCCAAACAAGGCAAACATAGCTTCAAAACCTTAGGCCCACAGCCACGACTCCACACACAATAGCGCAAGGAGAAAAAGAAGACATGAAGTAGAAGATCACACTGGAAACTCAACAGACCAACCCTGAAACACAACAAAAAACCCCCCTCCCTGAAGCACATGAGATTAGCAGACCAATCTGCCAAACAACAAGGACATGCACAAAACAATTTCAACATGTAGCCCTGGCCTCCTTGTACATGCACACTATCCACCATAGCAATCTCTATTTCTTTCTTAATTTCATAGGTAATTTAAATTGATTTAGAATTAAAATAATGATTAAATAAATTATGTTGATGAAAGGATATTATGTGGATTTTTATAATTAGTTATTAAATTAAATGATGTGATTAAATGCTTTAATAATTAAAAATAAATAAAGATAAATATTATTATTATTAGAGTTTAAATTAAATATGAAAAGTAATATCATTTTAAATTTAATAAATGAGATAAGATTTTCGAAGTGATTATAAAAGCAAATTAAAGATAGAAAAAGATAGAGTGAGTGCACATGCATGACTCCAGACTTAGTTGTGAATTGGAAACTTGTCAATTTGGTTGGTTTTTGGACTCGAAAACTAAACTTTTTTCTTGTTTTTAATAGTGCTCGTCTTGAAAAAATGTTTTGGAATTTAATCTTCTTTTCGAGCAAGAAATGGGGGCTCTGCAATTATTTTTCTTTATCAAATAAAGATACAGCATTGGGTATTTTGGAAAAAACTATTCTTGGAGAACATATTTGTGAAAATTTTGCAAAGAGGAATATTCAGCACACCTTCTTCCATCTTTGAGCATAGGACTCTAGGTTGGTCCTTGATTTTCTTTTGTATGTATTTCGTTTCTAAATTCTAGCACTGGAAATTTATTTTGCATGCTCAACACCCTGAATTCAATCTACCCATTGTATGATACTCTTAAATTAAATGGATTTTGATAGTATTGCATGTATTTGAGAAAATGATGTCTTAGTTCCATCGTTTGTTTTCCTTGGATTTTCTTCGCTGCCTTTATATACTTGCTCGTTTGTAATATAAAGTTATGATTTCAAAGATATTGCCAAAGCACTCTCAATAGGCACGACTGTTAAAGACCCCTTGTCCTTTTAGGGACATGCTTTTGAACTTTAATTTCTGCATCCTCTGGATGCATCAAGGAAGTTGGCATTATAGTATCTGATAAACAGGATGAAGTAGCGTCGCTGGAAATTCTCAATACTGTATTCATATATGTCTGACTTAAGGTTGCGATAGGGATTGTTGACTGGAGATTGTTTTGCACCGCCCTTTAGTGCTTGCAGTTATTACCCAGCAGTCGAGTTTATATACAATTTCATGGCTTTTATTTATGCATTTTTTCTGGCTTTGTTTTACATATCCTTAGTGAAGACTTTATGGAGTAGGGCACTTACCAGTTCTTTTTGTCACCTTATCTAGATGTCTCAATTGGGAATTCGATTTTATCCTCTAGATTATTGTTGCTTTGCATAGAATTCGCATGGTAGTTGACAGTTACATGTTGTATGGTTCGATCTCTTCAAAGAAATAGGATTCAATTTATGTGCAGCTAGAGGTGTGTTGTTACATGTTATATTTGTGTTATGCCCTCCTACTGATTCGATAAGAGTGCTTGATGTTTGGTCTCTATATTGCTTTTATTCTTGCATTGCCTTATATCATTTAATATGGTTCGATTCCTATAGGAGGTATAGAGAGGTTGGCTTATGGGCATAAGTATCAACATGTGTATGATCGTGGGATCGCTCTGTTTAATAGGAGTTTTTGTTGTAAACAATAGTGGTTGTTAAGTTACAAATATATGTGTGTGTGTGTGTGTGTGTGTGTGTGTGTGTGTGTGTGTGTGTGTGTGTGTTTGATTATATGTGTTGTTTTCTCCCATGAATTTGATATGTTGTTTGAGACAACAGATTCTTGAAGTTTAATATATTCAATACTGTTTATTAACAACAGTTATGTTAAATTAAATATATATATATATATATATATCACAAATTATATTTAAGAGCAATTTGTTTGTATAAAAATGTGTTTAGATATTTATAGAATATGATTACATAGTTTAATTATTTAAATGATTTCATAATGGGTATAGAATAAGATGTAAATGATGATTTAAAATATTCTTTAAACTTATTACTTGAATGAGTTAGAGAAATCAATGGTTCTGCTAGTCAAGTAATAGGAAATGATATAAGAAAAGAAGATTATTGCTTGAGATTAGTGGATTATGTAGATAAGCAAAATAGAAAATCAATAAGAAAAGGTTGATTTTCTATATTTAGATGTTTGGAAGATTTGATAGATGAGTTTGAAATTAAATGGAAAGAAAAGACATTGTTTTAATTACATATATGAATTACACAATTCTATTGAAATTTGGATTCCTCTTTGTGAATTATTTAGTAAATAGGTATTAGATACTTTAATATTTATGTCTCTGTCTTTGAATTTGTTATGTGAAATAAGATATTGTGATAGGGTCATTGTAGCATTATTTTATAGTCAAAATTTTAATACTAAGGTTTTGAAATGATTGCTTCAATGATAAAAGAGTCACCTTGAAATATTGTTGCACAATCTTTAATTTGATCAAGTGAGTAATCTATCATATGCCGATTCTTTTGCAATCTTTAGGTTGAGTTCATGGCTGAAATGTTATTGCTTGTTGATGTACAATCATGATGTATTGTTGGTTGACTTTGTCATTGGTTATTGTGGTGGATTTCGGTATTACGATGCTTTTGAGTTATTGTTTTATGGGAGGGAGCTTGTTTGTGCCAAATGGTCATTGAGAAGATTTTGATTTTGTGGATGATTTTGTAATTGAATTGGTTATGTTAGTTTTTGATTGAGTATGAGGATTTTGTTGTGATATTGCCACTCGCTATTTTATACTTGTTGACTCGTAAATAGTGGATGGAAAATAGTTCTTTGAGATCTTGTTATTGTTGCCACTTCGATGGGGAACCTATGTGTTAGTAATTTGTTAGAATTCCAAAGGCCAAGGGAAAATTTGTTACATGTGGATTTCATGTCGATTCTTTATGAATTCTTTGATCTTGATTCTTGTTTTGAGCTCATGTGGGTTGTTGCCTCGCACCATTGTTTTGCTTTATGATGTAGTCTTTGTACGATAAAGTTTAAGCCTCACGTATGTTCCTGGTTTTGTGATTATGGTGCTTTGTGTCGTGGGTACACCCTAGTTGTTATGTGGGTTTTAGCCTTGCATAGTGGAAATTGTTCTATTATGGAGGTTTTGTGCAAGATGGTGCATGCCTCGTTTTATGTAAAAGTCATGTGACTTTATATGTTGTGCAAGGTGGCTTACCCTATCGGATGTGTCTAAGACTTCCAGTTGTTAGTAGGGGGAGTGGCTCTAAATGGGGGTCAGTGCACAAAGTGGTGTCAAGGTAACTCATTGGGAGTTTCATAATTAAGTGATAACCTAAATAATTAATTAGGGGATTGGGTAATTGACACATTAATCAAAATAAGTAGATGCCTCACCCATTCCTGTAGTTCGTAGGCTAAGGATGGGCTGAGAAGCCCTGGTTGGCAATATCACTACCTTGTCCTCACGAAAGGTAAGTGATTTTGCATGTGTCACCCTATGGGGTTGGCGCCTCGTGAGAGGCAGTCACAGTAACCATAGATGGGGGTCGACGTCTAAACTGTCAGGGTAACTCAAGGATGGGGGTCCACGTCTAAACTATCAAGGTAACCCATGTCAGGACCATGAGATGACACTCCTCCTTTTAGCAAACATGTATGTCTTGCTTGAGTTCCCCTTGATGTTTATGTACCTTTATAAGCGGTTGTTCTCTAAGTTTATTGTTGCATATGTTGTGGAGTCTTGGTAGCCTTGTCTACTTGACTATTTTTATGTTGTGGGTCCTTGTCATCTCCTAGCACAAGGGGTGGGCCTTAGGGTCCACATGGTCAGGTGGAATGTGCTATACATCCCATTGGGTTTCCAGTCGAAGTTCATGTTGTGCAGAGTTGTATCATTGCAGTGATTTCAGAGCTTCACCAAATTTGGAGATAGCATTGATGTTATGTATTAAGTCCATTTTAATTGTATTATTCTATGTAATTGATGTATCATTCCCATTTTATGTTGGGAAGCACTGTTGAACATTTGTAATCTTGAAATAATGTAATAAATGTAATGGATATATATTCTTGGTCTTATCATGTGTTCTCATAAGGATGTTTATAATTTATGTAATGTAATGAATGTATGTACATCGTATACTTATTCTATATAATGGAATTGAAATGTTAACTTGGGAGTAGTGATCATCGTTATGGGAATTGGGTATGATTAGAATGTTGCGAGTAATGCAGTCATGTTTACCCTAGAGGATGTAGCTAGATAATGTGTATGTTTTATGTTAACTTACATTTCATGTTAGTTTTATTTTTTATTTTTAAGTTGTGCTATTACTATTACTTAATTTTGTTTTCCTTTGGGGTTTGCGTAGCAAGTCGTTACAAACCATTTGTAAGAAGTGTATACAAGATATTATAGCACCCACGTGGAGTGCTTGGGAATTACATTGAACCCCATTAGTCATGGGGGATAATAGTCAAATGAAGAGTTACTTTTTATGTTAGGAGAATTATGATCCATGCATATCGACCAACAATGGTTCCTATGGTATTGTTAAGACCATTCTCATGGTTTGTGATAACTATGATAAAAATTATGTGATTTGTAACACTAGAGGCTTATGGGAACACAAGAATCATCCATCTATCATTTATACATTTTTCATGCGCTCTAGTAGTGTTGCAAAGGAATCTCCACAAGTTCATAATTTGTGGTAACCATAATTTAGCCAAACCTTCTATGGTTTCTATCATGATTGTAGTAGGTTCCAACACACTTCTAGGCTAGATCACATTAAGTCTAACTCAGAAAGCTTATGTAAACACACAATTTCATTTAGATGCTCATTTAGAGAGTTTTCTATCAAGTTTCAACCTAGGCCTCAAATTAGTGGTATTAGATAAATTCATCTTCATCTTGCATAACCTATCAAACATGATCATAGTATTTGAGCTTTCACACAAAGCTTGAGAACCATCATACTACCAACTAAGTCATTTTAAATTTTCCAAACAAACACAAGAGGAGATACATGTGATGATCAAGAAAATAATCAAATAAGTGTTTATGGACTAGCCAAAAAAATGATTCAACTAATTTATAGAAGTCCAAGAACATGCTATTTCATCAAATTCATCATTAAATAAAATTTTAGTGGTCGATTCCTCCCTAGCTTTCAAGTAAGCCTGGATTTTCCTATGTTTGAGGGAAATATTTGTTGAACACCCAAAATACTGAGAGGGGGGAGGGGGGTGAATCAATATTCTCTTAAACCATTCAAACATTAAACATCCAATCACCAAAGCATATTCAACTGCAATAAAGAAAGAAAGCATAAAACATTAACAACACCACACAACACATGAACACTAGGATTTTTACATGTAAAACCCAAAATGGGAAAAACCACAGTGAGGGTTAGGTCACAATATATTATAATCGGTTAGAGTATATTTACAGGAGTGATCACTGAAAGTGGACTCACTGCCCACAAAGAAAAAGATAGAAGAGAAAATGTGGCTCACAACCTATTTTGAACTGTTGCAATTGCATCTATTAGATGGATAAAATATAGTTCTAATGAATCTCAATAAACTAACTTTACACACTTCATTTGATTCAAATTTAACAGTCTACTTTCTTTTGCATTCACAACTTAAATTCACACTACTCTAATAATATTCACTTGTCAGCTTCAAAAATTTCATACATATCTCGTACCAAGATGCAAAACTCAAAACAACTTAATATAGGTCAGCATGGACCTATAATAGATCCCATATAAGACCATAATACTTATTTAACCTTCGCACAACATCAAATGTGTTAGGTCAACTCAATATAAGACCTAAAAAAAACCTTCAACTATGTATCCACATCTCGACACGTGGACCTCAAAACTCAATGCCAACTGAAATTCATACTCTATTGCCATCTGAAAACTTATCTTCAAAAGTGCAAAGCCAAAGACTCATCCGTGGAGGAGTGTGAAATCTCCTACATTGTAATTTGCTAAAATGAACTTATGTTACTCATAACTTTCACTCCACTTGTCAAAACATGATGGAATCTTGGAATTAGATACATTTAACAACCACCAAAATCATGTTAGAAACGTAGAGTGAAACCTTTATTTGTGGACCTATGTGAACCCAAAAATTGACGAACTATTACACTGAATCAATAGTATTGACACTTAGTCAATTTCCAACATAACTTACTTTTTCAAATCAATCCTTCTTGCAATAATGTCTCCCTTAACAACTCAAAAACATGTTAGAACTAATGAAAATGGTCTGCAACCAAAATCTTCACATAAGGTTCAATGTTGACAACAATGACAACACTGCAACACATCATTATATACCTTTGCTTGTCCCTCATGCTCATGTTTCTAACAACATAATTAATGATATTCTTCCAACAATCTCCCCTTTTATCATTGATGGCAACATGCCAAAAATCTCCAAAACATTCTCCCCCTTTAACATCAAGGGCAAAAGGAGCCTATACAAATGTTATGAATTTCATCGAAACTCCCCTTGAGAAATATGTGCAAATATACAATTTGAAAAAGGATGGATTGACTCCCCTCAAGTCATGTACCAAAGATAAAACCCAAAAATTGTACTAGAAAGCACTATATAGTCCACATATGTACAAAAAATTGAACATATATACTAAAATGCAAAAAAATGTGAGAAATATGTCAACTAGAGGTGGTTGACACTTGCAACTTTTGTACATGGTCCTGCCATGCTTTCCTACCTTCTTCCCATTTTCTCTTAGTTTCCACAAGCAATCTACACTATTTTTCAAACTCCATAAGTAGCTCTTCTCCCTCTTTCAAAGTGCCAAGTACTAGATTCATTTGCTTGGCTTTGTTCAATGTGTACATAAAAATTTATTTCTAGTGTTTGTTCAAAACATACTTCATGCAAAAGAAATGTCACTACCAAATTTGGTTCAAATACATGTCAAGCACAGACAAAATGAATGCTAAAGTCCAATTGCATGAAATTTGAAGCACACTTAACACAATTTATTTCAATCATGCACATGATGTAAAAGCTTAAAATTTCAAGCATGCCAAAGTTCAAATACACATGTAAAAGGAATATCAACAATTATAAAGATCAAACATGCCAAATTTGAAGCAAACTTAACACAAACTTAATTCAACAATACACATGCAATGAATTCTTAAAGGCTTAGGCATACCACATTTACTTTAGATACATACACATAAATTGAATCT
>VDFB02270651.1:707000901-707049693 GCA_007258455.2 Sequoia sempervirens
AATTATACTTTCATTTATGCTTATCAGTCAAATTTGCATAACAATTTAAGATAACATGTACTTGTTTCATACAAAAAGGCTCAAAATAGACCATCTATTATTTTCCTATCCTTCTATTCATATACACCTGACCCAAAAACCTAATCAAAAATTTTATCTATCATTCCTCTTCTGCAAATAAGCCATGAATTCTCTTTTATAGAGTAAGGGAGTGACAAGCTTCAAGCTCAAATGCAATTCAAATACAACATTTTCATTTCAATTGTCATCTCAACTACATTTCAAAATTTCCCATGTGTTAAATCTGAGAGAACATGGTGCAAATGGGGAATTCCAAAATTGTAACCGCCATCAAAAAAGGGACACAGAAAGTGTCGTTAAAATTCCCTTTGTTGCCATGCACGTTGCAACAACCTCGACATCCATAATGCCACGAGGACACATAATCGACGTCCAACAACAAAATGTGTCATGCATGCAAAAAATGAAACCACTAACACAGTAAATACTATCAACACAAAAAAAATTATATCCCACACACAACTTTTCATTTACTAGCCACCCCATCTTTACCAGTAGCCAGACCATGAAATACACACCCGCTTTGAGTCGTTACAAGATGAGGAGAGGAAACCTCAGCTTCTGCTTCATCCTTTTCTTTACCCAAACAAAAATAGTCTGCTCACTTGGAGTTTTGGCTGCCAATGGTGAGATAGATATTACCTCCTGACCAAGAGGTAGACCATGACTCAAGAACGCGAGGGACAATAGTTAGAATCTATCTTTGTTTCACTAGCAGATAAGTTGCTGGTGAGGTCAATGGGCAAGTTCTGGCATCTAAAGGATCCATGCCCATACCTTATCTTCCTCTTCACTCCAATAGTAGACCACATTGGCTGCTTGCCTTTATCATCCACCTTCTCTATAGCCACACTCTAAAATTGTAACCTTCGACTGCACCTTATGGGTGCAAGTCTAGACTTGCCAGTAGGAATATTGGCCTACATGGTCAAGGCAGCTTCTTACGTACCAGAACCAAGCTTTTGAAAGTCGAGACGAGCATACCTCCTCACTGGTTCATGCATTTTTTTATCTATCAATTGCACAAAATTACCTTGCCTCAATCAAGAAAATGTCTAACTGCTAATTTTGGATGACATGAATAGCATTTATTCCTTCTATATTTATCGTGTGGAGCGATGGCATCCTCAATCAATGTTTAGCACACATGTGCAACCCTGGCAGCTCATTGGAAAATGTACCATCACCATTTAATTCCCCATTTGCATGGAAACCTACAAATTGTGCCTCATGATTATCAACATCTTTGTTTCCACACGAATTGAGATCACCTCAATTATTTTGTAGAAGGTTTTCCATTAATGTGAGTTGGTTGCATGGCATAAAATGGCTATCATGTGCATTCCATCAATATTAAATATATGTCATTGATTCTCTACTAAGATGGCACATCAGATGGTTGGCCTTCGTTTGACTACCTTAGACTTCCAGCGGGGCTTCGCTGAAATGTTCACGACCAATAATTTTCATCCATGTCAGATGACATCTTCACAGTGTGGGGGCTCCACAAATCGAGTAGGTCGGGGTAGGTGTCGAGATTCTTAACCAACGTTCACCTTCACTCAGTGAGCTAGCGGGGAACGGTGAAGATCATTCCATAGATTACATCTCAGTCGTTCATTGAAGACATCAGGTCATGGGTCTCATGGTTGTACAGGGACACGCATCCACTTTTTTCCAACCTCATTATATTTATCCTGCTAGTACTTAATTCCCATGGGCTGGCAAGGTACAACTCAGATCTCCTCCTATATCCTCAAATCTTTGAAATATGCACTTCACATAATGTTAGCATTAAATGGACGGGACTCGGTCTAGCTGACAGCGATATGACCACTGGGGGTTAATGACTTAACATTAAGTCCCCAAGTTGAATTTAAAATCAGACTTAGGAAAAAGGCTTGAGGTGATGGGAAAAATGATGACTGGTGCTTCGGGCAGACAAGGCCAGTAAACTGAAGAGCAATTGTGGCTTAAAAGGTGACTTAAAAGATCAATGACCGACAGGGCAAGTCAACCTAAAATTATAATGTTTGCATGCTCTTGTGAATAAAACCCTACTCATTCATGGGGACAAGGGTTTTAAAATGGATATTAAATCCCTAGAGGTAGAGAGAAAATTCCTCATAATTTAATAAGCTCCATCAATGGCTCATGCTCAGGGACACATGTATACCCCTAGTAGGTATGGCAAGAACTGAATCTTTGGTTGAAGCAGACCAAGGTACAAGGCCAAAAACCAAGGAACTCACCCAGACTAGGCAAGCGGACCAAATAGGAAGCAAACAAACTAGACCATCATATATACAATACTTATAGAATATACATTGTGAATTATTTTACAAGGTAGAGGCCCCAAGCCCCCAAAATTTAGGGACAACTTTTTCCTCTATCAAAAACTTTAACCTATTTACCCTATAGTGAATGCACAACACATCCATTGATGGTAATTTCCAAATACTCATTAGAGTTATCTTCAAAAAGAGGATTACTCCTACAACAATAAGGAATGTGATTTGCAACTTCATCATCCAAAACATCTTCATCAAACAAAAATTTTGCCATGCATTAATTGGATGTATCTCATCATCTTTAAAATTAGGATGGCAACAATCTAGATTATCAGTGTACTCAAAGTCAGTACAGTCACTTGAAGAACACAAAGAAGCTATCACTATTCTCCTCATCTTTCATATCTGCAACAATTGATCCATACTCAGAAAATTCTTCACATGAGGAGAATTGTTCACTACCTAGGAAACATATACCTTCAAGGCTATTAGCATATCCTCTACTAGAAGAAAGGGATTCTATCTCTATTTCATATGAAGATTCATATTCAATTGTGGATTTCCCCACCTCAATCTCCTCATTTTGGTTCCTCATTTGTGCCATACCATTGGGACCAAGTGTATTCCCTTCATTGACCGGTGCATGATGGCTACTAGCTAAGTCAACTTGGGAGGCTTCACCTTGCAATTCTTATGTTTGTTCATACCTTATGACATCCCAAGGAAGATAGTTAGGCACCATCTCCTTATTTTCATATTCTGACTCTACATCCTCATCAGTACTACATGCATCTGATTCTAGGTTGCTTGTGAAGTGGAAACACTCAACAGTCAATTGCTCTGACTCTGATGCTTCTCTCTAACCAAACAACCTTAGCCTTTGACCTCCTTCAACATGGAAAATAATTCCCATACTTTGAAAAACAAACAAGGGTATGTGACCCTATTCCATATTCTCTACGACATATATCCAATCTACTACTTGACTTAGGCTGTGAGTTTTTTGGTCCTCAAACCATTCGCTTGATCCTAATATGTATGCTTCACAAAACAAATTGATGGACATTAGATCACTAGGTCTGAAGCTCTTGGGTATCTTCATCAAGAGATCCAAGAATATTGAAAATAAGTCATATGGAGACTCATTTGCATGTCTTCTTATCTCATGTAGCTTCTTGATAGAAAGGATTATATCATATTTTCCCATCCTTGGTTGATGTGAAGTTGATGCTTCCTCACATCCTACATTTCTTGGGAGTAAAGTGGATATGACATCTATGAGATCTCCCCCTTGATAAATCCTTTTACCTTCTAATTTGTTTGGTTTAGAACTTTGGGCAATGCTAGAACTACTACTAGCAATTGTAGACTCTCTCATAAGTGACTATCTCAAATTGTTTTCAATGTCAATTGGAATCTGATATGCTTGGTGCAAAGTTGTGGGTTTTTTGTCTCTTAATAAGAAACTCATTTTCTTGTCAAATTCTCCTAGATATACAATCAAACACTTTGCATCACTTGGACTTATCTCTTCTGGAATTTCTCTGATTGTCTTTGCAAATTGGAGATTGAAAATAGGAACTAACTCCCTTTCACTTATGTGGATTTCCATGAAATTATTTCTCACCGCACTTGGATTCACCCTTTCACCGAATTGTTCAACAAATCTTGTCACGAACTGATTCCATGAAGCTATGAAACTTGTTGAAAAATATGAATACCAATCCCTGGTATCATCCTTCGAGGATTGAACAAAGAGCTTCATGACAACATCTTCATGATTCACCTCATAATCCCCCATAACATCCATGAATATTTGTAGATGTTTAGAGGTTGATTCAGAACTTTTCCCTGTGAATTTGGGAAAATGCTTCCTAAAATTCTTAGGAATCAAGTTTGGGAAACCTCTATTACCACTAAAAACCAATGGCATATACCTTTCAATAATAAAATCCCTTTGAGGACATGGTACTACTTCTTCACCCTGCATACTTTGGCTTGATTCTCTATAGGGGAATTCTTGAAAAGTAATTCTTAAAAGAATAGCATACTTCTTAGAGAACTATAAACTTTGCATATAAGAAGTATGAAAAGAGTTACTACTATTCCCCGTCTTAATGAAAATTCATCTAATAGGGAATCATCTATGATCTCAAGTCTTGAATATTTCTCACAAACTTCTTTCAAACAGAATAATGCTTGCTCTAGATTTATGAGAATACATGGAAGCTTGTAGCAGCTATTATCATTTTTTCCTAACTGTGAATTCTATAGTTTTGAAAATCTTCTTCACAATTTAACTAGTTCCTTGGATAGAGTCACCACCTCTTTTCACAGAGGAATAAACTTCAAAAGAATGAAATCCTTTAAGAGTAAATCTTTTTCTCGATTTTCTCCAATAGCTTAGTCACACTCAAATCCTTTAACCTTTTCTGAAAAAAATATTTTCAAGAACTTCTCAAAAATCCGAACAAAGGTGTTCAGACATAATAAATTCATAATGGTGAATACTTTGACTCTATGTAATGACTCTTAGGGCTTGATTCTTCAATATCTAAATGACTCTATGAGAAGGCAATTTGCAACTGAGCCTTTGAGTGTGTTCCCCAATAGAGTCACCATTATGTTGGTTCTTTTCCATTGCACCTAAAGGAACTTCTAAGGAATAGACAATTCCTATATTCAAAACTCCTAAAAATGATTGGCCAATGAACAAGATCTAGTCAAAGACTGAGATCTTCTTCACTTTAGGCTTTGTGGGGCCAAGGAGGGTGTTCCTATTGTGTTCATTTAAAAATATTCTTTGTAGAACACATCACATTCACAGATCAACCTGCATGAAGGATAATTGTGCAATAATTACTATGAAATTGGCTTGTTTCTAAGTAATATGCTACCCATTCATTAAGGAGTATTCCTCATGATAATTGACACAAATTTTGTATAAAGATTTATGAAATTTGAAGTTAATTTAAATTTTTGACCTTAGGCTAGTCACCATACAATGATTGATTAACCCTTTAGGTGAATCGTTAAGGAATAGACTAGTGCCTTATTAAATTGGGCAATGGAGTCACATATACAAGAATCGGTAATGCAGTAGATGACCTTAAAATTTAAAGGGCTGGACTACCCTCATAATAGCTTTGCATTATGGAGCTCACTATTTCTGATATATAACTTCTTATCAAACCCTCTACAAATAATTGTAAATCTATGACTCTATCTAAGAATTTAATTGATTACTTGAATCAAAGCATAAAATAGAGACATACATTTGAACAAATGTTCAAAGAAGAATGAGAATATTATTAATATTCCACTCAAACTTCACTCAAATTCGCACAAGGAGAGAAGATATATTAGAATTATACTTTCATTTATGCTTATCAGTCAAATTTGCATAACAATTTAAGATATCATGTACTTGTTCCATCCAGAAAAGCTCAAAGTAGACCAACTATTCTATTCCTATCCTTCTATTCATATACACCTGACTCAAAAACCTAATCAAAAATTTTATCTATCATTCCTCTTTTGCAAATAAGCCATGAATTCCCTTTTATAGAGTAAGGGAGCGACAAGCTTTAGGCTCAAATGTAGTTCAAATACAACATTTTAATTTCAATTGTCATCTTGACTGCATTTCAAAATGCCCCATGTGTTAAGTCTAAGAGAACATGGTGCAAATGGGGAATGCCAAAATTGTAACCGCCGTCAGAAAAGGAACACAGAAAGTGCCACCAAAATTCCCTTTGTCACCATCCACGCTGCAACAACCCCGACATCCATAATGCCATGAGGACACACAATCGATGTCCAACAAAAAATGTGCCACGCATGCAAAAAATGAAACCACCAGCATAGTAAACACTATCAACACAAAAAAAATTATATCCCACACATAGCAAGTTTTCATTTACCCACCACCCCACCTTTACTAGTGCCCAAACCATGATATACACACCTGCTCTGAGTCATCACAAGATGAGGAGAGGAAACCTCAACTTCCAATTCATCCTTTTCTTTACCCAGCACAAAAATAGTCTACCCGCTTAGAGTTTTGGCTGCCAATGGTGAGATGGATATTACCTCCTGACCAAGAGGTAGACCATGACTCAAGAGCATGAGGTACTGATAATAGTCAGAATCAGTCTCTATTTCACTAGCAGATGAGTTGCTGGTGAATTCAATGGGAAATTTTTGGCGGCCAAAGGAGCCATGCATGTACCTTATCTTCCTCTCCACTCTAGTTGTAGAGTGCATTGGTTGCTTTCCTTTATCATCCACCTTCTCTACAACCACACTCTGAAATTGTAACCTTTGATTGTACCTTGTGGGTGCAAGTCTAGACTTTCCAATAGGAATATTGGCCTCCATGGTCGAGGTAGCTTCTAACATAGCAGAACTAGGCTTTCGAGAGCTGAGACGAGCAGACCTCCTCACTGGTTCACACATTTTCTTATATGTCAATTGCTCAAAATTACCTTGCCTCAATCAAGAAAATGTTTAACTTCTAATTGTGAATGACATGAATAGCAGCTATTCCTTCTATATTTATCATGTGGAGCGATTGCATCCTCAATCAATGTTTAGCACACATGCGCAAACCTAGCGGCTCATTGGCAGATGTACCATCACTGTTTAATTCCCCATTTGCATGGAAACCTACAAATTGTGCCTCATGATTATCAACATTTGTATTTCCACATGAATTGAGATCAACTCCATCATTCTGTAGAAGGTTTTCCATTAATGCAAGTTTTTTGCATGGCATAAAATGGCTATCACATGCTTTCCATGAGTATTAAATATATGATGTTGATTCACTGTTGAGGTGGCACATCAGATGGTTGGCCTTCGTTTGACTACCTTAGACTTCCAGTGGGGCTTCGTTGAAATGTTCACAACCAATAATTTTCATCCATGTTGGATGACATCTTCACAGTGTGGGGGCTCCACAAACTAAGTAGACCAAGACAAGTGTCGATATTTCACTGATCTCACTAGCCTTAACTAGCATTCACCTTCACTTAGTGAGCCAGTGGGGAATGGTGAAGATAATTTCATAGATTGCATCTCATTTGTTCATTGAAGACGTCGAGTCATGGGCGCAGTAGTGGGGAATGGGTCCCACGGTTGTACAGGGACACGCATCCACTTTTTTCCAACCTCATTGTATTTGTTCTGCAAGCTGGCAGGGTACAGCTCAGATCTCCTCTCGGATCCTCGAATCTTTGAAATCTACACTTCACATAATGTTAGCATTAAATGGACGGGACTTGGTCTAGCCGATAGTGATATGACCACTGGTGGTTAATGACTTAAGGTTAAGTCCTCAGGTTGAATTTAAAATCAGACTAGGAAAAAAGCTTGAAGTGATGGGAAAAATGATGACCGATGCTTCGGGCAGACAGGGCCAGTAAACTAAAATGCAATTGTGGCTTGAAAGGTGACTTAAAATATCAGTTATCGATGGGGCAGGTCAACCTAAAATTATAATGTTTTCATGCTCTTGTGAATAAAACCCTACTCATTGATGGGGACAAGGGTTTTAAAATGGATATTAAATCCCTAGAGGCAGAGAGAAAATTCCTCAAAATTTAATAAGCTCCATCACAAGCTACTAATCATGTATATCTTAGCAACACTAGCAGCACTAGGATCTCTTTTAGCACAGCATGATGAAAATGGAAAGGAAAGGGCTATCTACTATATCAGCAAAACCTTGGTGGGCTATGAGAGGAACTATTCACCCATTAAGAAAGCATTCCTAGCAATAGTTTTTTCTTCACAAAAGTTCAGACATTACATGTTGTCACATCAAATCAAGCTCATTGCAAAGATTGATCCACTCAAATACCTATTATCCAAAGCAACTCTTACATGATGCATGGCTAAATGGGTGATGATCTTGAGAGAATTTGACATAGAGTATGTGGAGCACAAGGAAATAAAAGGAAAAGTGATCATAGACCAACTAGTAGAAGCACACATCTATGCTAAGAACCCCTTAGGATTTGAATTCCTTGACAAATTAGTGTTCCTTATAAACCTCACAGCTCAGTGGAAGATGTACTTTGATGGATCGTTCACCCGACATGGATCAGGAGCAGGCATTCTCTTCATCACCCCTCAAGGTGATTGTATCCCAAATTCATACAGGCTATCATTTCCTTGTACCAACAATATGTTGAGTACGAAGCTTTAATCACAAGACTAAGGATAGCAGTTCAATGGAAAATTCAAGAGATGAAAGTATATGGATTCTCACAGCTAGTTATCAACCAAGTCAATAATGACTATCAAACTAAAGATGACAAGTTTACTCTTTACAAGAAGATGGTGGATAATCTCAAGGATCTCTTCATAGACATAAATTTTGAGTGGATTCCTCACCTAAATAATAGAGTAGCAGGTGCCATGGAAATAATCAAATCACTGTTAGACATGTCAAACAATGTCCTCCAATGTGAATTCTTGGTAGAAAAACTTCTTATACCAACTTTTGAAATCCCTAAATCTGAATTTTCGTGTGTCATTGTTGGTCCCAGATCCCCATAGTATCATGACATATTTATCTACCTAAGCAAAAGAACCTTCCCTTATGATATCACCTCAAACTGTAAAAAGACATTTTTCATTTAAAAGCATTTTGATTCATGATCCTAGATGATAGCCTTTACCGTCAAAGTATTGAAGGGACATTACTACAATTTCTTAACCAAGAGGAAGCCTTAACTATTTCAACAGAAGTAGATGATGGCATATGTGGGTCTCATTCTAGCGATATGATGTTAGCTAAGAAACTATTGAGGATGGGGTACTATTGGCCAACAATGGAAAAGGAAGCCCATCAATATGTGTAGAAGTTTGTCCAATGTCAACAACATGGAGATCTGATCCATGTCATAGCTCAATAATTTCAACCCATGATCACACCATGGCCTTTTTCATAGTGGGGACTTGATCTCATAGGAAAAATCACCCCAACCTCATCTAATGGCCACAAGTTTATCATAACCACCACTAAGTACTTTATTAAGTGGGTTGAAGCCATTCCTACAAAATATATAAGGGGGAAGAAGATTGCCAAATTTATCTTGAATTATCTAATATGTTGTTATGGTGTTCCACAAACTCTCATCTCAGATAATGGGACCCCTTTTAAGAATCAGAATGTAAAATATTTGTGCCAAAGATTCAACATCCAACACTGATTCTCTACCCCATATTATCCCCAAGGAAATGGCCAGGTTGAGGCTACAAACAAAACTATCTTGAAAATATTGAAGAAAAAAATAAATGAAGTTGGCCGTGACTGGCATCTTCAACTAAATCCCACTCTTTGGAATTATCAAACCAGTATCCACATGCCTTCAGGTGCAACCCCTTTCTCCTTGGTCTATGGATCAGAAGCCATCCTAGTTATTGAGGTTGAGATCCCATCATTATGAGTGTCATTATAGAACTTGATCACTGAGGAAGAATACAAAGTGTCTCAGCTAAATGAACTAGAATTCTTGGATGAGCGTCATCTTGACACCCTCAATCACTTGCAAGTATATCAAAACTAATTGAAATAGAGCTATAACAAGCGGATCAAATGTCAGTCATTCCAAGTTGGAGATCTTATCCTAAAGAAGAATCAGAAGAATCTTTCAGATCAAGACAGCAAAGGAAAGTTTGAACCTAACTTTTTTGGTCCCTTTTTCATCACAACAAGCTACAAATTAGGAGCATACCAACTATCAACCCTTGAAGGTGAACCCTTGTAGGATCCAACTACCAGCTTGCATCTCAAAAAAAATTATGCCTAGTCTTGAAAGGTATAAATTTGAAAATACAAAAAAATCAAAACATGATCAAAATCCAAAAACAAAAATGGGAAAAAGGATTTGAAAAAAGTAAAGAAAAATAATCGTCCTCTAGTGAAAACCACATCGGTGGCACTTTGGGCAAGTACCTTGGTGAAAACCTAGCAAACAGGAGCCTTGCATAAATAAAGCACCTCCATCTATTATTTGGCTCTTTTGTCCTATCATTCTTTGCATCACCATTTATCCATCATCCATGTTCTTATAATAGCTTGATATTGTGAGGTATTGTGAATCCTTTAGCACTCCTTGGCATATTCCAAAGGTCATTTTGTCCTACCTTTATCTAAGTAGTCTAACATGTCACACTGGGGGCATTTTATTATGGGTTGTATCAAGTTCTTGTATATCTTGAGGTCATTAGAAATCTTATCTCAAAAATCCCAAAAAAATTCGTAAAACAATCATTATAAAATCCAATACCATTCAAAAAATTGTAAAGGAAACATACAAAACATCTAGAAAATGGGTATGTGCAGGATCATGATGGGCCAAAAATTGGCAATATGATGGGTATGTGTAGGGAATGTGGCTGACAACTTTTTTTTAATTGAAATTTGATGAAATGAAAAGGGTTTTTAAAGGAGATTCTCAACTTTCCACCAATATTAATTATGCTTTACTTTGAATTTAATAAATAATTATTATTAATTTTCTATTTGAATTACGACTAAAGTCCTAATTGATAGGCTAATTGAAAAACATCTATAGCTTTCAAATGGTATCACATTTTTGAATCCAAAACATGTGTCACATTTTATGCTTTGCATACTATAGAATTAAAAAATAAAAAATCATGAAATTTTGACCAAGTTAAGTGGTTGACATAGTTTTATATTTTTTAAGTTGTAATAAAAATTCATAATTAATTATTTACTTGGAAAAAAATTATTAAAAAATATGTATCACATCCGAACATGAATCATCTACTTATATATAAAATATTAAAGAAAAATATTATCATTTTATTGTGGTTAGGGTGGTTAGACAAACACCTACTTCTTATTTTTTCCCTGAAATTTAAGTACTACTGCATTGAAATTTCATTTTTTTACGAAATAGATTTTTTTTTTAAATAAACCTAGTAGTTTAGAAACTACATTCAATTTTCTACAGATTCTATTCTTACATATTTTTGAAATAATATAGATAACTTATTCAAATTTTTCCGTCAAGTTGCCTAACTCTGATTTTTCTGAATATTTCACCACTTAAGGGCCTATTTTTTCCATGATGATCCTACACATACCCAAACATCAAAATCACTAAGAAGGTCAAAAACATCAAAAATCCAAAAAGTGACCCTTGTCAAACTACGTTTTCTCTGAGCTTGAACGTAGGCAAGACCATCATTGATGTGCCCCCGAGACACCCTAGGTTAGTCCTTTAGGAGTCTGTCATAATAAACTAACTTTCCCATCACTGTTCATATCTTCATCTTGTTAATAGGTCGAGTTGATCAAACTGTGTGGTCTCTGTGTGTATAACATAGGCAAGGCTTATCTTTGATCAACCCCCGAGACCCCTAGGATAGATCTTTAGGTTAGGTTCTTGGTTGAAATCTTTGAAAAACCCCAAAACATCTAAATATCTTTGAAAACCCCAAAACATCCAAATATTGGAAAACACAAAAACATTCAAAAATTGAAAATCCAAAAACAATAGAAAATATTCAAAAAGACCTAAAAAGCCTCAAATATTTCAAAAATTCCTAAACAACCTTTGAAAAATCAAAAAACATAAACATCCATATAAACTTTCAAAAAGACCAAAAAATAGACTTAAAACATTTAGAAAATACCAAAAACATTGAAATATTCCAGAAAATCGAAAACCACCCATCCCATCTCACTTTCACCTACAATAAACTTTCACCCATAATAAATTGATCGTCACCTTCAACCTTTGGCGAAACAAATAGAAAGAAAGTGTAGCAAGTCGTAAAGTGAGAACCTAATTGTCAAAATCATAAGTCTAAATCATAGGTAAATGTGTTAGTGAAGTTTGTATCAGTGACTCATTTTAGCATCATCCTAACATCAAACAACCTTTGATCAACATGTCCTAGGATGTATCCTTCTTGCGATGGACACTAGTATTAGATATCACCTTAGCTAAATTAAACCAAGCAAGAGATATAGATAACACTGATTTTTTGTCTTTGATATTTTCTTATTATTTATCTTAAATGGTCCCCATTCTGAGGACCTCTCAATGATGTCTATCAAAAAAATTTAGAGAGAAAGGAATGGGGCATCAATCATTATCTTTCGTTTGCTATGTTGGTGAGTAATCTTGTAAAATAATCTTGGTGCATACTTGCTTAGTTGTGTGTAGGAAGGTCGTTTAGGGTATGTTTTTGACTATTGCATACATGCTTTGATCCAATATATTCTAAGCTTCTAACTTGCATTCCAACAAGGTTTCTGTATGTCAAGGTGTGAACAAGAACTATCCTATCTATTTTTCGAGTCAAATTCCATTACACTAGATACAACGTCATACTGGTTATTGATACCTTGATGCATCGTGTCTATGTGTTATATAAAACAATAAGGAACGATGGAAATCCCAATCCTGAAATATGAGAAACTCATTGTCCTGCATCCTCATTTTTGCATTGTCTCATCATCATCTCTAATAAAGTCTTGATGGATCATGGACTTGTTGGATCTTCTGAAGCAATCATCAAAATCAACAATTATTCATTCTTTATTCTTCTATCTTCTCTCCATGCTAACCTGGTATCATGATAGTAAACAAAAGCATCATCAACACATCCACCCTACATCCACAAACCATTAGCATACATGCATCTCATAATCATAGCATAATCATAGAACATCCATGAGCATAATCATTGCATATCACATCATATATACTACATTATCATTTGAGTTGTGATGAATAATATAGATTTGTTTTTCTAAGCATCCTAAATCGTTGCATTATCATTTTCATCCATACATCCATATGCATCCATCATCATCATGAAATTGCATAGAAAATATACAAAAAAAAATGCATCCACATCATTGCATCCATCCATCACATATCATATCATGACCATTGCATATCACATAAGCATAAATAAAGTGCATTCATACATCATCAACTATAAGCATCGCATATGTATCCATATATCGTAAGCATGAAATAAGATGAACACATCATATAATAATCTGTATCTATATCATATATATCAAAAATGAATGTCAATGTGGTACAAAATTTGGATCAGTGTATGTATAAAGATCATAAGTACAATATCCATGAGGCTATCAAAAAGGAGCCCATGAATGTATATCTATGGTAAAGAATTGGGCAAAAAAAAAAACAAAAAGTGTTTATACATAAAATCTAGCCTTGATGGATGCTACCCTCTTTGGCCTGCCTCTTAGGCTGATCCTCAGCTCTCAGTTGTGCATCACCATGCTACAAAAAATTAGGCTATCTGAGTGCCTACGGTACATCTCAGTGGTAATTCTGCCTATAATATGTGGCCTCTATCATGACCTCTCTATATAATCTTTCCAAAATAGTCTTACCATGTGTGGCCACCATCATAGCCTCTATCTATTGGCGTTGGGCAACCTCCTAGTCCCTCTCTATGGTCATGGCCTGTACCCACTATAAAGATTGATCTTTCTCGGTTGTGACCCCTGCAACCTATTGTTGTGCCTGGTCTCACTCAGCAATAATAGCCAAAACCTATTGGCAGTCCTGATCTCGCTCACGAATCAAAGTTTGTAGTTGTTTTTGCAGTTGTTGTATATGTGCATCCCTAGCATCTAGTGGTGGTGGCAGTGCTACCTGCTGCTATACAATTAGAGGTTGTTGTCCAATCAGTGGAGCCCCCATAACCTGATCATCCTAGCCCTCTTGGCCACCTTGTCCTCTACCTCTAGCCCCCCTACCTCTGGGTCTCCCTCATGGAGGAGCACCCGCCAGATCTGTCAACTGTCATGGAGGTATGAACCAAGCATCATAAGTAGGCATAGTCTATTCTATTGCCTGACCCTAATCATAGGCACAAGGCTAAGTTGCTAATGGTTTGAATCTCTCCACTACCTTGGGAGTTGGAATGTTCAGTCTCCATGTGGGAACCTCTCATGTTGAGCTAGAAAAAATGGCCCTTTAGGCATTGTCTAGTCTATCCTGGACCTCTCCAAACTTCCAAGCCACCTTTTATGGTAAATATCACTCAATAATAGTGTGCTCGTGACCTTGCATATATTGGGTCTATCTGGAAAAGTACAGTTGTTGGACATCATCATACCAAGGCGGCATCTATAGCCATGGGCGCCATCATAAAACTATCATATCTTCAATGACCTGACACCAATATGGGAGCCTAATCTATCTGATGTGCCTTAATGTAATCACACCTATGTACCACCAGATCATAGGATCATTTGGCTCCACTTCTTCCATCTACACAATAGGTTGGAGCATGACGATATGCTCCCATGCCCAAATATGAAGCATAGTCACCCCTGCACCAATGGCTCTCCCATCACAATAAACAAAATCATGCATTTCATGATACAATGAGGCCAGCATCATGGGCCCCCATGCAAAAATTGTCCTCCTATGAAGCATCCAATGCCATGCTAAGCCCCATCCTGGACTGAACCCTTTGTTGCATCTATTAGCCACCAAATGTAAAATAATGGTTACAATGATCAATCTAAAAGTTGGCATGTGACCTCTATATGACTTGAGGTTGATCTGTAATGTAACTAAAACAATATCCTCCATCTCCATCACCTCATGACAAGCATCAAGTCCAACATCTACATCATAGATCACATGATCGTCATGTATCGACAAACTAGAATATGTTGAATACATCTTGTAAATTCACCATCACCTCACCCATCAGAAGGCGAAATGATGAGGTCTCACTGTGCCATCTCTCACATAGAGCAATCATAATCACTAGATATGTCTGGATGATAGGTGCATATGCAACATACCAGAGGTCAATCTCTCCCATGTGCTCCTGGTGTAACTCTAATAGATCACTCAATCTCTCCAACATGGTGGGTATGTGCTCGTGCGACATCAGCGGTGGAATGACCTTTTGTATCCATGAAGCACACAATGTTAGGAAATCAAGAAAATTTGAATCAATTTGGAATTTACAGCTCAGAAATCACAATAGCATCGCTATATTCAAATTTCAAATTGTGACACCTAAAAGCATTTCAAATTGCAAAATGCAACATGCATCACCAAACACATGGGCATCACTATCTAATCTTTGGCAACCCTAACCCTAATTTCTAAATTGAGAAGAGCATTGCTATATAAGCATGCGTCAGAATTTAAAATTAGAAACCCTAATTTTAAATCACGACTAGCATCGCCATATAAATATGCATCACTATAATTCATTTGAGTGTCACTAATTGCACTTTGGGTGTCGCTATATAGCAACACCCCCAAATTTTAAATTTCAAAGCGTAATAAATGCATCCAAAAGTCAAATTTCAAATCAAGATTGGAGTTACATACCAGTGGTCCTGCACTTGGAAGCCACTGATTCTCTCAAACTCAGTTTGAGATGTGCCTCGGAAGCTCTTGTCGCGCAGAGGGTCATAGGTCAAACTAACAAGAATCTCTCAAGTGTGAATGCAAAAATGAATTGAAAGCGACCCTTCATGGGTTATTTAATCTAAAAAGTTAGGATTTTTTTCCCTAATTTCACTTTCAAGCTAGGGTTTATCATCATTTTCACCAATTTTTCCAATCAGAACTTTTTTTGCATCAGTTTTTGCATTTTTTGCATAATTCTTGCATCCTAGAACCTTTCTAGACCCTTGGGACATCTGAAAAAATTAGAATTTTTTTTGTATTTAAGTAGCAGTTTTAATCCAAATATTGTTATTCTTTGAACTGAAGCAGTAGGTACCTCTCTTTAAAGAGGGGCAAAATGTAGACACTGAAAAATGTCCTAAACAATATCATACACTCTAAAAATATTTACTAACATCATTTCTTCTTTAACCCATCCTCTTGTATCTTCATTAATTAAATTAACCTAGCTAATTTAATTAATTGCATCATTTTCATTTATTAGCCTAATTAATTTCATCAGGTTAATTCATACCCCTTCACGCTAACATTTCATCTCATTAAATTATATACATCAAATTATTTAATTGAATTCCCTAAGTCATCTCATTTAATTAAATAACCCTAAGTTATTTAATTAAATATCATTTCATCTCCCCCCCCATTCATTAAATCATTTAATTTAATGAATAACCCTTTAATTCCTCCAAATTCCCTAATTGTATAATTAAACCTTCTTTACTTAGCAATTAAACTAATTTTCCTCTAAGAGAAGGGAATATTCCCATGGAATACTCCTTATCCCCTTTTTTTGCGCAATTAAGAATTTATTTTAATTTGCAAAATACCTTTTATCCTCACTCATGGGAATATTCCAAAAGAATATTCTTATTCCTCCATTTGAAAAAGGGATATTTTCACTTAGCTTCTAATGCAAGTTTTAACCTTTAACCTTTTGAACAAGTCACCTTGACATGTGTGAGTAGGTCAAAAGTGTGTTTGTTTGAAGAAAATGTGAGCCCTTGATTAAATCTCATCTGTTGATGATAATCCATGATCCATGCCTCTTCTTCCTTTCATCTTTGACTATTGATTAATATTTTCGATCTCAACCCTCCATTTCTCATTTTCTCTCATATAGATCACTATTTGGAGACAAATGGATCCATCTTTCAATTGCAAACTTATGATGTTGAACTCACTTGCATCCAAACTCATACTTTACTCACTTTTATCTTGTTTTAGTTTATTTTAGTTGCATAATAGCTTAAAGCATCCATTAATGGCTTACATGCATCCATCTTAGTTTGTATATGAATTAGGGTTTCCATCTTTTAGCTTAGAATTAGCTTAGATTAGCTTAGAAATTGCATAACCAGTTCCTTTTTAGCATAAAAACATGTTAACTTAGCTTGCATCATGTTTAAATTAGCATAAACTAGGTTTTCATCTATTTTTCACAATGGTTTCATCGATTCTCTTCCATAGAATCGATTGAAACAAGCTCACTATTCACGAGATTGGAAAAGGGTCATTGTTCCCCATCAACATGACACTGATTCCAAAAAAGGATAAGTTTCAAATGGGTTAGAGTAGGAATTTAACTATTTTCATAGTTTGTAACTTTTAGTTTGTATAAACGCTTAGTTTAACTTTCAATTTGAATGATCTTTTTTGGTAGATTGAGGTTTAGTGGAAAATTTTTTCTTTGATTCATCATGGATCAAGCATAATCAACCCACCCTGATAATCATCATCTCACAACTTATATAATTGATCTAATCCTGATTTCAATTTCCTTTGTAGTCTGTGTTGCCATTCTACAAATAAAATATTTAGTTATATTAGTTGCTATAGTAGTTGGGACAATTAAATTCATTCCTAGCATTGGCTTATAGGTGAAACCCTCATTCACAATGTCATAACCGTTGGAGAGGCTCAACTTCAAATTTGAACCGTTGTTTTATGTTATTCATGCCATCACCCATTGATCTCATTCATCAAGTCCAACTTTAAAACACTACCATGAGATCAATCTCCTTTGAACTAGCGCCATCCGATCTCATCAACTCATTGTAACTTTGTCTAGGGAATCAACACTTATTTCTGTGATGCGAAGAATTATTGCGACTAGTATCTGATCTTTTCATCATAATGTATGTCATTGGATTTTATGCGTAGTATATTTCATATTGCTACTTCTTAACCTTAGTTCAATTCACAACAACAATGTGAATTGAGTGTGTGATGTATTCTCTAAATTCCATCTATCCAAGAGAACAGGTGTCACAAGCCTACAATTTCATAGAATTAACAAAGGAACCATTGAATCTTCACCGAGACTGCAAGATGTAGCTATCTATCACCTACTGACATCATCTTCCATTAATTTCACATATCGCACAATCATATTACTTCCTTGGCTTCACAACAGTGATGTGAAGCGAAGATGTGATCTCTCACCACGTCCTTATTGTCGTCATAATCCGCATTGCATAGCTTGTCATTTTGCTAGTCCCACTAGACACTTGTCATTAGCTTGCAATCTTGTAAGGCCAGTTAAGGACCCCACCACACATGCCATGGGCTAGCAAGGACCATTCAATCTTATAAGTTTGATCACTATCATTGATAAAACTTCATTGCATATCACACAAGGATTATTTTGAGGTAGTCTTTGAAATGTGATGTGAAAGTCATATATGATATCCATCTGATCTTTCATGCTCCAATCTTCATTATCGATCTTCTTCACTGGCACATCACACATCACAGTTAAGGCTTGGTCACAGTGAACACAAACAATGATGTGAAGAATGTATGTGATGTACACAAGCTTCCAACCGGTAAACACTAGGTCAAAGGGGTTGGTTTCCAAATGACATCAATGTCGTAAGTGATAACTTAAGTGACTTGCAACCACCTATACATAGTCAACACAAAAATAGAATTTCTAATTAGTGTCATCATTGTAACTCCTTAGGGTTTATCTACCAAACACTAACCCTAATTTTTCTTGAGAGCAAACATCAAATAATTTTGAGCTCAACCTTTATCCCCTGATTTTGCAAATCAAACCTTTGAGAAGCTCTTGAAAAACCCACATCAAATATGCTTCTTGTTTTCTCTTTTTACAACTAAAGGTGACTTCTACACAATTGTGACAAGATTTCATCACAACTTTGCAACTTTTGAGTAACATTGCAACAATTTGCAAAACATTCTCTTCTCTCCACCATATATCTCCAGCTCTTCCAAAACTTGATCCACTAATCTCCATGACATCAATGACAACATTATGCCAAAAATCTCCCTCGTTTTCGTTGATGGTAAAACCAAATACTCAAACAACTTTGTACCAATTGATAATGGTCTTATACCAATTATAGATGTTCAAATTCATGGTCTATACCAACTAAACCATTTCACTACTCCATACCAATAAAAATAAAATGCATCATAAGTGCATATACAAAATAGCTCCACCTTAGACATATCTTTCATCAAAGAATTTTTTTGACTTTCTCCCATTTGAGCATTTGTGTAGATATCTCCCCCTTTGATATCAATGGCAAAGGTTATCTTCATGCATGTAACCTGTTGTACTTTCCCCCTTTGGGCTACAATAGATATTCTCCTTCTTTGACCAACCATTCAAAAGAGAAAGAGAAGATTCATAAACTTGCAACCATCAAGTCATTAGAAATTTGTAAAACCAAATTTTCCTAACTTGATCTTTCCTTACAAGCATGAGTGGATACCATATACTCTACCTCTATCATGGACAATGTGACTACAACCTGCTGCCTACTCATCCAACTGGTAGCACCACCAAACATCATAAACACATAACCACTAGTGGATCTTCTATTCTTAATGTCACGTTCCCAATCTAAATCCACATATCCATGAATACTCACAAAATGCTAAGGTCCAGTAGGATTACCATAAAAAACACAAGACATTCTCATAAGTACCTCATAAATATATGAACACTCTCTTAGCTGCATCCTAATGCACTCGTCTAGGATTAGCCATAAAATGGATAAAGAGTCCCACTACTTGGGAAATTTCTAGTCTCATACACACCATCGCATACATAAGACTGCCAACACTCACATATGGTACTTTGGTCATGTCCTCCATCTCAGTATGATATTTTGGACAATCATCCATAGAAAGCTTCATCCTCTACATCACGGGAACAACTAACTATTTGCAATCTACCATGGTGAATCTCTCAAGCACCAAGTTCACATACTTGCTATGGCTTAACCAAAGGTTTCTATTAGCTCTATCTCTCATGATTTCCATTCCTAGAATTTACCTAGTTGCACCTAGATCTTTCATCTCAAACTGTGCTTACAACTGAAACTTCAAATCTAAAATCATACTTTTACCATTCCCAATAGATAACATATCATCTACATATAAGACAATAATGAGAATGTGACCATTATCATATTTGAAATACACACAATGGTAAGATTTATATCTTTTAAATCCCAATGACAACACATAAGTATCGAACTTTTGATACCACATTCTAGGAGAGTGTTTCAAACCATAAAGAGACTTCTTCAATTTTATAAGATAGGCTTCAAAACCAAAGGAGATAAAGGTTGCACACAAACCAAGTAATTGATTATAATGATAGGAAATTTGGTAAAATATTATAAAATGATATAATGAAATTTAATATCAAATTAATTTACCTTCTTGTACAAGGTATAAATCACAATCACAATCATTTGATACAAACAATTGATTATCCTATTCAAATTTTGTTTCATGTTGATCATGTGCTTGTGTATATGTTAAGGATCTTTGTTTTCATTCTTCAACCCATTCCATATTATACCATGCTTTACACTCACCTCCAATACAAAACTAACAAAAATAGGAAAGCGCCATAGTCTATATAGCCCATGTGCTTGCATTTAAACTTTTAAATGAATACTATTTTGTTGATTGACTAATTATCTCAAAATAATATCAAAGTAGAATATTTTCTTCTTCAACTAACCAAAATATTTATCAAATTTTAGATTTCTCACTTGATTGTGTAGATAATTTTACACTACACCTATCTATAATTGCACATGCACCTTTAGACTTGGTTTCATCATCAAATTTTAGTTTCTCCCTAGCAAGATCTCTTTTCACACATTCTCCAACTTCATAAAAATCTACATATGTTGGATATTGTTTTCTTTATGAGCCCTACATAGCCAATAAAACATTTGAGCTTTTTTAATTTTTTTGTACAGTTACAACCATATGATATGTTATTCCATCTAGATTTATCTTTCTTTTAAATTCTCACAAAATATGTTGAAACAATATTGTACAAACTCTAATGATTGTAACTTGTTATCACTCAAATAGAAATGAATCTCTCAAAAAAATTATTATGATTCGCTCCACAACAATGAGGAGCTTTGGGGTCTTTTTGAGTAGGTAGGTTTCACTTCGTATTTTACTGCAATGAAGGGATACAACGAAAAACTCAACTACAAGTTTTCTAACACATGGAGAGATGGTGAAGTTAATCTACGAGGGCTCTAGTTTAAGGTGGATGCAAAGTTCATAGCAGAAGCGGTGGGTTTGGCTTATGAAGGAACGAAGGTTGCTAAGGTCGACAATGGTAAGTATCAGGACTATTTTGAGAAATTTTTTGAAGGAAAAGAAAAACCTGAAAGATTTGAGAATGGTTACTCTAGGGTTAAACTGCCACCTCTATATTCATATTGTTTGGTTTATTGTAATGAAATACTTTACCCTCGAAGGACGCTACCAGTCTATCCATGGATACCACTTTCCCATCCTCAACCACATAAGGCACTAGGAAAAAATCAATCTACCTTTCTTTTTATTTTCCTCCCTAATCCGGAGTCTTACAAACGGGTCCAATTCACCATTACACCAAGGCCTCATAAGATCCATATGCAGATTTTTGTTATCTAGGACCCCTCAGAAAAACCTTGTTCTCAAGTTGATTGAAGACCCAAAACCCAAAGCTCAGTGAAAATTGAGCTTCTTGAAGACCGTCCCCACCCCATGCCAAAAAAATTTAGTAAGGAATCTGAAAGCCCTAAAAATTCTAGTAAGAATTCCCAAAGCCCTGATACTACTATGTGCAAGGATTTGCTTACAGTCACGCCTGAGAAAAGAAAGGATGTTTTGATGGAGATAGGGGCTAAAATGAGGAGCAAATTGATTATGCGTGAACTTGGGGAAGAGGTGGATGAAATTACCATTCCTGATGATAATGAGATGGAAGTTTTAACCCTAGTGGAAGGAGGTAAAAAAGATTGGCTATGATGGCATCAAAGAGACAAGAAAGTAACAAAAATTTGCAAAGCTCTAAGAAGAAAAGTTCCTATAGTCCCCCAGAAAGTGTGGAAAAGAAAGATGAAGAGGATAATGACTCCTCAACTAAAGAGATTCTTGATCTAGTTTAGGTAGTGACTTGGCAGAGGAGGAGGAGGAAGTGGAAAGTGAGGATGGTAATGGCGATGAAGAAAAGGCGGAGTCATAGCATGAGATGGCTCAAGAGGAGGAGGAAGGAAATGTTATGGAAATTCAAAAAAAGAACGAAAAAGCTAGCAAAGAGGAAGACAAGGTTGAGGATGAAAGGAATGAGAAGAATAAAAGACTGGAGAAGAGGATGCAAGTCCTAGAAAAAAGGATACATGAGAAGGTGGAGGATAGCAAACTTCAATCCCTCGAAAATATGGTGCTATTATAATTAGATTGCAGGTGCAGGAGAAAGGTATGCAAGAACAAGAAAATGACAATAGAATTCAAATCCTAGAAGAAGCGGTTAAGAGTGTGTGCTTGGTGGTCGATGTTGTCATGAAGAAGGTCATTATGGCTACTATTTTTTGGCATGGGAAAAATAAAAAAGTAGCAAAAGAAAAGAGCAGTGGGTGATGACGAGGATTTGGCAGGAAAGATAGA
The DNA here is from genome assembly GCA_007258455.2 of Sequoia sempervirens. Lineage (NCBI taxonomy): Eukaryota > Viridiplantae > Streptophyta > Pinopsida > Cupressales > Cupressaceae > Sequoia > Sequoia sempervirens. The sequence continues at coordinate 707,023,694 of VDFB02270651.1, forward strand.
GTTGAAGGAAATAGTGAACGACACTGTTGAAGACCTGATGAATGCATGGAAGCTAATCAAGGAAGCATAACATGGTTACTTTGTTGTGCTATTTTTTCTTTTTGTTATGATGGTTATTTAAGCTATGTTTTCTAGGACTATTATTATTGGTTATGGCCGTTGGTGTCGAAACTTAAATATCTATAATGTTGTTTATATTTTAAGTAGGGACTCTATGATAGATGTTAATAAGGATTTTAGATGGATAGGGAAGGACGCTAGGTTAAGGGATTTTTATTCCTATGATAGAATTGCTATGTTTAATCATATGGGAATTGGTTAAGCATTTTGTTTGTGGGAGGGGGGAAGTTTGGTGGGCTTCCTATTTTATTGTTTCTTACCACCTGCTGCTCTTATCATGATGTACTAATTTGTTCGGGTCAGGGCCCTTTTCCCTGCTTAACCAATAAAAAAAATGTGTATATACAATATGGATTATAAATGGCTTCTTGTATTGAATTATAATATTAAGATTGAATTTTCTCTTATGGATCAAGAGTAAATTTTTCTACAAAGTCAACCATTGATAGTATAGTTCCAAAATTGGAAATGTGTTTTTACATACATGAAATTTTTCATCAAACCATCAAGCATATTGGGATTTTTTCATGTAGTTATATGCAATCTTACCCTTAATTTTTTTATGAACACATGTACACTAATTTTTTTTTTCTATCTCACAACACTTTCCAATTTATTATCCTTTAATGCATATTAAACATTGTTGAGTCTTTTCACATCCACTATTTTTTGTCTAAAATCTTGTGAAACTCTTTCATTCATATATTCTCCTAACGACAAAAATTTTCCACATCTATTGAATTGTCTAGAAATGCATGCTTTTAAATAAAATAACTGCCTATTAGGTGTTTCAAAAAATAAATTTACTATTAAATACTTGATTGTTCTAGGTGGCATATTAATACTACATTCCTAAATAACTTGGTTAGTATGCACATTATTTTTACAAGAGATTCATTGTTTACTAATTTTCACATACCAAGGTTTACATTTCTGAAATGATCTTTCACTTATGCTAATATTTTCTAGAATTGAATCATTTATTTTTTTTTATAAAATTATGTTTAAGTCATTTCTAACAGATTTTTGGATGAGGATTACACATTTTTACCCTACTCTTAATTTTGAAACATCTCTAGCATTAGATGATACCCTTGTATTATCATGCCAATATTTTTCAATTAAATATTTGATTTCATTATTTAATTTCATGTCATACCTTGGTAGTCTACCACTAAAGGTGCAACATTATTAAATCAAATCATTTTCAATATTTTTTCTTCTCAAATTTTTATCATTTAAATTTAAAAAATCACTTGTCTTACTTAGCATTCTTTTACTCAAAATTGATCTATTAACTAATGTAATTGTTATAGCTAGTCATGTTGCATTCCTATCTTTAGACCAATTTTTATCGATACAATCAATAGCATTAGCAACACTAGATATCACTTGTTTCATTTATTCATCCTTTTTATTAGGTCTTATAAAAATTCCTAAATTTTTCATTATTTTTCTTATTTTTGACATTTTGATTAATTTAATTATGAGTTGACATTGAAATCTTATACTTTTACTATAAAAAATAATTTATATCATCTGTTTACATGGGTTCTAATTTGTCTCCAAGAAATCTTACCAAGAAGATTATCCAAGATATTTATTTCAGCCTAAGAAAAAATTAATTTTCACTCATACAAGAGGTTTCATTTTTATTTTCTATTTTTTTGTTTTCAATAGTAAAATTTAGATCATCATTGTTACATCTAACTTCATTTAAATAATTAATATCAATATCATTAAGTTGGTTTGAAGATATACTTGGATTTCTTTCTATAATCATATTTTACATATTGTTTAACTCTTCCGCATTTGGATAATCTACATTCATCCTATCCATGTTGGTCTCTTGAATTTTATTCTCTTTAATAATCATCAAATTAGATGCTTAATATTCTTCACATATCAATTTTTTTCTCTTCTATCTCTTTGTCATTTTTCCTCATTCTGTCCATGTGCTTCAATTTCTTTAGGTGTCATGAGCTTTCCTTCTTTTGAATTTTTTTGATCCCATAATTACCAAACCCTCTTACTATTTTTATATTAATATCTCATTAAAAACTTTTAAGTACAAGTAGATGTAGATCATTTTTTAAATATATTATGAAGTACAAGTAGATGTGATATTTTTTTTGTAGAAATTATCATTGTTTGGTTGTACATATAAAATAGAAAGTTGTAAAGATACAATGATATTAAATTTTACTAAAATAATGAAATAATAGATATACTAGCAGTTGTGTGTAGTGACATGCAACGATGAGCCGATAGGTGGAGGGGAAGTCCAAATGCCAAGGATGTGTACAGAAATAGCAGCAATTGGAGAGGGGGATGCTAAAAACAATCTCAGAGAGAGCATAGGATACTTAAATATTTACACGTAGCGAATGATAAGTTGTATTTTAAGTGCTACATGGAACATTGATTTTTTTGTGTTTCATCTTATTACCCCTATGTGCAGATATGTATGTATGTCATAGCATATTCAAACAACATTGATACATATTGAGACATTTTTGGAATGATAAGTCGTATTGTAAGTGTTAAATGCAACATTGATGCCACCATTGTTTGCAGTGATGAACAATGTATTTCCCCTATGTGCATATATGTATGTATGTCATAGTAGATACAAACAACAATCATACATAATGATCCCTATGTTTATTTTGTTGGGATATTCTTGGAATGATAAGTTGTGTCTTAAGTGTTATATGGAACATTAATGCTACTATTGTTCACAGTGATGGACAATGTATGTTCTTGGTTGGTTGTTCTGCAAGAACATAGAGTGTAAGCTAATGGAAGTTAGTCTATGTCCAAGAAAAAAAATGTATGTAGTAGTCAAGCATAGTAACGCTTGAGAGAGATCAAGTGACCACATTTAAAAATCCTCATGGCATGATTAATAACCCTTTTATGATACCATTATGCCAAGATAGTAGGGCATAGATAAAGGTTTTGATACATGTAGACTATGTCAAAAGGATAATAGAATTATCTGAAAGCTTAGAATATTATTGGTTTGGAATAGGACATACAAATGTCAAATAAGTATATTTACATAAGTCATGCACAACCATAAGAATAAAGAGATAATTGGATCCACAGAATTATGTTGACGCTAATCAAAAAGTAGATTGATAGAAAAAATTTAGACTATATTTTTTTTTTTAATTTCTAATTCTACCTTTTCATGCAATTGGAATATACCTTAAGAGATTACATATAAAAAAAATTAGTGAAAGATTAAAAAATAGAGCATGTTGTCTCAATGTAATCAATACTGAGATAGATGTTTAATATTACACTTAATATACAGCCTATCAAACATATGAATCTTTTTTGCATGTAATGTTAGAAACATACAAATATGTACATAGGAAATATAATATGAAACACAACAAAATGAGGCCTGCTCTCCACCCTACCATATTGGGTCATGGATCCTTATGGGCTCTCACCAAACCCTCGAACAAGAACATACATTCTTCACCACTATGATCAATGGTGAAATCAATGTTCCTTATTACACTTAATATACAACCTATCAGGATGTAATTGTTTATTTCACCAATGTGACTAATTTTGTAGTCACTATGATTATTCTCAAAGGTCATTTATGACACATTACTTCATCAAAATCCCCATTATGCGATTTCAAAACTCAAAAATTTTAGGATCATAACAAAAAGTGTAACCATTATCAATGCATTCCTTAATTGGTCAAATGTTTTAATAGTTCATGTTACAAACCAAGATCTAAATTGAAAACTAGAAAAAAACCTTCCAAAAAGAGAAAAACAAAAAAGTAGAGAGATTGCATAAAAATGTGCAAATTGATATATTCAAAGTACCAATAATTACAAGATATGATTTGCTTTATAAAAGAAAAGATGCATAAATATAATCTTATCTTGAGCAACAAGATAGCTCAACAAGATAAGGATAACAACCTATAACTTAGGAATTAAATATGCCTAAGTAAACTTATGCTAAAGTGTAATTAAATATTAATTACACCAACACCCCCCCATAAGTGCAACTTAGGGAGAAGAAAATTATTATGCAAATGATGTGAGATGGGTCCTGACAACAAAGTCCTGATCAGGTACCCATTTACAAATGCAAAGAGAGAGAAAACCCAATGGGAAAAACCCCCCCTCAATGAGATGAATTGCTACAAAGAAGCACTGGAAGAACATTGATGAAGAAACACTAGAACCCCAAATCTAGCAAGCAAGGAAAGATACTTTTGTTTGCACAATACCATATCAGAATCACAAATGCAATAGCAGACCTGATGCCAAGGAACACTGGAAACTCACATACTAGATCAACCCTAGAATCTATAAGCAACAGTAGGTGAAGGATGAATGAAGGCCATAATGATGACAAAATCTAGAAGTTGTGTCTCTCGAAGCCAATGCCAACCTAAAACTAAAATTGTCCATAAGATGAGTACTATCAAGATTCTGCAACATTAACCATAAAAACATGGCCCTCAAATTGAGAAATATCTAAACCAATGTGGATCAAGAACCATAAACTCCCAATGTGAAGTGTGAACCAAAGCAAACCAATGATGTGTCTAGCTAAGAAAGAAAGAAGCTAGAAGAAACAACAAGTAACCAGAAAAACTCATATGATTTGTCACAAATATGAAAGTGTGATGCAAGAACCCCCCTTAATGGAACTTTATATCAATTCGTTATTACAATACCCAATGATTGCAAAAGGAGAGAATGCAAAACTACAAAAATAGAAGTGAAAATGAAAACCTAGTGCATGAAACAAAAATGAATGCATGCATTAAATAAGGTACACATATTCTATAAATAAATTTAGATTTGCATAGAGGCTGAACCCAAATTTCCAACGTTGTGAAAATCGTGAAAAATGGATAAGCAAGTCAAAAGATACGTCTCCCAGAGTGAAAAAGGAAACATCTGACTTCCGAGGCCAAAAAATACATAAAAAAAATAAAAACCATAAAATCACACCTAAACCATTATGTAGAGCATCGAAACAACTTTCTGACGATATCTCGTTTGCAAAAAAAGGACGTCATATGCCCAAGTTACGCCAAAATGAAAAGAAGCCTTGAAAAGAGGCCCTTTTAGCACTAATTAGGGGAAAAAAATCAGCCCTCAGGCATTGGCCCTCGGTCCTCCATGTGACCGCGCACTTAGAGGGAGCAAAAAAATTCTTCGGGGGTTGATCCAGGTGCTCCTAGTCACTCATAGAACCTCCGCAAGCGGCTGAGAGGCCGGCAGGTGCTGGCACTAGGCGCTCGGTCGCCAATGTGACCAGCGCCGGTATGTAAAGCCCTCAGAGGCTGGATGCAATGCCGATTCTCCAAATGACCGGTGGCAAAGTGCTAAGGACTAAAGAGGGTGGTGGATCGGTTGCTGAATGGGGGGCATGGCCTGTAGCGGTGGCTAGATGGTGGCGCGATGGCGGCGCGGGGGTGGCGTGGTCTATTTTATACTAGCCGCGCAAACTTTGATCCAAAAAATTAATTTTTGAAATTTTATTTTTGAATTTTTCTTGAAAACGATGCCTCGGAATGCATCCCTGGGAGTCGTATGGCCCTCGAGTAAAAAAAATTTCCTCTACGAATGACTTTTCCCAAATCGGATAAATTTTATATCAAAATAGGGGTTTTTGGGCGTTGTGAATCCAATAGCAAGGTCCGTTTGGGTGCAAAGTGCTTCGAAAATCAAGCAAACCCTAGATCTATAAGAAAAATCACTAAGCTTGAAACCCTCACAGATCTGGCAAACGATGACCAAAATGAATGAAATAAAAGCCATTTTTGACTTTTTCCAGCGCTCTAAATCTAATGAAAAACCCCGATCTAATCCAAGACGCTGCATAAATGTGCTCAAGGAATGAAACCCTTGAGGGAATCCAAACGAGCTCTGCAATGTATTCCTCCAAAAAAGCTGAGAAGGGGCTACAAATTGAGGCTCTGATACCATGTTAGAAACCAAGATCTGAAATGCAAACCAGAAAAAAACCTTCCACAAAGAGAAAAACAAAAAAGTAGAGAGATTTTATAAAGATGTACAAATTAATATATTCGAAGTACCAATAATTACAAGATATGATTTGCTTTATAAAAGAAAAGATTCATAAACCTAATCTTATCTTGAGCAACAAGATAAGGATAACAACCTATAACTTAGGAATTAAATATTCCTAAGTAAACTTATGCTAAAGAGTAATTAAATATTAATTACTCTAACAATTCACACTCCTCAAAACCAAAAATTAGAGTAGTCGATAGAGCATGGGCGTAAGCCTTGTAGCAATGTTGACTTCATAGAAGATCTAATGGCATGAAAACATCTACAAAGCAGGATTGTTTGGCTTGAGTATGTTCTACAAAAATGTAAGTAAAATGTGAAGTTTAGTGCAATGAACATGTGTCATTGGTAGACAATATCTAAATTAGGAAATATAAAGAGTTATATAATTTATAAAAAATAATATGCAATGCACCTATAATAGAAGGGATCAAATCAATAAAATGTAGGCATACCTTGTGCACGCAATGGAATGGAGTATGAACACAATAAAAGAAGCTCTACTCTCCACCCTACCTTATTGGGTCATGGAGCCTCATGGGCTCTCACCAAACCCCCAAGAAAAAACATAAATTTTCCACCACTTTGATCAATGGTGAAAGCAATGTTTCAACACCTATTGACTTCATAGAAGATGTAATGGCATGAAAACATCCATGAGGCAGGATTGTTTGGCTTGAGTATGTTCTACAAAAATGAAAGGAAAATGTGAAGTTTAGTGCAATGAACATGTTTCATTGGTAGACAATATCAAAATTACGAAATATAAAGAGTTCTATAATTTATAGCAAATAATATGCAATGCACCTGTAATAGCAGGGATTAAATAAATAAAATATAGGCATACCTTATGCACGCAAAAGAATACAATATGAACACAACATAAGAAGGCCTGCTCTCCATCCTAACATATTGGGTCATGGAGCCTCATGGGCTCTCACCAAACCCCTAAGCAAAAACATAAATTATCCACCACTTTGATCAATGGTGAAAGCAATGTTTCGGCACTTGATAATTTTCTTGAGTTGAAATCAATGTTATACATTTTGAAGAAATTGAGATGCAGTTGTGAAATAAGAGATGGAATAAAGGATATATAGCCTTACCTTGTGTATAAATAGAATGTAGTTACAGCTCGTACACGATGCCAAACATGCAATCTTAAAGCTATTTAGCACTGTGGAGATCTATAGTTATAGCTGAGAACATTTGCAATCTAAAATGGTTTGACTCAAATGTAGTTACACACAAGGAAAATGTGAATTTTAGTGTGGTGAACATGTTTCATTGGTAACTAATATCTAAATTACAAAATATAAATAGTTCTATAATTTATAACAAAAAATATGTAATACATCTACAATAGAAGAGATCAAATAAAGATGCAGGCATACCTTGTGCACAAGGCGTGATGCAATATGTCTACGATTACATCTCGCATATAAAAACGACGAGGAAGAAAATTTAGAAATGGTGGAAATTCTATTTTCATGGAAATGAAGAGGGAAAAGAGAAGCACTATAGTTATCGTAAAGAATAGCAACATTTCATGATGATGGCAATGAATACAATTATTGGAAGCGATCCTCTTCTTTGATTCACAGTGCACTATTTTTTTTTTGCCATGTATTCTAAAGTATGTAGAAAAAGAGAAAGGAAGATCTATGTGTATTGCTAAAGAACCCAATTTAACTAAAGAACCCAGTTCAAGTGAAGAAATTTTTGTTACACCTTGTTTAGATACCAGTAGAATTTTAGGTAAGCATGAATATGCTCGAAACTAAAATCTATGCTTGCATTTCACTTGAACTGGGTTCTTCATTTGAACTAGGTTTTTCACTTTGAATGTTGATTGTAAGTAATTTAACATACAAACATGTACACATATAAACCTTTTTGGTGGAAGATTAGAAAATAGAGCATGTTGTACCCATGTAATCAATGATGAGATAAATGTTTAATATTACACTTAGTAGATAGCCTATCAAACATATGAATGTTGTCTACATCTAATTTCAAAAACATACAGATCTGCACATAGGAAATATAATATGAAACACAACAAAATGAGGCCTACTCTCCACCCTACCATATTGGGTCATGGAGCCTCATGGCCTCTCACCAAACCCCCAAGCAAGAACATACATTGTCCACCACTCTGATCAATGGTGAAATCAGTGTTCCTTATTACACTTAATATACAACCTATCATTCTAACAACTCATTTTTTAGGCTGAAAGAAATAATAACTAAAAAGGTGCATTTAAGTTCACATACCTATATATCAGTGCGGATTTTGTTTTGCAAGCAGCTATACAGGCATTGCATGCCTTGGATGCATTTGTAGGGATCTATTGCTCGGATATATATGGACACAAAAAAATGTGTGGAAATGTACGTATGTAGAATTACATGTAGACAATAGGTAGTAGATGGGAAATAAAAGGTCGGGTGACAACTAAAAGGGATAGGAACCATTACAATAAACAAGGATGTGAGGGCCAAGTATTCATCTTTGACATTATTGAGAGTGAGTGGATAGAAAATCGAATCACTTGTTTTATGTTTTTTGCATGGGGGATGGTTGCTAAAGTAATACAAAAGTCTTGGTGATGCCACCATTGATCGGAGTGATGGACAATGGACTTCCCATATGTGCAAATATGTATGTATGTCATAGAAGATCCAAAGAAAATTGATACATATTGATCCCTATGTTTATTTTGTTGGGACATTCTTGGAATGTTAAGCTATATTTTAAGTGTTATATGGAACATTGATGCAACCATTGATCACAGTGATGAACAATGCCATGTGCATATTTGTATGTATGTCATAGTAGATGCAAAAAACATTGATACATACTAACACATTCTTGGAATGATAAGTCATATTTTGAGTGTTATATGGAACATTGATGCCACCATTGTTCACAGTGATGGACAATGTATTTCCCCTATGTGCAGATATGTATGTATGTCATAGTAGATGCAAATTCCATTGATACATACTAATGCCTATGTTTATTCTATTGGTACATTCTTGGAATGATAAACTATATTTTAAGTGTTATATGGAACATTGATGCCACCATTGATCATAGCAATGGACAATATATGTTCTTGGTTGGTTGTTTTGGAAGAACATGGATTGTAAGCTTATGGAAGGTGGTCTACATCCAAGTACAAGAAGGTATGTAATATCTAGGCATAGTAACACCTAAGAGAGATCAAGTGACCACATGTAAAAATCGTAATGGCAACATTAATAACGCTTTTATGATACCATTACGCTAAGACAGTAGGGCATAGATGGGGTTGATAGATATTTCTTAGAATTGCAAGTTGTATATTAAGTGTGAGATGAAACATTGGTCTCACCATTGATTATAGTCATAGGCTAACATACATTTCTCACCAGCAGAATCAATCATGATGTCAGTGTTTTTTTATAATTAAATGCCAATTGGCATCAACATTAATTGTTGTATGGTTTGCATGTAGTTGCGATTGGTACATGCATAATAGGCAGTACTATATATGAATGTTGGCTACATCTAATTTCACACATGTTGTGGATGTTGTTTCCCCTTTTTTTTTACATAAAGAACTTGAAAATACTAAGCCTGAGACAATTACTTCACCCAAGAACAGGCACCACATGTTTTAGTTAACAAAAGCAATTTGAGTAAATGCACAATGTTGGTCTCCAACAGGAAAACTGCAAGTGTCAATTGAAACATATGTGCACATTCTTTTGTCATATTCTATGGAAATTTCCAATGAATGTACACAGGGCTAAGCAATGTGAAGTAGCAATTAATTTTTGTGGAGAAGTTTAAGTATATACGTACAAAAAAAAAGCAACTATCTTATGAAAAGAATAAACATAGCAAGAAGTATATATGAATGTTCTCTACATCTAATTTCACATACATACATATCTACATATAGGGATGAATGTTGGCCGTGTCCTACAAAAAATTAAAATAGCTAACACTTTTGCATTACTTTTGCAAGCATTTCCCCATGCAAGAAACAGAAAATAACCTCCAACTACCTGTCGCTCATAGCTCTGATAGCAGGGAAAGCCAGAGAACAACACCCAACAATGCCTTAACAAAAATTGCACAGGCATTTGCTATGTTTTCTGAGATTTTAAATGGCATGTGTTATTACAACCATAACCACTTCATGGAAACCATACAATAATTAATGTTGATGCCAACCAATGTTTAATTTCACTGGCTTTCTCTATCCATGCACCAAGAAATCTTCCACATTTTTTCCCGACTAGTAGACGGATGCTGGAAGGTTTAAAAACTAGAAAGGTTGGCCTTCTCTATTGGCACGCCAAACACTTTTACTTAAGAAATCAAAAACATCTACCACGTTTTTCCGACCAAGATCCCAATTCCAGAAGGGTTAAAAAATTTATTAATGGTTTCCATGTAGTGGTGATGGTTGGAAAGCAATAAAAGATTCCACATATATGTTTACAAAGAAAAATCTATACAGGTATATATGCATCTAAATTTTATATGTAGACAACACACATATATAGCCATAGGTGGACTTGTTAATAGAGAAATCACCATGGGAGTAAAGGAAACAAACATTACTTGACATAGGTTGGGAGATCAATGTCACTTGGCATAGGCTAGCATGGCAATATCACTTGTCTCCATCTAATTTCACATTTACATATCAACACATGGGGATGAATGTTGTATGTGTTTAACTTCACAAACATACATATTTGCAGGTAGGGAAAGTAAAATTGAACACAACAAAAGAAGGCCTACTCTCCACCCTACCATATTGGGTCATGGAGCCTCATAAGCTCTCACCAAACCCCTGAGCAAGAACATACATTGTCCACCACTATGATGAATGGTGAAATCAATGTTTCTTACTAGGCTTAATATAAGCCCTATTATTGTAAGAATTCCTTTTTGAGGACAAAACAAATAACAACTATCTTCCCAAAACAATAAACATGGGGAGGAGTATATATGAATGTTGTCTACGTCTAATTTCACATACATACATATTTGCACATAGGAAACAGAAAATGAAACACAACAAAAGAAACACATAATTTTTTGTGGCTATATATTTCCAAGCAACGGATTCCTATATATGCATCCAATGCATGCAATAGATAAATATGCAGTTGGGAAAAAAAATGTGTACCAATATATATGTATCTGCACGTAGATGCAAATATATATGCATTGTTGATTTCTCTTCAATAGTTTAAAAATTGGGAAGGCTAACAAAAATTCTAGACAAAGTTCACACATATAGCCTATCGGCTAAATATTATTTCATTTATAGTTTCCATATAGTGGCGATGGTTGCAAAGCAATAAAACAGTCCAATAGAAACATTGTTTCATATATGCTTTCCATATAGTGTCGATGGCCACAATAATATTTAGCGTTCTAAAGTTGCCAAAGCAATTGAATAGTTTATGTTATTTTCCATAAGGCATTGTTTACTGTTGTTCTATAGCTTCAACTACTATCAATATTGTGAGCCACCACTATGACAAGTGTTTTTACAAACAACATACATACATATCTACACCTAAACCTTTCAATACATGTGAGAAGAAATATAGATCAGTTTAAATGCAGATATATGTGTATGTTTCCTGAGCAGAGGAAATAAACATTACTTGGCATAGCTTGTCACAGAAAAATTGTTTCATGTACATGGGTTCCATATATTGGTGATGGTTGCAATAATAGCTTGCATTTAAAACTTACCAAAGTAATTGAACAGTTTATGTTATTTTCAATAAGGCATTGTTTGGTGTTGGGCTGTAGATTGAGCTACACAACATACGTAGATATCCACACCTATACTTTTCAATGTATGTTAGAATATATATATGTATAATTTTAAATTTAATTACGTGTATCAACAAGTATTGTAGACACCTAAAAATGACCTAGGCCTGCAAGCTTCATTTTTACCACTTTCGTCCTACCATAATTGTGACATTTAATTATGTCATTAGTCCACATTCGACTATTGATTAAATAATTCATAATTATTTAATTAATTCATGTCCTTTTATGCTTCATGATTATTAAATAAATAAATTTCATTTATTTATTAAATACGTCATTAATTGTCTAAGTCTTCCCTTAATTAAATAAATTTCTTAATTAATTTAATTACCTTCTATTCACTTTATGCTTCTTGATTATTAAATAAATAAGTTTTTATTTATTTATTTAATATGTCACTAATTGTCATAATTGAATGAATTAAATAATTTATTTAATTATCGGTCTTATTTGCTAAATTAAATAATTTAATTTAATTATTTAATTGACAAATGGGATATTCTTCTCATTTTAAATAAATTAAATTATTTAAAATGTCATCTCATTCTTAACTACAAGCTCATTTTGGTAAATAATTCAAAAATTGATTATTTACTATTCCCAAAATTCACATTTGGAATTAATTTAATTCCAAATCAGTAACTTTCCTTTAAGAATTAACTGATCAAGCAGGTTCTTGATCTTTCCGAATTTGATCTTCAGTCCATTCTTTATCTTATTCATTTTCGAAAATCTTTATTTTCTAATTAATTTCCTCTTTTATTCTCCACCATCGATTCGATTCTCTGAGATGACATCTTGACCACTCGATTAATGATTTTTCCCTAACCCTAATTAGGGATTATGAGATTTAATATGGGCCTCTCATTCTAGGTCCTTCTTAGAATTCGATCTAACCCGTCCATTTGAAATGGCATTTTCTATAAAATGCCATTTTCCTCTCACTTTTCAATTACACATGCATTTTACACATTGCACACACATGTATTATAGGCGCATTGCATACTTATTCACTTGCACACTTAGGCCTCTCATTACAATTATTGTCTTTATTTAATCAAATCTTAGTATGTTTAGGCATTGGAAATCATGGTCATGTAATCATAGGCATTAGACATTTATGCAAATCCTTCAAAGCTTGGTGTAGGACATAGGCATCTATTTGCAGATTGCTCACACGATGAATCTGAGGGCAAAGCATCATCCAGCAAGTAAGAAGGTACTATGGAGGTAATCATGGAGAACTTGATTTATAGGTATAACTGTTTATTGTTTAAATTCCTTTGTACTCGATAGGTCTTTGGGTTTCTATTGTCTTCATTGATTTACTGCTTAACACCTAACCAAAAACCTAAAAGAAATCCTCAGTTACATTGGTGAACCCGACTCTGTTTTCTTGTATTTTCGTACATTTTTTTTGTGTTTTTTGTTGTTTTGCAGGTACAGGTACAGAGCGACGCAACTAATTTTTTAAAAAACTTGTGATGCATCTAATCCATCGCGATGCATTCGACAACATAAACACCGCAATAGCTTTGTCGTGCCGCAATTGTGCTCGAGAAAGCCACATTTAAAATACCGAAACACATCTAATACGCAGAGCGACGCAATCACTTTGTCGTGACGCAATCGTCTGGTAAGATTTTCTGTTATTTTACATTCGGTTTTTTGTTGTTTTCTGTATTTCTTTTATCCTAGTTATTTCCTGCATTCTACCTAGCATAAGATTTATGTTACTAATCAGGATTTGCAGCTTGTTGGCGGTTACTTTTCATGAGTTGAAGACAAACACTAAAACTACTAATAGATTGTCTTGTAGGTTTGACCGTCAAAGACCAAACATCAAAACAATGTGCTTGCATTTTTAGTAGTGTAACACACATTTTATTTTGGTGCAATTAAAATGAACCTCTGTTTGATCATGTTTGAATGTGTTTTCAAAATGGTAGGTGAGTATGCTCTCACCTTGTGAAAACTTGGTGATCAGAAAACCATACCCATTTTTATCTATTTTTACCTAACGATTTGGTATATCGGAGTATCCTCTCCCCTTGCACTTTCGGGTGATCTTGGGTGTAAGAGAAATGGTTACCAACTCTAGAAATTTGGCCTACCTAGGGATTTCATCACCCCAACGCGACTCAAACTGGCAATGGAGCTAAAGCCAAGCTACCCCTGACTGGTATATAAATATAAATCTTAAGGGAAAACCTAAGATTGTGAGTGCGGATGTGTCATACGGACAGAGTTGTACTCCCTTAAACCCTGTTGAGCTTAACCTCTTCAGGCTGGAGTGCCACCTTATTGGTGATTAATCTCTTGCCCCATGTATGGCCACTCGAACGGGGGTCTCGAACTAAAAACCTTTGTGTAGTAAGCCAAAAACCTTCTATTTGCTAGCGCAGCACCGATCGGTGTGAAGGCATCCACACTTTTGCAGTTTGTAGTAGAGGTGATCAACCTGCCATGGGAGTTTCATGGGGGTTGGAAGCTTGGTTGGCCTGAGAAGAGAGTGCACTATAAGGGGGAGCCCGTACAGCCAAGCTTCTGAATTCACACGCTACAGATATGCGGTTGGGGAAACCCGCGTGGAATCTAGTGAATATTGTCCTGGCCTAACCTAGGATTGTGCTTATCTTATGTGTGATTGGTTACATTCAAAACACTGTGTTTGTCAAGTGCTTTCTGGAATCATCACATTTACAGTTCTGAACAAAACATCCAATATCAGACAAATCAAATTTTCCATCAAAACGACAATAAACTCATTTTTCAAAAATAGTGTCGCATTCGACAAACTGCATTCGACTTTCTAAGTCGCAATTGCTCTGTTAAACCACATTCAAAATTTTAAACACCGCATACGCATGTGTCATGACGCAACTGACTATCACCGAGTCACATCTACTAAACTGAGTCACATTTGTTAGTTCCTGAGCTACATTCGCAAAACTGTGACGCAATTGAAACCTCAAACGATGCATTTTCCTGTCACAATTAAAAACTTAATACAAAGTCAGGCCTGAAGTCTTCATCTTGTCAATTATTTGTCAAACACTGTTTCCAAGGAAATTTTGTCAGAAACAAAATTTGAAATTGCTCAAAGTTTCGACCATTAGTTTGCATTTGTCACCATAGGTTTCATCCTTCATTATTTTTAGTTGCATACATTTGGCATTAGGTTGTCCCTAGGTTCACATTTTGCATACTTAGGATTAGGTAAATCTCAGCACAATTTGCAACATCATTGCTTTCGAAACTAGGCTCTTTTGGACTAAGTTATCAAACCCTTTTTTCAGTCATTGTCCTCTTTTGTGAGATTTTCTAGCTCAAAAGTCTAGTTAGGAAAATTTACTAGTCATTTAGACCTTGTCACCTTGTCATTTTCAACAAAGTCCTCTAGTAACCAAAATCAAAAACAAAGTTTGAGCTTAGAAGTGCTTAGGTACCCTTGTCTTAAATTGCATTATAAGCCTATGCATTGCATATCCTATTCACAAAAATCCAAAAACATTAGTCATCCTAGTCATCATTTTGAACTTAGACCTTGCATAGTGTCATCACTGCATTTAGTTGTAATTTTTTTTCATTTGAGCAATCTCATTTATGGTGGAAACTAGACTTCAAAAAACAACAACGACAAATGGCAAACTTTCGACAAGATCCCACGTCCATTGTCAACAATCCAACGTATGACCCAAACTGGACCTTTGATGATCCATTTGGCAATATAAACAATCAACCTCTAATGACGACACTACCCTCATCAAACAGTCCATTTAAACCATTCTTGTGTAAAGATGAGTACGGTCAAATACTCGAGGAAAACTTAGAGGTAGCAGCACAAGACCCAGAGGCCTCTCAATTCATTGAAACAATGGTCCTTTATGACAGAGACAGATACTTGGCCATACTCTTGATTCAAGAGGCCAAATCACCCCAAGGGTTCAACATTACCACGATACAATCAACACCTCTAGACCCTAATGTCAACAACATGCATAACATGTCACATAGTGGTCAACCTCCAAACACTATGAGCAATACCTTCTTTGACACCACAATGACAGTGCATGCTACCTCCAACATCCCAAACACCCCCAACACAATAAATACTACATCTATTGGAGGATCACAATTGGCTACAATACCCACCACATCCATGACACAATCACAATCAGCTGGAACCACATTTGACTCCTCGGAAATGAGGGAAAATCATTCAAACCCTCTAAATACCACGATAGTAAATACAATGGGGGCATCATCAAGTCACAACAATCCCCCCTTGACAGCTACATCTACTACCACAAGCACACCTTCGACATATCCACTCAGTGGTATCTCACAAAATCCTTTGGTAGGAGGCAAAGGACATATCTTTATCCAAGGACAATAACAAAATGTTAACACGACAACACAATCACATGTCATTACCTCCCAAGGTACAAATACAAATGTTCCCCTTGTGCAAACCCAACAATTCGCACAAGGTGGCCAAGTAACACAACCCATGGCATCATTAACACATCATAACATTCATGGTCATCACATCCCCCAAATAACGACACACATGACTGGGGGACACATCACAACCTACTCATCTAACGTTCATACTCATCAACATGCACCCAATCATAACTTTCAATATCAACAACATGCCAATCCGCACACATCATACATGTCACAACAATCCATATCACCACAATACACCAATATTCACACACAACAAATGAGAACCTATGGTGTACCAAGTAATCCAATGCACGGAAGCACAAATAACCCTATTATGGATGCCCTCCAAACAAGACTGGTGGGTTTAGAAAAAACTATCCAAAACATATACATTTCAGGCAAGAAATCAGAAATATCATATGACCTAAATGTATACCCATTCAACATGAGTTTATACATGCCTCCATTTCCTCTGGGATATGTGTCACCCAATTTCACAAAATACAAAGGCAAGACAAACCCCATTGAACATGTTCACGAATTTGCAACCAATTATATGGACATCGCCTATGAACAAACATACTTGATGAGACTTTTTTCTAAAAGTCTGGCGGGTCCCGCCCTTGAATGGTTTTCCACACAAAAGGATATCCAGACATGGGATGAGCTTAAACAAAAATTCATAAAAAACTACGCGTACAACATCGACATGGATACCTCCATCACTAGCTTGTGCACTCTCACGCAAGAGGACACGGGAGAGACATTTATCCCATTTTTTCAAAAAAGGAGAAGCCTTGCTAGTCGGTGTCACATTGACATCCCTGAAAGGGAGAAAGCTGAAATGTTTGTCCAAACACTTATGGGGCCCCTAAAATATGCATTGCAAATACATTGCTGCACAAACTTCACAGATTTAGTCGAAAAGGGGGTCCAGATTGAGAAAGCCCTTATCGCAAAGGGAGAATTAAGATATGGTCCCAAAAACACAAATGCCAATCCAACCACCGACAAGAATAAATATTGGTTAAAAAATAAACATGTTACAAATGATGGTGTTGTTGATGCCAAGACTGCAAACATTGTGGGTCCTGTACTAGCCCTAAAAGGGGTTCAACAACAAAACAAACCAACAACGGCATTGATACCCCCTACTAATGTCCCTTTAAACAATTAGAACGGTCAAAATAATCAGGGACAGTACCGTCAGACAAGACAATTTCCTAAAGGTCGCACATACACTTCTTTGGGTGAACCCATTGAAGAAGTCCTCAAGAAATGTCTCTAGAATGGGGTCATCATACTTCAAGAACCAAAACCATATGACCCAAGACAATTCAAAACAGCATGGTGGAATGATAATGCATTCTGCGACTACCATCGAGCAAAAGGACATACTACCTCTAACTATCGACAGTTGAAAAATCTAATACAAGATCTTATTGAAAGTCGCATCATTGAAGTAGGTGGATCACAATTTGCCTCCAACTCAGATCATACTATCCACAAGAATCCACTGCAGGACCATGGTTCTCATAAGGCCTCCACTTCAGGTCCACAGATAAACAATAATCAAGCTAACTTCGCCCAAGCCAAGTACGATTATTCTAGTGGACCAATTATAAATAATGTCTGAACTGACGATGAGTACATCAATACCATTATGGTCAAGAAAGCACCCCAATGTAATGCTACTACTTCAAGTGGCAAGGTCACTATAGCTGGTCCACCTCCCGCTAGACAAGCCAAAATCACCATACCAGGTCCATCTGCTAAATAGTCAAAACCTGTCCTGACCACAAAGCAGTGGCAACCCAAAAGTTAGTTCAACCTTATCGAGCAGCTAGGAAAAACCCCCGCACAAATCTCTATACTTGAGCTGCTTTGTATCTCTCCCACGCACAAAGAGATCCTAGATAAAACCCTGCTAGAGTCGTCGGTCCCTAAGGACATTGATGTCAATCAATTTGAGACCATGGTGGGATACCTCACTACGCCTCACCACGTCACCTTCTCGAATCAGGACTACTCATCACCTAAAATCAACCATAATGACGCATTGCACATAGAAACTTTTATCGACAAGCACAAAGTCAGACAAGTTTTAGTAGATGGCGGAGGAGGATTGAACATATGCTCCCTCAAACTGGTTAAGGCTCTAGGGTTCTCTGATGCATGTGTAGACCCGATAAAGAGTATAGTGATCAAAGCATACGATGACAAAGAATGCTCTTCACATGGCATTATATCTCTCCCTATCAGAGTGGGACCGGTCATTGTGGACACAACTTGCCAGGTCCTAGATTTGGAACTACCATATAACATCTTGCTTGGCCGTCCATGGATTCATGCCTTCAAATCCGTTCCATCCACATATCACCAATGCCTAAAGTTTCCATTTGATGGCATAGAGGTAACCATATACAGAGACCCCGACCCTTTCCAATATTGTACCAACCTAAGGGGTATTTCTAAGAACCGAGTGCCTATTAACTAAGAAGCACCTAGCTCCTCATCTTCCAAGTACATTGACCCATCCACCCTCGTACCATCTTCCATGTCAGCTCCATCCACGTCTTTTGCCACACCACCACCTACCGCAAACCCTAAGGTTGAATCCACTATCAAAATCCAAGACCTCAACTGTGGAGAATTCAAACTGCACACAGCATACAGCATAACAACAATGCCCAAGTCTCCAAAGGTCTATGGTCGGCCATGTTTCAGAATGGAACCTTAGGAAACTTTTAAAGTTCCACCAAATGCAGTTTTCATCAAATGGGGAGACATGAGTAATGAAGACCTTGCTAATATCACAGGATGGATCTATAAGGATACTGTCACACTACCCCCATTACCAGTTCAAAAATATGGCAAGGGTTATGGCATAATGAAGGCTAAAGGCTACGATGGTACTAGTGGCCTAGGAAGAAATAAAATAGGCCAAAGAGAGCCCATAGAACCTTTTCAAATTCCAAAGTATCTTGGATTAGGGTTTGGATCGCCCGACAATGACTATCGACATACCATTGGACTTTCGAGTGAGCGAGTACATGCTTTGAAAAGTTTCGAGACCATTGAGGAAACCCTCACCGAAACTGACTCCCAAGAGTGGGAATTTGGCTCACAACGATCCCTAAGTGACTGTTGCCTTGATGACTTGTTTGTCGAACCAGGGGAACTAATCTCTGAACAAAAATTTTGGCAAACATTTAAAATTGAATAGGCACCAAATAGTCAAAGTCCCATTACCACTCCCCATGACATAAAAGACCCACCATCTGAAACCTTTCAGTCCAATCCATTTGAAGTATCAGACGACACTAACAACCAAGACTCTAAGGCCTTCACCCTTTATTTTGACAATGAATATGACACAAGTGAAGGGGAATATTGGATAGAGTCCGATGTAGAGTTGGATGACGATAATCTCGTCTACAACATCACTGAATCAGTCTGCATTCTTTTTGCATCCTCACCTCAATTCACCAACATTGACAATGGCATTTCCCTAATTTACCCTGAGCTAGTCGATTGGGACCAACAAGGCCCGCCAATTTTGGAAACATTCCAGAATGATGAGGCAATTGCTGAATTTATGGGATTACGTGAAGGCATACCCAGTGGAGACCACAAGTCAAGATTCACCATTGATTTAGACTACATGACATACTTTGGTGAGATTGCTTCATCCTCTAGTCGCAAAAGTAAAAATAAAAATAAAATAAAAAATGAAATGTCTCTAGGTGAAAACTGAAAGGCACCTCTTGACGATAAAATAGTAAAAACAAAGGACGTATCTGTGGATGAAAACCTCTCTGAGGCGCCCAAAGATGGAGGACTAGACTTTCTCCCCATGCAATAGGAAAAATCAGCTATGCTTATCGAAGACACAATAGAGGATAACATATCAACTGCAGAAGATCCCAAGATGGTCCTCTTTGCTGCATCATTGACTGAAGAAGAGAGATCAGAATTCCATAAATTCTTTGCAGAATGAAAAATTGACTTCACATGGTCCTATGCTGACATGCTAGGATTGGACCCACAACTGGTTCTACACCATTTTCCACTACTGCCAAATTCCAAACCAGTCAAGCAGAAGTTACGCAAAATGCACCCTCAAGTTGCTCTATTGGTCAAGGCCAAGTTAAAGAAATTACTAGACGTCGGATTCATACGATCCATTGACTACGCTGAATGGATTTCTAACCTGGTGCCGATAACAAAGCCAAATGGGTTGATCTGCGTCTGTACAAATTTTTGAGACCTAAATAAAGCATGCCAAAAAGATGACTTTCCTTTGCCAAACATTGACATCATAGTTGACCTCACAGTAGGATATGAAATGCTATCCCTCATGGATGGTTTCTCTGGCTATAATCAGATTCGCATTGCTCCTAAAGACCAGCACAAAATGGAATTTACTTGTCCATGGGGTACCTACTATTGGAATGTCATGCCATTTGGTCTCAAAAATGTAGGTGCCACATACCAAAGGGGTATGACCACGATCTTCCATGACATGATGCTCAAAATAATGGAAGATTATGTAGATGACCTATTGGCCAAATCAGTAACTAGGAAATATCATTTGAAGGTACTTGACAGAGACTTGAAGAGTACAAAGTCCGGCTAAATCCTAAGAAGTGTGTTTTCGAGGTCACATCGAGTAAACTCTTGGGATACATAGTTTCCCGAAGAGGCATAGAGGTTTATCCAACAAAGGTCAAAGCCATCATAGACATGCCTCTGCCCAGAGGAATCAGTGAACTCAGAACTCTACAAGGCAAGGTACAATCTATTCAGCGTTTCATAGCCCAATTGGCAGATAAGTGTCACCCATTCCAATATCTGTTGCGCAAAGGTATCTCCTTTGTATGGACAGATAAGTGCCAGGATGCCTTTCAACAAATCAAAGATTACCTACTATCAATGCCAGCCCTCATGCCTCCCATTCATCGAAAGCCATTGATCCTATACATCTCAACAACTAGTTCAGCACTGGGGGCATTACTAGCACAGAATGACCAAGAAGAAAAGGAACGAGCTATATATTACATTAGTCAAACATTGGTCGGGTACAAACTAAACTACACACCAATTGAACGGGCTTGCCTAGCTATGGTCTTTATAGCATAGAAGCTAATACATTCCATGTTGAGTCATCAGACACAATTAATAGCAAAGATTGACCCACTCAAATATTTGCTAAGTCGGGTAGCATTAACAGGATGCCTGGCAAAATGGGTCATGATTCTGAGCGAATATGACATTCAGTATGTCGAAAGAAAGGCTATAAAAGGACAAACCATTGCAGATTAGCTGGCAGATGAACCTTTGCAGAGTGATCACCCGTTAGTGGCAGATTTTCCAAATGAGTCGATATTTCATACAGAACCTAAGACACCTTGGCGACCCTACTTTGACAGATCACACACAAATCATGGCTTGGGGGTAGGAATTTTGTCATCACCCCGCAAGGAGACTCCATTCCTAAGTCTTTTCATATCGCCTTCCCATGCACAAACAGTGTGGCAAAATATGAGGCATTAGTTACATGACTAAGAATGGCAATAAAATGGAAGATTATAACACTACATGTCTACAGAGATTATCAGCTCGTCATCAACCAGGTTAATGATGACTATGACACAAAGGATGAGAAGTTGATGCCTTACAAATGGATGGTTGACAGTTTCCACACATACTTTGAGATGGTAACTTTTGAACAGGTTCCGAGGGCACAGAACAAAGCGGCAGATGCCATGGCTACAATAGGCTCTCTCCTTGACATACCAAGCAATTTTCCACAGTTGGAATTCCTAATAGAGTAATTGTTGGTCCCTTCCTATGACATTCCAGAGTCAGAGATGGTTTGTGAACTTGTTGGTCCTGACTCTCCCTAGTATCAGGATGTTTACGACTACCTAAATTCCCAAACCCTTCCACCGATCCTATCCAATAACCAAAGGAAGTCCTTCATCTAAAAATCCGCAAGGTATGCCATCATCAGTGACACCCTTTACCATCTTAGCTTTGACAGCACCCTCCTTAGATGTCTCAACACTAACGAAGCATGTACAACCTTACGCGAGGTACATGACGGTATATGCGGGTCTCATTTGAGTGGTCCTACCCTGGCCAAGAAAGTAATGAGACTTGGGTATTATTGGCCGACCATTGAAAAGGATGCATAAGAATATGTCAGGACTTATCGCAAATGTCAGATTCACAGTGATTTAATCCATGCTCCAACATAAGAACTTTAGCCGATCACTTCTCCTTGGCCCTTCGCTCAATGGGGACTCGACCTCATGGGTAAGATTCATCCGACCTCATCCAATGGCCACAAATTTATCATTACCGCCACTAAGTATTTTACGAAGTGGATCGAAGCCATCCCTTTGACATACATAATGAGCAAGAAAATATCCAAGTTCATTCTTAACTACATCATTTGCCGGTATGGCCTTCCACAATCCATCATCACTGATAATGGACGTCCGTTTAAAAACCAAGACGTATGTGAGTTATGTGAGCGATTTCACATCCAACACCATTTTTCATCTCCATACTACCCACAAGGAAATGGTCAAGTTGAGGCATCAAATAAAACCATTGTCACAATCCTAAAAAAGACTGTCAATGATGCTGGCCATGACTGGCACATACAACTCAACCCTGCTCTGTGGGCCTACCGAACTAGCATTCGTACACCCACAAGAGCCACTCCATTTTCCCTAGTCTTTGGCGCTGAGGCCATCTTGCCCATTGAGGTTGAAATTCCTTCATTATGAGTCTCCCTGAAGGGTTTAACTGATGAAGAAGAGTACAAACAATCACACTTGCATGAGCTGGAGATGTTAGAAGAGAGAAGGAAAAATTCACTGAACCATCTGCAAGCATATTAGAATCATCTTTGTCGCAACTATAATAAGAAGGTTATGGTCAGAAAATTTTACATTGGCGACCTAGTTCTCATGCAGAACCCCAAGAACCAAGCTAACAGAGAAAAGCCCAAAAAATTTGAACCAAACTGGTTGGGTCCCTACATTATCATATCTTCTTTCAGTTCTGGAGCCTATCAGCTGGCCATGCCAGATGGAGAACAATTGACAGAGCCCATCAATAGTTTACAGCTCTGAAGATTCTATGCATAGCATTAGGGAATTGAGCTGAAAAACTGTAAAATACAAAAAAAATGAAAAATGACAAAAAATCGTTGCCTTGATGAAAACCTGGCAAATAGGCATCTTGGCAACATCAAAAAAATAAGAAAATGGACAAAAATAGTAAAGAGAAAAATTTCATCCAATAGTGAAAACCTGGCAAATAGGCACTTTGGACAGGTACCATGGTGAAAACTTGGCAAACAGGCGCCATGTGTAATCAATCATTACTTTGCCATCTACTATCATTTTGTCTGCCTTGGCCTAGGATGAAAGGTATTTTTGCCATTATCATGCATCTCGCCACCATACCACCCTACCTGTCACAGTTAATAAATGATTGACATCAAGTCCTGATGACTATCCATTTGGTACACCAGAAGCACCCCTTTCATATCCCTTAAAATAGGCTAAGTCTTGGACCTGACTGGGGGCAAAATGTTTATCATGCAACTACAGTGGATGTCACACATGATCTTGAACATTGGCAAAAAGTCCTGAAAAAAGACAAAAACATCACAAAAAGTCCTAAAAAAAGACAAAAACATCACAAAAAAACCTAAAAAAAAACAAAAACATTGGCAAAAAGACCTAAAAAAAAGACAAAAACATTGGCAAAAAGACCTGAAAAAAGAAAAAAACATTGGCAAAAAGTCCTGAAAAAAGACAAAAACATTGAAAAAAGTCTTGAAGAAAAGACAAAAACATCATAAAATGTCCTAAAGAAAGACCTAAAAATCATAAAATGTCTTGAAGAAAACCACAAACAAAACATCAGACTGCTCGAAGAACGCAAACACAGGGTCATCTCTTGTCAAAGTCAGTCATCTCAATCATTCTTTGTCATTTTTCTCAACTACGTTGTCTCTATGCACTTGCTACGTAGGCAAGACTCACATTTGAGTCCCCGAGACATTAGGTTAGTCCATTTATGTTTGTCAAAATAAAATCATGGCATAATCTTTGGTCATCGATACAAAGTCATTGGTCATGTCAAACTACGAGGTCTCTAAGTGTATAACTTAGGCAAGGCCATCTGTCGATGAGCCCCCGAGGCCGCACTAGGTCAGTCCATTAGGGTTCATGACACTACATTGGCACACACGTCAAAATATCTTCGAGACAAAGTGAATCACTCCCAAATGGGTAAACCCCTACAAACAAATCATGGCAATGAATTATTTCAATACGACAAGCTCCTCAGCAGACCAACCATATCATCATGACAATATCAGCACATAGTCACACACAAGTCAAACTCGATCAAAGCAAGTCAAACCATCATAACTTGTCAAACTGTCAAATCTTGGTTAACCTTCAAATGTGTCCTTCTAAAAGATAAGCTCTATCATTCATGCCTTAGGATGTGTCCTTCCTAGGCATCGTCACTATCATTCGACATTTTGAGGGATCCTCTCGACATCCAAGGATCACTCCTCTCGACATTAGATTTTTCATATGTGTCCTGAAAAACCAACTGTGTCATTTATGCCTTAGGATGTGTCCTTCCTAGGCATTGTTATCATCACTGTCACATGACATTTATAGATTGATTCTCTTGGCATTAACGTTATTCAAGATGTGTCCTTCCTGAATTCATCAAATTTGGACATTTGTCATCTAAGCATCATCAAAGCTTTAACACTCTAGCATCTCATCATCATTAAATCTGACATCTTGACATCAGAACAATGGATAACTAGATGCACTTGGCAAACACTTGACAATTGTCTTTTAGGTTTTTATCATGATATTAGTTTTTCAGCGAGATCCCACTAAGCAGGATTTAGAGAAGCAGTGACGTATCATGACGATTGACACGCATGACTACTAGTTTCTCAGTGAGGCTTTGATTTTGGGATTTAGAAAAACGATGACATATCATGGTAAGGGCTCTATTTTTGTATTTCGACAATCATGCCGCTAGTTTCTCAAGGATGTTTTGGAAACAGGATTTAGAGAAGCAATGATGTTGCATGATTTTTCTGTCTTTTTCTAATTGTGGTTGATTATGACAAAAATACTGGGGCAATCACGCTCTTAGTATGAGCCATGATCATATTTGTCTGCGATTGCTTGTCTTACGTGATGGTACGATCTTGCACACCTTGATCTATGTCATATCATGGTGTTTGTCATCCATTACAACAGTCTGTCCAATGATGATTAAGAGCAATAAATATTAAAGTCCTACAGTAAAGCTTTGAAGGATTTGGAATAGGAATTAACATGCATTTTCTTCGGTCTGGTCATCTCCTCTTCTTCGGTCTGGTCATCCTCTCTTCTTTAGTCTAGTCAACT
>VDFB02270651.1:707049793-707092916 GCA_007258455.2 Sequoia sempervirens
CTACCATATTGGGTCATGGAGCCTTATGGGCTCTCACCAAACCCCCAAGTGAGAACATACATTGTTCATCACTCTGATCAATGGTGAAATCAATGTTCCTTATTACACTTAAAATAGAACCTATCAAGATGTAATTGTTTATTTCACCATTGTGACTAATTTTGTAGTCACTATGATTATTCTCAAAGGTCATTTATGACACATTACTTCATCAAAATCCTCATTATGCAATTTCAAAACTCAACAATTTTAGGATCATAACAAAAAGTGTAACCTTTATGAATGCATTCCTTAATTGGTCAAATGTTTTAATAGTTCACACTCCTCAAAACCAAAAATTAGAGTAGTTGATAGAGCCTGGGTGTAAGCCTTGCAGCAATGTTAACTTCATAGAAGATATAATGGCATGAAAACATCTACAAAGCAGGATTGTTTGGCTTGAGTATGTTCTACAAAAATGTAAGGAAAATTTGAAGTTTAATACAATGAACATGTGTCATTGGTAGACAATATATAAATTAGGCAATATAAAGAGTTATATAATTTATAACAAATAATATAAATGCACCTATAATAGAAGGGATCAAATAAATAAAATGTAACATACCTTGTGCATGCAATGGAATGCAGTATGAACACAATAAAAGAAGGTATGCTCTCCACCCTACCTTATTGGGTCATGGAGCCTCATGGGCTCTCACCACCAAGAAAAAGCATAAATTGTCCACCACTTTGATCAATGGTGAAAGCAATGTTTCAACACCTACTGACTTCATAAAAGATGTAATGGTGTGAAAACATCCATGAAGCAGGATTGTTTGGCTTGAGTATGTTCTACAAAAATGAAAGGAAAATGTGAAGTTTAGTGCAATGAACATGTGTCATTGGTAGAAAATATCAAAATTAGGAAATATAAAGAGTTCTATAATTTATAACAAATAATATGCAATGCACCTGTAATAGAAAGGATCAAATAAATAAAATATAGGCATACCTTATGCACACAACAGAATACAATATG
The DNA here is from genome assembly GCA_007258455.2 of Sequoia sempervirens. Lineage (NCBI taxonomy): Eukaryota > Viridiplantae > Streptophyta > Pinopsida > Cupressales > Cupressaceae > Sequoia > Sequoia sempervirens. The sequence continues at coordinate 707,050,815 of VDFB02270651.1, forward strand.
AACACAACAGAAGAAGGCCTTCTCTCCACCCTACCATATTGGGTCATGGAGCATCATGCGCTCTCACCAAACCCTTGAGCAAAAACATAAATTGTCCACCATTTTGATCAATGGTGAAAGCAATGTTTTGGCACCTAATAATTTTCTCTAGTTGAAATCAATGTTATACATTTTGAAGAAATTGAGATGCAATTGTGAAATAAGAGATGGAATAAAGGATATATAGCCTTACCTTGTGTATAAATATAATGTAGTTGTAGCTCATACACAATGCCAAACATGCGATCTTAAAGCTATTTAGCATTGTGGAGATTCATGGTTACAGCTGAGAACATTTGCAATCTAAAATGGTTTGACTCAAATATAGTTACACACAAGGAAAATGTGAAGTTTAGTGTGGTGAACATGTTTCATTGGTAACTAATATCTAAATTACAAAATATAAATAGTTATATAATTTATAACAAAAAATATGTAATACATCTACAATAGAAAAGATCAAATAAAGATGCAAGCATACCTTGTGCACAAGGCGTGATGCAGTATGTCTATGATTACATCTCGCATATAAAAATGATGAGGAAGCGAATTAAGAAATGGTGGAAATTCTATTTGCATGGAAATTAAGAGGGAAAAGAGAAGCACTATAGTTATCGTAAAGAATAGCAACATTTCATGATGATGGCAATGAACACAATTGTTGGAGGTGATCCTCTTCTTTGATTCATAGTGCACTATTTTTGTTGGAATGTATTCTAGAGTATGTAGAAAAAGAGAAAGGAAGATCTATGTGTATTGCTAAAGAACCCAATTCAAGAGAAGAAATTTTTGTTACACCTTGTTTAGATACCGGTAGAATTTCAGGTAAGCATGAATATGCTCAAAACTGAAATCTATGCATGCATTTCACTTGAACTAGGTTGTTCACTTTGAATGTAGTTTGTAAGTAATTTAACATACAAACATTTCCACATATAAACTTTTTTATTGGAAAATTAGAAAATAGAGCATGTTGTCCCCATGTAATCAATGCTGAGATAAATTTTTAGTATTACACTTAGTATACAACCTATCAAACATATGAATGTTGTTTACATCTAATGTCAAAAACATACAGATCTGCACATAGGAAATATAATATGAAACACAACAAAATGAGGCCTACTCTCCACCCTACCATATTGGGTCATGGAGCCTCGTGGGCTCTCACCAAACCCCCAAGAAAGAACATACATCATCCACCACTCTGATCAATGGTGAAATCAATGTTCCTTATTACAATTAATATACAGCCTATCATTCTAACAACCCCTTGTTGAGGCTGAAAGAAATAATAACTAAAAAGGTGCATTTAAGTTCACATACCTATATATCAGTGCAGATTTTGTTTTGCAAGCAGATATATAGGCATTGCATTCCTTGGATGCATTTGTACGGATCTATTGCTCGGATATATATGGACACAAAAAAATGTGTGCAAATGTATGTATGTGGAATTACATGTAGACAATAGGTAGTAGATGGGAAATAAAAGGTCAGGTGACAACTAAAAGGGATAGGCACCATTACAATAAACAAGGATGTGAGGGCCAAGTATTCATCTTTGACATTATTGAGAGTGAGTGGATAGAAATACGAATCACTTGTTTGATGTTTTTTGCATGGGGGATGGTTGCTAAAGCGATACAAAAGTCTTGGTTATGCCACCATTGATCGGAGTGATGGACAATGGATTTCCCATATGTGCAGATATGTATGTATGTCATAGAAGATGCAAAGAACATTAATACATATTGATCCCTATGTTTATTTTGTTGGGACATTCTTGGAATGTTGCTTTTTGCATTTTAAGTGCAAGTTATATGGAACATTAATGCAACCATTGATCACAGTTGATGAACAATTCCATGTGCATATTTGGATGTATGTCATATAGATGCAAAAAACATTGATACATACCAACACACTGAATGATAAATGATTTTGAGTATTATATGAACATTGATGCCACCATTGTTCACATGATGGACAATGTATTTCCCCTATGTGCAGATATGTATGTATGTCATAGTAGATGCAAACGCCATTGATACATGTTGATCCCTATGTTTATTCTATTGGGACATTCTTGGAATGATAAACTATATTTTAAGTGTTATATGGAACATTGATGCCACCATTGATCGTAGAAATGGACAATGTATGTTCTTGGTTGGTTTTTTTGGAAGAACATGGATTGTAAGCTATGAAGGCGTTTTAAAATAGTCCAATGCAAACATTGTTTCATATATAAGCTTCCATATAGTGTCGATGGCCACAATAATATTTAGCGTTCTAAACTTACCAAAACAATTGAACAATTTATGTTATTTTCCATAAGGCATTGTTGACTGTTGTTCTATAGCTTCAGCTGCTATCAAGATTGTGAGCCACCATTGTGAAAAGTGTTTTTTCAAACATTATACATACATATCCACACCTAAACTTGTCAATACATGTGAGAAGAAATATAGATAAGGTTAAATGCAGATGTATGTGTATGTTGCCTGAGCAGAGGAAATAAACATCACTTGGCATAGCTTGTCACGTAAAAATTCATGTACATGGGTTCCATATATTGGTCAAGTGGTTGCAATAATAGCTTGCATTTTAAAACTTTACCAAAGTAATTTAACAGCTTTTATGCTATTTCAATAAGTCATTGTTCTGTTGTTGGCTACGATTGAGCTACACAACATACAGGATATCCACACCTATACTTTTCAATGTATGCTAGAATATATATATGTATAATTTTAAATTTAATTGCATGTATCAACAAGTATAAATGTAGATATATATCTTTTTTGTGTGCATGTTATATATCATTTCATTTAGATACATATATATGTGAGATGGATTTATGTATGGAGAGCCAGGACCAATATATTCAACATTCAACTAGCATTAAAAGATTAAAAATATGGTCATGAGATTGAAATAACTATGGGTTCAAGGCAACAAACATTATAGCCAAGAACCATATGATATCCATATGCAACATGAATTTATGAGTGGACATGGAAAAGTAGTAGAGAGAACATTTAAGAAGAATTAGCATATTAGAAAGGATATATATGATAATATTGTACACTGAGCCAAAATAGGAAGATTAAAATGATAGAAATCAAATACAAAATTTTGATTACATTCTACATTTTAATCTTGTGCAACAGTAGATTTTAATGAGTTGGGCTCAAGAAAAATCACAAAAGTATTGCATAGGTCGTAGAGGATAGACATCATTGAACATTACATAGGAAATATTATAACAAAAATAAAGTTTTATGCAACTCTAATAAAATGAAAGATAACCAAATGTGACATGGCTTTATGAATGCAGAGGTAGGGCCACATTTAATAGCCATGGATTCAATGGAGCCAACATTATAGCCAAAACCAATTGTGGAGAGATAAGAGTATGTGGCAATTAAATTAGACAAGAAGCAAATAACTATATTGATATTAAAGATGGCTCACACATACATATAAACATTCAAATCTGCATGTATATATGCATACAAATGCATTACAGACACATATATCTACACACATCTAGATGAAAATGTTTTATGCACTCAAAAAATTCAATTGCATGCATATATATTTATGTATATGCATACCTAAATGTATACATGCATACAACCATGTCCACAAGTATATATAAAAATAGTTGTAAATACTAATACATGTGTTCAATAGGGTGACATAACTATATAAACAAACAACATAAAATAAAATGAGGAGCGTATGTTGAAAGTGAAACAAAAATATAAGCGACATAAAAAAATACAAAAGAAAAGAAGTGTATTTTTTTTGTTAAACATTATAAGTTACAGTCCATTGTCTTAATATATAACCAATTCTATGAGCAACAAAGCAACATGAGCAAAAAGGAAAGGTCTTCTGATGTGACAGGAAGTCCAAAAAAGAAAAAGGAAATAGGTGTCTAGTCAATGCAAACTATAACAAATATCCAAAGTCACAATTAGGCATGGTTGTCTAGCATTCAAGGTAGTACCACGATTATCTCTAGAGATTCTTTCCTGATAGGAGATATTGCAGACAAATCTGAGAGCAACAGCTTGCACTCAGATTCAAAGTTAATTCTTGCAACTTTGACTATTGTTGTTTTAAGCCTTGTTTTTGAATTATACGTGTGAGTTTTAATAAGAACAGTGAAAACAACAGAAGTGTAGGTGACACCATTGATAACAAAATCAGCAATTATTGCAACAAAAGACTCATATTGCAACATATAAAGCTATTTTGTTGACATCTGCAATAAGCTTGTTGCATTCTCATCAAAAGTAGTAGCCCAAATCTCGCCCGTGTGGTCTTCCATCTTTAGCTGCAACAAATATCAGAAGTCATAATCAGTTACGATTGTCTGGCATTTAGGGAAATACCACATATTATAGGCAGAATCTTCACACTTATTCTTGCATTTTTTTCCATTGGCCTAGAAGGGACATGTAGCATAACAAAATGCATCAGTTTTAATATATTTCATTGTTGCCTTGACAATAGCCTACAAATTTTCTAGCAAGCCAAGACAATGATCCAAGATATATCCAATAGTGACTCTTCCATTAGCCAAAGCAACCTTTCAAGGCACTATTTGGGAGGGCTCAATGGTAGGTGGCTCAACATGTCCTCATTGGATCAAGGGTTGTGCTTCTAGAATGTCAGGATTATGTATAGAATAGTCCTTGCGAATGTATTCACAATAGATCCATTGAAATATACAATACGACCATTTTTAACAGCAAGTATGACAACCGAACTAGGAATGGACAACCTTTCCAACTCGTCACCCTTTGCTTCCCAATTTAGGCCCCACAAATTAATGTCAATGCAAGAGGATGACAAATCATTAAGTTTGACAATTTTGCAAATCATTTCAAGTTGATCCTTTCTTTGAATAGTTGATACCTTTCCTACATGCACCATAGCCCCAATAATATCAATCAAAGTGTTATTGCTGCAATTTGCAATTTCATTTATTGGGATGCATTTAAATACTTTTTTTGGAACAAAGGCCTCACCATCACAACCTTTCAATATCAAGTTTTGATCCAAAATAATTTCCATGTGTTTGTTCAACTTATTAAATTTTGTATCCGCTTGTTTGACCGAGCACACACAATAAGTGTGGCCCACTTGAACCCTATCATAATGTAATTTTGCTATGTCATTAAAGCAAGTGATTCATATTTTTGTTTCGTCACTTTCAATAATGTAAAAGCTGAATACTTGGCCCTCGCGTCCTTGTTCATTGTAATGGTGCATATTCCTTTTAGTTGTTACTTGACCTTTTATTGTCCATTTGGTTTGGTAAATATTTAGGCTTTTAACAGGACTGGTATTTGAAGGATCACTATACTGTGTTGGGATGTATGAATCCCAAATTTTGAGGCTCATTTGGATGGGGAAGGCAACTCGGAGCCCACTATTTGTTCTTCTTGATCTCTAAACAATTATCTAGGTTTTCCAATTAGCTGACAATCTGAAATTTTGACATCTAAGGAAAATATGACAATCACCCTAGAACCAAACCAAGATCAAATATTAAAAAATAAGGTCCCCACAAACAAGAAATCATACAACAACAAGTGCAAGTAGTGCAAAACAATAGCCAACCTTGATTCCCACAGCTTCCTATACAGATAGTTTGTCAAGCACAAGATGGAACCTATTTTCAATGCCCCTACAAACAAAAGGTCATTGTATTTTGTAGGAAAATTTCTTGTTTGCATGTGGGTTCCATCAGAGAGGAGAACTTTGTAGCAATCAACCGGGCCTTGATCACCTCCTATTTTTTGAAAAGACATTATCTGAAGAACCAGAGATGGGATAGCATCTCCAACATCAATAGTTCGTATCACATGTGTTGTCAAGGCTAGACATACATTTGAATCCTACAAGGTATTTTTACTCAGCCAAGCCAAAGCAATGAGATGTTCAAGGCTGCAAGACAACTCTAGAAACAAAAGCAAAGGAAAGAGGTAGCACAAAATGAAATAATTATTGGTATTTGATATGCAGACACATAGATATTTATACATGGTGATAGGATCAAAGAGAATTCAAAATTGCATACAATAAATGAATATGAAAGGAGGGAAAGGTTGAGCAAGAAACAAACAAGATTATTTTTTTGTTGAATATAAACAAGGAAGCACATAGCAATGTTGACACATTTGAAAACTGCAACCCTTTTTTTCTAACACAACGGGCACTCCCAAATGGTTAGCAAATCAAAAGGAAAAGGAAACATAAAAAGATCGAATATAAATTAGTTAGAATATATATTACAAGGATTGTTAATTCAAATGAAGCATATTCACAGTTCGCTGGATGCACATGGAAAAGAGTCAATATAATTCTCAGTAGCAAAAAGGAAACAAGGAACAGACTTACAGGACTGGTGCCTGAGGATTGCTCAACAACCTGGGGAGAGCCAGAGTCCATCGACATTGCTAGGGCTGCACTTTTAAAATTTGAGAGATACAATGCCAATAGTTGACTACAAGCTCTATGCCACAACAACACAAGGGCCAAATGTTCAATTAAAGCAACAAAGGCTAACAAGAACCCTGGCCAAAACACATACAAGAAATATAGAACACCAATAAAATGACAACCATTGAGATCTTCAAAACACAACATTATCTCTCAATTTTTTTGTAGACACATTAACAATATGATGACAAAGGAATAATAAAAAAGGGGGTTCAATGATTCATATAACACTTAATATATAGTTTATCATTGCAAGAATGCCCTATTGAGGCTCAAACAAATAACAACTATTTTCCCAAAAGAATAAACATCGAGAAGAGTATGTATGTATATTGTTTACATCTACTTTGACATACATCCATATCTACATAGAGGAAAATTTAATATTGTTTCATTTATGGCTTTCATTCTATAGCGATGGTTGCAATGCAATAAAATAGTCTATGTTGTTTTCCATAGGGCATTGTTAACTATTGTTCTCTAGCTTTGGCTATATTGTTTCATTTTTTATACGCAATAAAATAGTAAATGTTATAGAGTTTATGTTGTTATCCATAAGGCATTGTTGACTATTGTTGCCACACATTTTATTTCCCCTATGTGCATAAATCTACACATGTGAAATTAGATGCAGAAACCATTACTATATACAGACAATATTCATATGCAGCATACAGCCCATTTTGTGTTTATTTTTTACATGGGTTTGTTATAGTGAATCCTTTTGTTTTCTGGTTTTTTTCCTCTTAAACATTTTTTTTTTACTTTTTACAGTGGCTAGACAAAAAAGGCAGGTGAAAGAAAGCAAGCAGGAATAGGCACATTTGGAAAACCCTTTGTAGAGAATATTGAAAATAGTCTATGTACTTGAAAAACAACCAACCAAGAACATACATTGTCCATCACTACGATCAATGGTGGCATCAATGTTCCATATAACACTTAAAATATAGCTTATCATTCCAAGGATGTCCCAACAAAATAAATGTGGGGATTAGTATGTATCAATTTTATTTGCATCTACTATGACATACATACATTCCTGCACATAGGGGAAATAAATTGTCCATCATTGCGATCAAATGTCTATGCAATTTTTGATAAGGCATTGTTGGGTGTCATTTTGTGGCTTTACCTGCTATCACAACTATGAGTGAGGAGGGAAAGCTTCTATGAAGGTGCAAGTTCGATCATCCATTGTCAAGCAATTGTCAAGGTGGCAAGAGGTTTTTTTTGTGTTTTTTTCATGGGACGATAGTTGTAAAAGCAATACAAAAGTGTCAACTATGATAATCTTTTTCCCATTTTTTGCAGAAACTCAAGAAAGAAGGGAGTAGAGAGAAAGCAAGTGGGAAGAGGTACATTTGAAGCAAGTGCGAAGAGATGCATATTGAAAAAACCCTTTGTATTTGCAGTCATTCTTATATATACTTGTGGACATAACTGTATGCATTTATACATCTACATATGCATATACATATACATATATGCATGCAATTGAATGTTCTAAGTGCATACAACATCTTGATACAAATGTGTGTAGATATATGTGTCTATAATGAATTTGTATGTTTGTATATGCATTTTCTACATGTATCTTTGAGGTCATGTGTTTATCTATATATAGATATGTCTAGTTTTTAATATCAATATAGTTATTTGCTTCTTGTTTGTTTCAATTGTCACATACTCTTATATCTCCACAATTTCTATTCACTATTTTGAATCTTTATATGTATGTGTGGGTGTGTATGTGTGCATATGCATTTTCTACATGTATTTCTAAAGCCACAGATCAACAATCACCAATTCCCTATGGAAAATAGTGTCGACTATCACTGAAGGCCACACAAAAATAGCCAACAATGTCGTATCGATAAGAACATGAACTATTTTATTACTTTGCAACCATCGCCAGTAGACAGAAACCATACAACAATTAATGTTGATGCCAACTGGCATTCAATTTTGCTAGCCTTCTCTATCAACATGGCAAGAACATTTAATATTAAAAATTAAAAAATCCACCACCTTTTTTCCTGACAGGGAGCCGAAAATATATACACACAAAAGTATGTGTTTCTTTTGTCGTGTTTCATTTTTCTTTTCCTGTGTGCAAATATTTATGTATGTGAAATTATATGTAGAAAACATTCATATATACTCCTCCCTCTATTTATTGTTTTGGTAAGATAGTTGTTATTTGTTTTTTCCTCAAAAGGAATTCTTACAATAATAGGCTTTATATTAAGAATTATAAGAAACATTGCTTGCCACATACATTGTGTTGAAAATCTTTTTGAAATTATTTAAGGAAGAAGTTTACTTATAATAATATTTTCACGATTCAATTATTGCATAATAGAATGACTCAAAGGTACATACCTATTTCTCTTATTGATTTATGTGGTTTTAATCTTCTTTTGTTGGCTGAGTGTAGAGTATATTGTTGGTAGACATGTGAGTTCATAAAGTTATGTTGCATATTTCTATCTTTAATATTGCTATAGTCACATAAATTAGAATGATAGGCTCTATATTAAGTACAATAAGAAACATCGGTTTCACCATTGATCATAGTAGGGGGAAATTCATGTTCTTGCTCAGGGGTTTGGTGACATTCTATGAGGCTCAATGACCCAATATGGTAGGGTGGAGAGCAGGCTTTCTTTTGTTGCATTTTATTTTATTTTCCCTATGTACAGATATGTATGTGTGTGAAATTAGATGTAGACAACATTCATATTCACAACAGCCTCTATATTAAGTGTAATAAAAAAATATTGATATCACAATTGATTACGGTGGTGGACAATGTATGTTGGTCAACCACTATAATCATTAGTGAGACCAATGTTCTGTATCACACTTAATATACAGCCTGCCATTCTAAGAAATCCTTATTGAGGCCTAGACAAATAAGAACTATCCTTCAAGACACACAAAAACAATCAACAATTCCTTATCAAGAAGAACATGAACTATTTTATTACTTTACAACCATCACCACTACACAAAAACCATAAATCACATAATTTATTCGAGGCCACAAAACAACAATCAACAATGCCTTATGGAAAATAGAATAAATTGTTTTATTACTTCAACAAGTATTAAATGCAAGGTCTGAAGAATTAGAATGAAACATATCAATCAATAAGAGAAATAGGTATGTACCTTTGAGTCATTCTATTATGGAATAATTGAATCGTGAACATATTATTATAAGTAAAACTAATAATATCATCTTGATTGAACCTTAAGGTCTTTATTCTGAAATTCCATGATTAAATCTTTGACTCTCAGTACCTTGTTATGCTAATTAAGTATTATATGAACCGTGAGTGGAATTCATGTTAATGAGAATTATATATTAAAGGAAACATTATTTAGAAAGGAAAACAAAACATTCATACTAAATAAGGCATGGGTTCTCTATATTTTATATTATCACATCCCATGTATGAGGGTGTCCCTTTATAAAATGATGAATATATAGTGTATGAGATTTTGTGAAAGTTGTTGTGCATATCTATATGTACATTCATATAAAAATTAACTAAAGAAGAACATTAGACCATGTTGTATTGAAAACTAAGAAATGATTTTTCTTGATGACTATGGAAAGAAGATCGTTGTTCATATATCAATAATTAGTGAAGGTACTGATGATCATTTTAAAATTTTTACCTTGATGGAGTTAGACATGACATCAAATCGGGTTTATTATTAGTTGGTTATTCATTGTGATGAAGTTATGGTGAATTAATTGTTGGTTTATTGATGCATAGACATACTATTATATCTTGAAGTTAATAGATGTGCCTCAGTCAATACATTCAATTATGTCTATATGTAGATCTATATCAAAAAAAATAAAAGAACATTAGACCATGTTGTATTGAAAACTAAGAAATAATTTTTCTTGATGACAATGGAAAGAAGATCATTGTTCATATATCAATAATTAGTGAAGGTATTGATGACCCCAAAAAATAGAACCCCACACAATAAAAAAAAAATTTAAACAATGGTTTACATGGGAAAAACCATAAAACAAAAGAATTCACAACAAAGACATGCAAGGGGAGAAAAAAACAACCATGATAACATAAACTGTTTAATTGTCTTTCAACCATCAGCACCACATAGAAAAGAATAAATGAAACAATATTGGTTTCAACGGTGTCGTAGATGGCAACATAATTCACAGTAACAAACCCATGCAAAAAACAAAAAAAGAAAGAAAGAAAAAAGAAAAAAACCCGCACCCAAACAAATTCCTTTTTCAACAACACCCTATTGCCAAAGAAACAATTGAGCCAAAGCTAGAGAACAACAGTCGACAATGCATTATGGATAACAACATAAACTTTATAACATTCACTATTTAATTGCGTATCAAAAATGAAACAATATAGCCAAAGCTAGAGAAAAACGGTCAACAATGCCTTATTAAAAACAACATAAATTGTATAACATTAACTATTTTATTGTGTCGCAACCATCACCACAAAGTGAAAGCCATAAATGAAACAATAATGGTTTCAACATTGACCTAGAAAATTTCCTTTTTCAACAGTAACTTATCGAAAACAAAACAATATAGACAACATTCATATATACTCCTCCTCATGTTTATTGTTTTGGGAAGATAGTTGTCATTTGTTTCGTCCTTAGAAAGGAATTTTTACAATAATAGGCTTTATATTAAGCATGATAAGAAACACTGGTTGCCACATATAATGTGTTCAAAATATTTTTGAAGTTATTCAAGGAAGAAGTTCTAGAGAGTATAAAGGCCAGTTTTGAATTAACCCTTTTGCATGAATTTCATATCTTTGATCTGGAACTTCGAGTTTGATGATCTTAATCAAGAACGTGTAGACATGCATTCTCTAAAAGCAATTTTCTTCAATGTAGCTGAGCAAAGATCTAGAATTCTTGAAAAAGGCTTAACTGAATCTCGCACATCATACTTTGAGGGACTCCTTTCAACAATAACCTCAAAGAGCTTTTCAATGCATTCTACTTGCTAAGGCCTAATTTTGTCAATTGCTACCTGCATTGAAAAAAAGAAGCCTAGGAAAAAAATTAAAAATAGTAAAAAGGATGGTGAAGCAAGAAGCCCGACAAAAATTCTAGCCAAAGTGCACACTGTGTGAGGTAAAATGTGTAAATGAACAAGATCACACAAGCAATGAAACATATTACATTAGAGAATTTAATCATAAAACAAGAGAAAATTCCTAAAATCGTTCCATTTTTCTCTATTCTCAAGGATCCTCTAAACCATTAGTGCTCTCATATTTGTATATTGCACTATGACTGTTTGGATGACAACCTAAGAAACGAGATGTTGTGAAAATGCAAGAACCTAATTCCTACATAATTTAATAAGTTTTATAATAATGTTGAATGATGCTATGATATTATGTTGTGAATGATAATGATAATATGACAATGGATATGATACTAAAGACTATGATGCAAAAGTTGTATAAAAACTAAAATGATAACTCCAATGCAGCTATGAAACTAAGCCATGATTCTAAACTAGAATGATACTACAATGCTCAAATGCTAAATGCTAAATTGCTCTAAATTCTTACAAACACTAAAATGCTCTCACAAAATTTTTGCATAGTAAATTTACTCAAAGATGGGATGCAAAATGTTGTAGAATGGGCTTGTATTTCTAGGATTTCCAAAGCATAAAATGATGTGGTAGCAACCAACAGTCAAGATTTCAACTGGAGATATGAATGGTGGAGATGGAAGAAGTTAGAGGGAATCATGGAGGATGTTCCCTTGACTGTGAACACCATGCCAAGTGTGAGGGAGAATGAAATGGAGAGAGCCAAGTGTCCAAAGTTTGTTTTGGAATTGGTTGAGGATAATTCCCATTTAAATATTAGACATATTTAAATTCATGTGACACTTAATGAGGTGGCAAGAGCAAAAGTTGGAGATGTGCCTAAATTCAAATTGAGAATTTAAATTTAGTGAGAAGATTATTAATTAAATAAAACAAACTATTGACATTTGTTTATTTAATTAAAAATAGAAGAATGTGGTTTAAGATGGTAGAATTAGAAAAGATGAACTATATAAATAAATATGAGTAGACAAATTAAAGGGGTTTATTAATTAAATAACTTACATTTAATTAATTAAATGTCGACCGATTTTAGGTGTATACATTTTTTCCCTCTTTGAAGTAATGTGTTTACACGTTGCTTCAAAAAAAAAATTGTTGTTGATGCCGAAAAAAAAATTTGATGCCCCAGATGTTGATTTTCAGGTGATAATGGATAAAATGATGAATTTTTGAATTTTGAGGATTTTTTGAATTTTTTTGAAATTTTGATGATTTTTCGATGTTTTGATGATGATTTCAAAATTTTATGATCCAAAAACTATTTATCTCCCAAAAAATTATGTTGAACTTTCCAAATGATAAATTGATGAATTAAGCCCCTTTCAAAAATAAAATAAATCAACCCCATAAAAATTCCACTTAATTAGCCATTAAAAGGTTAAAAAGGTGATTTTGAATTTCATTTGTGCATTTTGATTTTGAAATTTGAGAGTGGTTGAGAAAACTTGTGCAAATTTGGAAAGATAGTGATTACCTACCACACACACTGATTTGAGCATGTGCAACATCACAACTGCTCGGCAGCATATGTTCCTTCGATGCGTACCCCGAAAAACCTCCTTGTGATTTTTGAATCTCATTTTTCACACCTTTTTTTCACATTTAAATTTTGCTTGTTATGTTTTAGTGCATTTGGTCACCGATGTAGCGCATCGGTAGATTGTTTTGGCACATCTAGTAGTTTAGCACATAGGGCTAGATTTTTAGCACATAGATTGCCTGAAGTAGCCCATTTATGGGATGGTGTACTGCATAGAATAATATATCCCACTTAGGGCATGATTTAGCACATTCAATCAATATTTTGGTGCATACGGTCATTTGGCACATCGATAGAGGGATTTAGCGCATTGATGAAATTTGATGGTGCATATGGTTATTTAGTGCATAGGGACTATGTTCTGGTGCATCCATGAAATTTTCTAGTGCATCCATGTTTTTAGCACTTTGAGTCAGTGTTTTAGCGCATCTAGGTCAGATTGATGAATTTTAATATTAGACTCCCTAATTTTCATGATTTTTTGATCATGTTAGCTTTTGATTTGATGATGTTTGATGATGTTTATAGATTATATGATGATTGATTTCATGATAGGTAAGATTCAATGATAGAATGATGATAATTGACCTCATGATATGTGAGGATCAATGATAGATTGATGATTGTCCTCATGATAGGTGAGGATCAATGATAGATTGATGATGATTGACCTCATGATAAGCGAGGTGAAATGATAAACGCTCATGAGATGCAATCAAAATCTCATCAAAGTTGATTAGATTGATAGGTTGACTGATGTTGTTAGATTGATTTTTTGATTTGTGATATGTTATGATGATAGGAGCCTTTGACAATCCAATAGATTTGGGAGCACTTCCTAAGGACTTGGGATTTGATTCTGCATTTAGATCAGGTTGATCTAAATGTGATTGAATGATGCAGACTGACTTCACTAATAGATATGCCTCAACATCAGATTAACAGGGGGCTTCTGACCGTGCTATCAAAGAGATGGCATAGTGAGAATAACACCTTTCATTTTCCCACTGGTGAGATGACAATGACACCGGAGGATGTGCACCACATTTTGAGGATTCTAGTCATTGAGGAGCTAGTTGTATATGATTCGGTTGAGCAGGGCGGGACTAATGCATTGAGGAGAGTGTTCGAGGATGATCGGATTTGTGGTTACAAGATTCCCTGGTGAGAGATGGTCGATGCATACACTACATTTCTATGTGTTCTTATTGGTTTTATCGGAGGTTTTCTATGTCTCGACCATAGGTCAAAGGGACTTTCAATTGGATGGGGCTGGATACTTGAGAGTATGATTACTCAAGGTACCAGATATGCTTGGGGATGTTGCATTCTTTCCCATTTGTACCATGATCTTCATCAGGTTGTCTATCTAAGAGGATCCAGTTTTTCAATAGGAGTAACATTATTACAGATATGGGCATGGGAGCATATAGCTGTCACCCGTCCAATGGTAGAGATATAGCGGCCAATAGGGAGGCCATATGTGCATGCATATACAGGTCCATTTGTTCAACCTAAGCTGGGAAAATTGGAGTACTAGAGGAGAGTATTGGATGATCTTGAGACAGTGACATTGCAGCCCTACTGAGACTGAGTAGTGGCCAGAGGATGATACTGAGATGTCATTTTTGTGCTCATCTATGTACCTGATTGGGAGGACACAATTTATTATTGAGATATTTCTGCTGAGGAGGGTACTATGACAATATGGTAGGGTATAGGTCATGCCTCAGTGAGTGGCTCATTACACACAGTGACAAATTGATGTGCCAGAGTGGGGGCCTATGTTATCATATGATGTTGCAGTTGGGGAGTATCAGGGTTTACAGGCCATTACTTGGGATTATCATCAAAAGATTATTGAGGCTCTGATATCCAAGGAGTATGCATAGTATTTCCTCTTACATCCATTCCCACAAATATCTAGTCTTGACAAGCCATTACCATTACTAGATGATGAGGAGAGGGCACCACTACATGGACATAGGTGGAGGAGAGATGGAGGATGTGAGGAGGAGGAGGTGGAGAGCAGTGATGATGGGGGCGAGGATGGAGATGGAGGTGACAGAGATGGTGATGGGGGTGGTGGAGGGCCCATGATAGATGTGTGATACTTCAAGGTGCTTTAGAAGAGGAAATCATTGGTAGCTATAGCACAACAACATGTACAGATTTGGCTACCCTCACAGCAGTAGTAGACATAGATAGTTGCATTACAAGTTTAGGTGCAGACATTGCAAGGTTAGCTGGCACTGGTACAGGCCTTGCTACAGACACAGACCCAGACCCAGGGCCAGGCTCAGACACAAGCATATATTTCTACTCTTATGGCCAAGAGGGATACCTTGAGGTAGTGGGTTGAGTAGCCAGAGGGCATAGTGGAGAGACTACAGAGGGCTGCAAAGGGTACTGGTACAACAGATTATTTTAGAGAGGTGCGGCACACTGCCATGGAGGCTAAGTTCTATAGGCTAAAGTATCATGAGGTCATTCCTCCAGAGTGTTGAGAGAGCTACATGTAGTCTTCCAGTCACACTCACTCCAGGACTACTAGTAGGGGTGTTACAGGGCCACCACCTCGCAAAGATCCAGGGGCAGGACCATTAGGTGGTGTGGGAGGTATAGGGACAATGCCATCAAGGGGGAGCACAACATAGCTCCATGATGATCATTTGAGATGTATTTGAGACATTATGATACATTTCCATTTTTGATATTGATGTATCTCTTTATATATTTGGGCATCATTGTACTCTTGACATTATGAGTTTGAGGTTATATGATATGCGGCAATGATTGGCAATCTATGTGTGTCTATATGTGATCTATGATGGATTCCTATAATGGATTTCTGTGATGGATGTATTTAATTTTTGCTTTATGATTCTTATATGATTCATATGTGATGCTTATGTGATGCGTTAACATGCTTATGTGATGCTATGGTTGATATATGCAATGATGATATGATTAAATGATTATGCATGATTTATGTTCCTAAATGATTTATGGATGGTGTTTATTCTTTATGGGTGATGCTATATGCTTTTGATATGTGACGTTTATGTATGCTTATGTAATGATTATGTATGGATACAATGATGATATGATGATATATGGATGATGATTGTATATGCTCCTATGCATGATGCTTTTATACCATGTCACATTCCTTAGCAACTTTTTCTTCTTGGAAATCTTACTCTACTGGATATTTCTTTCAATATTCTTAGTGGACCATTTTCTTAATGCAAATATATGATACCTCTATACTAGATGAAATGATTTTGATTATGCAAGTGACATGCAATGCATTTATTTTTATGTTTTATGATGTGGATATTATGATGTAGTGCATGGATGGATGAA
Organism: Sequoia sempervirens; assembly: GCA_007258455.2. NCBI lineage: Eukaryota > Viridiplantae > Streptophyta > Pinopsida > Cupressales > Cupressaceae > Sequoia > Sequoia sempervirens. The sequence goes on from VDFB02270651.1 coordinate 707,067,449, forward strand.
TGATATGCAAATGATTATGCAACTATATGACATGTTTTTGTTTAATGTCAAGTGTACTCAATCCATTAATGATAAAGATAACATCACTATGAAATTGTTTCAACCTTGGAAAATCCATAAATGTAGATGCAAAATTAATATGAATTTAATCTAACTTAACCATGTAGATCTAATATGAAAATGTTGTCATCATAACAATCGATTTGTCGTGCTTTTTATCATAATTGAGCCTTTAAAATGTTGAAAGTGAGTACAAATATCGATGGTATAATTAGACCATGATGACCTAAGTACTATTTCTATGATTTTTTATATTGCAAGTTAACATGAGCATCTAGGTACAATTGAACCGAGATGACCTGAGCATTGCTTGCATAAACAAACAAGAGTTAATTGTTTTCCTATGAAAATTCAAAATGTCATCAGTGATACTTTGTAGAGCACGTCTGGTGAAAATTTGCACAGTAATAATGATTACCTCACAGACAATAGACAAAGAAAAATCATACTCCTTCCTAGCTCCTCTAGTTCACAACATCATTTAGTTACTCCAAAGATATGATAACAAAAATTAAAATACAACAGTTGAACATTCATGCCAAATTGATAAAGCCATGATTCAAAAGGAACATCATCCATTTAAATTTGTTTTGATTTGATTGATTTGGCTATTTGGATATGGATGGTTGATGTGTTCATGGTCGTGATTGATGTTCAATGCTAAGTTGCACTATGATCGTTGTGTTTGATGTGTTGTCCTACTATTGTTTACCTATTGGTTTAAGCTCAAAGTTTATTTCCCCCTATGAGTTCAGGATTTTTCCCACACTCTAGGGTGAGACATGACTGTGATGCCAGGATATGTACATGAGCCTTTCTGATGATAGGCAGAATGAAACCGAAAGTGAATGGCGAAAGTGAATGGTTGACATGCTCAAATAGATCGAAAATATAATCCATCACAAATAGCATTTGTTTCCAAGTTTTCACTACTTGTTTTTATTGCACTTTTTTAGATTATATGATTTTTTTGGTTTTTCTGATTTTTCACTTTTTTGTATTTTCCAATTTTTTGCTTTTTTTTGTATTTTTTTAGGACATTTTATGATTTTTTTTGTATTTTCTTAGGACTTTTTTCAAATGCATTGGATGAATTAGATGTAGAACTTCTTGAGATGGAGGTTGTTGATGGGTTCTTCAAACAAATCACCTTTAGGTGTGGATAGCTAATATGCTCCAGATCCAAAGACTAATACCACGACAAAGGGACCTAGCCAGTTTCGTTCAAATTTCCCCTTCTTTTCTCGATACTATTGGTTACGGGGATTTTCTTTCAAGAGTAAGCCACCAACCTAAAATTTTCTTGGTTTGACTCTATGATTGTAGCTCCTTGACATCCTTTGTTGATAGGCTTTCAGGTGATCCACAGCTTCCTGGTGACTTTCATCCAACAATTCCAACTCTTGTAGCCTAGACACCTGATAACCTTCATCTAAAATGATCCCCTTTAGTGACACACAGAGTGATGGTAGCTCAACCTCAATAGGTAGAATGGCCTTTGATCCATAGACTAAAGCATAGGGTGTAGCTCATGTTAGGGTGTGGATACTAGTTCGGTATGCCCATAGAGTAGGATTTAGTTGAATGTGCCAATCACGTCCAACATCGTTGACAGTTTTCTTCAATATTTTCATGATGGTTTTGTTTGAGGCCTCTACCTGGCCATTTCCTTGAGGGTAGTATGGTGTAGAAAATCAATGTTGGATATGAAACCTTTCACAAAGTTCTTGGACATCCTGATTCTTGAAAGGTCTACCATTGCCAATGACAATGGACTGAGGAATGTCATACCAATAGATGATGTAATTCAAGATGAAGGATGTTATTTGTTTCCCTATGATTATGGTTAGGGGAACAACTTCAATCCATTTTATAAAATATTTTGTGGCTATGATGATGAATGTGTGTCCATTGGATGAAGGTGGATGAATCTTACCTACAAGGTCCAATCCCCACTAAGAGAAAGGCCATGTGGATGCGAATGGTTGCAGTTCTTGTGCTGGTGCATGTATCAAGTTTCCATGGATTTGACATTTTTGGCACTTCTTGACAAATTGAAATCACTCCTCCATATTTGCCCAGTAAAACCCCAAACATAGGATTTTTTTAGTGAGAGTTAAACCACTTGAAGGTGTGTCATAGATACCTTCATGAACCTTGCACAAAGCAGTTTTAGCTTCATTACGTTATAGACACCGAAGGAGAGTACCATCAAGACCTCGTTGATAAAGTGCATCAACTATCAAGGTATGTCTAGTTGCTTGTCGAATAAAGTTACATTTTTGGTTTTGGGATAAATCTAGTGGTAAGGTATTGTATCATAGATAGGTATAGATTTTCTCATAGATAGAAGCATCATCCTTGACTAGATGGTATATGATGTGGGATTCAAGGTTATCATAGGCAGGGTTAAACAGTTGTTCCACCATGAACTCATAACAAGCTCATTTTCTAGGTATCTGCAAAAGAGAGGTAATGGTCGCCATAGCATTAGCAACTTTGTTGTCTCCTTTGGGAATCTACTCAAATTTGATCTCCATAAAGTACTTTTTGAAGTCATCAACCATTCTTTTATATGGCATCAATTTATCATATATTTTCTAGCAGTCATCATTCACTTGATTTATGATCAATTGAGAATCTCCATAGACCTATAACTCTGTGATTTTCCACTTTACGGTTGTCTTGATACCAATGATCAATGTTTCATACTCAGCTATGTTATTAGTACAAGGAAACATTAACCTATAGGACTTTGGAATGGTGTGTCCTTGTGGCATGACAAACAAGATTCCTGCACCTGATCCATGTTGCATGTAAGATCCATCAAAATATACCATCCACTGTTGTGTTGACACTATAAAGAAATTAGCATCTGGAAACTCAATGTTCATGGGATGATCATCTTTTAATGATGCTTCAGCTAATTTATCCACCCACATACTAGATATCAAACTCGCTCAATATCATTACCCACTTGGCTAGTCTTCCTATCAGGGAAGCTTTGTTGAGTAGATACTTCAATGGATCAATTTTTGCTATGAGTTTGATGGTGTGAGTTAACATGTAATGTCTTAGTTGTTGAGTAGAAAATACTACTACCAGACAAGCTTTTTCAATAAATGTGTAATTGATCTCATATCCATTCAAGGTTTTGCTGATGTAATAAATAGCCCTTTCTTTTCTTGTGAAATCTTCATGTGCTAGTAGAGTGCCCAAAGATACCTTTGTTGTTGCTATGTAAAGTAATAATGGTTTTCCTTCAGTTGGAAGTACCAGTATGGGTGGTGACATCAAATACTACTTAAGTTGGTTAAAATCTACATCGCATTTTTTATCCCATTTGAAAGAAACATTCTTGTGTAGCAAGTGATTAAAAGGATGAGTTTTATTTGCTAGTTGTGCGATGAACCTCCTAATAGATTGGAGTTGTCCATGTAAAGATCTAAGTTGAATGATATTCTTTGGAGGAGGCATCTCCATGATGGCTTTGACTTTCACAAGATCCACTTCAATTCCTTTGGCTGATACAATATATCCTAAAAGTTTAGCTGATGTCACACCAAATACGCATTTCTTGGCATTTAATCTCACATTGAATTTCTCCAACCTAGTAAATATTTTATCTAGGATTTCTAGATGTCCCTCTCCAATGTAGGATTTTTCCAAGTCATCTATGTAATCATCCATAAAGGTGTGCATCATGTCATGAAAGATAGTGGTCATCACCCATTGATAGGTAGCCCTAGCATTTTTCAATCTGAAAGGCATGATGTTTTAATAGAAAGTACCCCATGGACATGTGAAAACATTTTTCTCTTGATCTTTTGGTACTATTTTTATCAAGTTGTAACCTGAAAATCCATCCATAAGTGAGCATTGAATGACCTGCTATCAAATCCACGATGATGTTAATGTTAGGCAAAGGAAAATCATCTTTCAAACAAGCCCTGTTAAGATCTTTGAAATCTAAACATATCCTGATGTTGTGGTCTGGTTTAGAAACTAGTACAATGTTGGAGATCCATTCAGCATAATCAATAGGATGGATAAATATTGCATCCAATAGCTTCTTCAATTCAACTTTCACCAAGAGGGCGATATACAGATGTATTTTTCTCAATTTTTATTTCACTGGCTTCACTCCAGGTGGTAGAGATAAATGGTGCATGATAAGATCTAGATCTATGTCTGGCATATCAGTTTAGGACCAAGCAAAGTTGACTTGTCTCTCTTCAAAGAACTTAGTGAAGCTTGGTTTTTCTTCCTCTATCATGGATGTTGCTAGATGTAGAGTCTTGACTTTTTCAGTTGTGCCAATGTTGATGGATTGTGTGGGCTCAACCAACACTGATGATCTCTCATGATAGTGCTCAGGAAGAGTGTCAAATCTTCCATCTCTCGATGCCTCGAAGAGGTTTTCACCTTGAGATGCACTCTTTATATTTACTTTTTCTTGATCTAATATTTTCATTAAATGGTTTTCACCATTGTATCTATTTTTGATATTCATTTTGCAACTGGAAGATTTGGCACTCCCCTTATCTAAAGCTTTATTATTGTAAGAGACCACACTTCCGTAATCCAAAATTTCACTAATTTTTTTTAAAGTAAATCCCTTAATGTCTTGCTCAATTAGTTGTATACTCAGGAACTTCTATCTATATGGGATAGGCATCTAACCATACAGGTTAGGTTAATTTCCATACGAGACCAATACTCATCTATCCATCTAGGATAGGCATCTAACCTTTCGGGTTAGGTTAATGTCCATTCAAGACCAAGATCTATCTATCTAAACAAGGTAGACATCTAACCACATGGGTTAGAAAATGCTCTGGCCAAAGACTTAGACTCATCAGGACCATCTAGGTCCTAAGTCACTCTCTAAAGACTACACTCCCCTACTAGGAGTGCATCGAGGTCAACGTCCTTAGGAGTATGTGAGATAATAATAAAAGCTTGAGTCCCTCCTCGAAATTTGGCCTAAAGCCTCAAGGAATCAAGCAAATCCATCCAAGATTCCTTCTGAGTATAAAAAGTAATTTCTAACTTCAATTTTAATATTTATTTATCTTCCTTTATCATAAGGTATCTTAACAAGGCCAATAAGGTAAACACCCTTAACCAATCCTAAATCCCCACCCCGAGTGTACTAGCAACAACTCCATCCCTAGACTGCCTACATACACCATTTCAGCATGGGATCAAGGCGTATAATATGTAGTTATGTTCTCTAATCTATTGTTGGATGTAAACTATTTTGTGGGTACGCAACCCTTTCTAGGGCCATCTCCCCAGACATTTTCTCTTTGGTTGCTACCCACATGAGGGAGCATAAAGATTCATGGTGATCTTTTGCTTGTTTCCTAATTCATTTGTCCTAAATTCCTATAAGTCACGTCGCCCTTTCCCGTTGAATAACAAATCATCAAAGATAAAAGAATTAAAAAGTCGATTTACATGCCCAAACCCTATTGGGGTTTTCTATGATTTTCACTAGCGGATGTAAGTCCATTATAGTATTATCTTTTTTTAGATTATTGATCCAAGAGGGATTTCCCACCCCTTGGATTTTAACTCCAAAAATATTCCTTATTACTCCTCGGTGATTTATAGGGACGATACCACAGATGTCGTTGTTGCAGCTTTATTAGGCTATAAGTACAGTATTTCAAGTGTGATGGCATTACCTGTAAACGTGAGTCAGAGATACCGTTAATACCGAACGCTGCTGGTTTTTTTTTTGTTTTTCTCCTTTTATTTAAGTTTTATATCTAAGGAGGAAATTAAATACATTATCAATAATAAGAAAGGTAGCTTGTGCACATAAACTAAATGGGAATATAAAATCTTTAGACCTTCTTACTAAGAAGTAAGATTAAATGAACTTACTAAATAAAAAAAACTATGTATTCAAGTGCAATCCCTATGAAAAAGTATTGCATCTACTTACATTATTTGAAAGTAAAACTTTTTGTAACAATGTTTTGAATAGTCAGATCCATTCATGAAATAAAAACACTTAAACATGAAGTTAAATTCTTCAAGATGGGTGATCTAATTTAGAGATGGTATGAATCTAATTATTTTGCAATGTCAGTATTTCCTAGAAAGGAAATTTGAATCTATTCACATATTTTATGTCATAGAATAAGTAGTTTTGATTTTAAATTGCATAACACTAATATTTTCAAGATAAATATCCATCTAAGATAGCATAAATAATTCCAACTCAAACAGACTTCATGGCATAATCTATTGTTTCAAGACAAAAGGTTTATTAATTTTGGTTGCATAAATAAATAAATAATCCAACTAAAAAGAGACTTGATTTTTAATTGTATAAGTTATACTACTAATGCCTCAAGATTTATGATCTATCTAAAGAAAGTTTTGCATTAATTTGCATAAGTTTATTCTTGATAATATTCTAATAATTACATAATTATTTATTCACTATGACCTTGTTATAATTAAATGAATCAACCTTGTTTTAAAAAAATTGAATCTACTTGTATATTGAGGGAGAAAATTAATTTAAATAATAACCACGATATTTAAGTTTATTGTAAATATATTAAATCATAACTATGATGTGTTATAAACCTTGAATCCCAAGAAAATAAATTTATTACATGGAGAGTTTACAATAAATCTAAGAGCTAAGTTTGTGGCATAACAAGAAAGCAATTTTATTAAAGATATATTATTAATGTATTAAGTTAGATAGTATTTTGTAAATTTAAGCTTATAATTTAATGTCTAATGGTCATAATTGTTATTATAGAGTTATAACTATTGTCATAAAAATATAGTATTGCCATAAGATATAAATGTTGTCATTCTTCTATTTTAAAATTTCTATAACTAGGTCCATACTCCTAGTTTATCATCATTTTATGAAGAAGAGAGATATATTATAAGTTCATTAATTATATTCAACATTAGCTAGTAACCATTTCCATCTTTGTTCAAAGGAAATTAAATACTATCTTATAAAACCATAGTTTGGACCAAATCTTCATCAATCATCGATGTTAGTTAATTTATTGTCTTGTTAAATTAGGGTAACATTATTAAAATTAAGAAGTTTATGGAATTTTTTTTTTTATTTAATGAATAAACCCACCCTTTGATAGTTAATTAGACCGAATATTTTATTATTTAATCTATCCAATTGATACCCCTTTTTTAAAAAAAATTCTATCACTTTATTTATTTTCAAAGAACAATCTAATTTTAAAACTTATTTCATTTAAGACTTAAATTAATATTAATTAAATGTTATAAAAAACTTGAATATAAAAACCACATATGTATTTTAACACTAATAAAATAATAATTCATTTATTTATAAATTTTATTTTATAAAAATTGATTTATATTTGTAATAACATTAACCGGATTAAAAGAAAATAATTTCTTTGTAAATAAACATAAAAGAGAATAAATATATTGATTTAAAGAAAAATAAATAAAATAGAAATAATAATAGTAGAAAGATTAGTCTCATTCTAGATTTAGTTGAAAAAAACAAAGAATAGATTGATTTTACAAACAAGGATAAGAAAGAGAGTAATAGATTGATTCTAGCAAATTTTCTAGATTTAATTAATTATTCTAAAAGCAAATCAAAGTAAAGAAAACCTAGATGTTGATGGAGTTGCAACAAATCTTCTCTTTGTGCCTTCTTCAACTTGATTCTCCTTCCTTCAATCCTATCCTTCTTCAAAGTGATAGCATAAAAATACCATTCATGTGTTGATAATGAGAGAAGAAATGGTCTCAATTTATAGACATGAGGGGAGGTAAATGGAGGGCCAAGATTGTAGATTTATTCAATAGTTAGGATTGTTTGAGAAGGTGGGGTTTGGATTGATATCCTCACTTTGTGACAAGTGTCACAAGAAGAAGGTTTTAAAAATAGGCCCACATGGCATGGGGAGAGGAGCCAAGGGTACTCACACATGTGTGAGCACACCTTGGGAGAGGTGGATATGACAAGTCTCCAAACCTTTTCCAAGACCATAAAACTCGTCACTCCTTTTTAGGTGACTTTTTAGGGGTTCATACTTTGTCCAAAAGGTCATATTATGTTTTCAATAAACTTCCACCCTATAGGTACTTACCCTAGAGGTTCATTTTTATCCTAAAGTCAATAAAATAAGTCCAAATAACCATATGCAAGAGAATTTTAATTTTAAAATACAAATTTTGATTTGTGACCACATCTTGGGTACATGAGATGTTGACATGTCTATGACATGTAAGAGAGAGGGTGGCTTGATAATGACATGTCTATGACATATAAGGGAGGGGGGGTTTGACCATGTGTGCTCACACATGTGTTAGCACACATGGGGAAGCCAAATGGCTCAAAGAGGAAAGGTCACATGCATAGTGTGAACTCCCACACAAGGGTGAGTGGGGATGAGTTGTAAGGTGATAGTGACTTGTGCATAAAAGTTACATGTGAGGGAGATTAAAATGAATTTTTAAATTTGGGAAAATAATAATAAAGATTAATTGATTAATGAATTATAGTGACATCTCTCTCATCCTAATTAATTATATTAAATGATGTATTATATTAAATTAATGTGACTTAGGAAAGTGGCTAATTTTATTAATTAAATATAATGATAGATTGTGTCATTTAATAATGCTTAGGATAGCATGGGGACACTTGTCACTTAATGAATTAGTTCTTTATTCACAATTATTTTATTCCTTTTTCTTTTCTTTTTTTTTAATTTCTCTAATACCATATGCTGCAATTATTAATGAGACACTTATTTATTAATATTGTTAACTTTTATTTGTTCCTTTTTAAGAGTGTGTATTTAATATTTTTTTTTTTTTTTTTTTTTTCTTTGTTTATTTAATCTCTACCTTCTTCACACAAATTAATTGTATAAAACCACTTACATAATATTACCACACAAAATTATAAAATGTCTAAAGTTTTAACAAAAAGAGGGTCATGACAGTTATGAAATTTGATGATGGAACATGTTTTCAAATTGTCAGAGCAAAGGAAGCTCATAATGGTGTCATCATTTGGGAGGACAAGTATGTCAAGTAGCTCAATTTGGTCGCAATCAATTAGTTTAGAGTGTACTAATGGAAAGGAATCATTAGATTGGCTAAGGTCAGAAGGGGTGAGTGTCATGATGGCAACGTCATAAAATTTTCCAATAGCAATATTGTGGTCTATGATGTTACTCTCTTCCAAAGGATCTATCTCACTTGAAGTCTGATCGTCTTGACTTGAGTCATCAATATGTTGTGATACAAATTCAAGAGGTCTAGAACTCGAGCTTTGTCCCTCCATACATGTTGGTGCATACTTTTTTATCACATCAATTTCTTTATCATGACAAGACTCTTCAGAGAGGGATTCCCATTCATATTCATTAGAATCCGTTTCGAAACTATATCTCAATTGAAGGATTCGCTCAACAATTTGTTGTCTGGTTTCTTCTTTTGATTCTTCTCTGTATCCTAGTCCTATTTTGTCCTTTTAATTCATTGTGATAGGCTGAATTGGTTCAATGATACCCTCTTTTCTTTTGTCGACAGGACCTTTTCCATCATATCCCATCTTCTCTAAGATTGTGAAACCTTTACCATATGTTTCAGTTAGCACATTGGAAGTTGATGCTTGAGATGCTTCTTCATCTTTGTACAACCAATTTAAAACATCTTTGTCTTTTGATTCATCCACTAAAGTGCCTACTTCTACAAACTTGCCATCAAAAAGCGTGGTTGGTTGCGAGGATTGTTGTTTTGATGTGGATGGTTTCCCATATGACTTAGGTGAAGATAGTAGCTGTGAAAGACATAACGATTGCTCAAACAAATATTCCCCCATGCCTTTGTCCTTTAATTGGATCTTTTCAACCTATTTTGATAAGGAATTTAGTTAAATTTCCCAATTTGATGGAGTGGAATCACTAATACCCTTATCTTTTGACTGAACCTTTTCCTCAGGCTAGTTTGACAAAGAATTTGATGGACTTTCATTGTTTGATGGATTAGAATCACTAATACCCTTATCTTTTGACTGATCCTTTTTCTCAACCCATTTTGACAAGGAATTTAGTTGTCTTTCATTGTTGGATGAATTAGGGATGAACTAGGAGTTGGAGCTTCCCTGTTATGTGGCACAAAAGTATCTTGGGTTGTTTTGAGTGTGTTACAATATTGTGGATTGTTGGAATTAGTTGAAATGGTGATTTATTTCCCGTTGAAAGGAAATTTCAAACATTGGTGATACGTTGATGGCACTGCTTTCATCTCATGAATCCAAGGACGTCCCAAGAGTATATTTTATGTCAACTCCTTATCTAACACTTAGTAGACTATATCTTTTGAAACCAATCCCACTTGAATTAGTAGCACAATTAGTCCTTGGGAAGATCTCTCTTCATCATCATAGGCTTTGATTGTTATTTTTCTTCTAGCATCAATGGCATTTTCAGAATATCCAAGTGCACGAATAAGTTTTAAAGTATAGATATTTAGGCCAGCTCCACCATCTATTAGAACACATTTGACCCAGTGTTTTTGAATTAAAACCTCAATGTGAAGGGAAACATTGTGTGGATGATTGATTGATACATCAGCATGTTCGAAAAATGATAGACAATGAGGTGTGGTCAAATGTCCCACCATAGCTTGAAATTGGAAAACCTCTAGATCATTTGGTATCGTGGTGGCTACTAGAGCTTGCTCTAGGATTTCTTTGTGAGCTGGTGAATTTTTGAGGAGTTCCAATATGGATATTTGAGGTACTATTTTCTACAATTGATCAACTATGTTGTATTGAGTTATAGGGGCATCATTGGGTGTTTTAGAGGTAGGTCCATTCAATATTACTTTGGCTTCCCTCTTGTGGTTGCATTGACTAGTTGATCATCATTTTTTTCTCTGATTTTAATGACATTAATCTGATTATCATTTGCAACAACCTTTGTGATCAAATTTATTAGTATGATGTCATTGATTTGATGTGATTTGGTGTTGCTATCATGAAGATGAGTTTCAGCTATGGTAATGCTTTGTTCATGCTCAATTGTGATGTCATTAATTGAATTCTTAGTTGCAATAATGTCTCTTTGGCCCTTGATTTTGATATCCTTGGTTTGGTGTTCTCTAATTGGTATGATATCATTGATTTGATGTGATTGGGTGTTGATATCATGGTGATGGTTTTCAGTTGTAACATTGTTTCTTTGGCCCTTACTTTCAATGTCCTTAGTTTGATGCTCAACTACCTCAACATAATGAATGGTAGAATCATAAACATAATTTACATTTTTCCCCTTGGAATTTGATGAAGAGGACTCCCCCTTTTCGTAGTTTGGAAAAGGATGATTGAATGCCCCATGATCAGCATTCATTTGGGGTCCTTCCACAAATATTGTCTTGTTATCAATCAAATCTTGTATCAAATGTTTCATTTGCATGCAATCATTTGTCTTGTGTCCTTTGTTTCTATGAAAGTCCCAATAATGTGCATCATTCCACCAAGAAGGTTTAACTCTTGGTTCCCAATCTCTTGCTTTTGGTAATGTTATAACCTTAGCTGTGAGAAGTTCCTTTAATACTAATTCCAATGATTTTCCCAAAGGTGTGAATCATCTTAGATTTGATGAGGTTCGATATGGTGGTTGTTTAGCTTCAACATTGCTTGGATTGTTGTTCTTATTGGCATTTTTGTTGTTTTGATTGTTGGTTAGATTGTTGTTTTGATTGGTCTTAGTGGCAGCTATTATCAAGTTAAATACTAGTTTTTCATTTTGTGTTTCAATTGATGCATCATTATTACCAGCATTCTTGTTTATTTTCCAAAACTTTGGTTTATCATTTTTGTTGTAATTATTAGAGGACCTTGATGAGTTGTTTTCATTGTAAATTTTTATGACTCCTCTTTTGACCAAAGATTCTTTGATTTTGATTCCATTTTCAATGAATTTCTCAAAGGTAGGTGGACATTGTACTTCAAGCCTATAGCTCATCTCATCAGTTAGATTGTCAATAAAAATTTCCATCTTTTCCTTTTCAGGTATGGGACGAGAATATCTTGCAAACAATCTTCTCCACCTTTGCAAAAATATGAGGAATGATTCACCCTTTTTTTGTTTTGTATTGCAAATATATTTCATTGCTATCTAGTGTTGGATGTTGTATGAGTATTTGGTGATGAATTTATTAGCTAACTCTTCAAAGGTTTTAATTGGTGGTGCAAGTTTGGAGAACCATTCTAGGCATTGTCCCCCTAGACTATGTGGGACCAATCTCATCAAGTTTCTTCGTGTACAAATTCAAGACTCGTGGTTTGAAATTCCCTTACATGATCTATATGATCTATTTTACCATTGTATTTATCATACTTTGGGAATTCACAATGTTTGGGAAAAGGAATCATGTTGATATTTTGATCAAAAGGATAGGGGAAAATTCTTGTATCAAGTATCTTTTTGAGGTTCCCCTTTGCATGTCTTAAATCTACCATTGGAGATTTTTCATTTGATGAGTTAAGGTAGCCACTGGATCTGTATTTGATGGATCATTTTCATTCTTTTTAGGGGGTGCTTTCAATTGATTAACATCAAAGTCATGTGGAACTTTGATACCTTGATTAGCCAACATTAAGAAGTATTTTTTCCCATCTCTTTGAAAAATATTTTCTAGGAACTTGTGGAAATTTGGATCTTGTTGAGCATGTTGGATGTCTTCGTCAGTTATTTCCTCACCTTCAAATTGGTGGATTTTATGGAAAGGATTTTCTTCAGCCTCAGCCATGGTGTTCTAAGTTTCAAGGTTTTGAGTTTCAAGTTCTTTTCCCTTGAGTTTTTATTTTTGGGATCTTGTTTGAACAGGCATACAAGTTTTATAATTTGACTAAACTTTTGGTCTTTGTTTGGAATAGTGCCAAGGATAAAAACTAAGTAAAATAGAATGAAAAATTCTATTGATGAGACTAAGTTTAATCTAATTATACAACTTTGTTTCATGATGGAGGATGACAAATCCTAATGATGAAACTTAGCTTAACAATCAGAGGTTTGATTTGATGTTTATGCACTTTAAGATGATAGATCTTGGTTTATTTTGAAGAATTTCACTTGTAGAGGTCAATTTTAGCAAGTTTAAAGCACTAGTGTGACTAAGGAATGATTCTATGATGGCAGTGATCCTTAATTTTGGTTCAAATTAATGAACAGATAAGGAATTTAGCTTTTTGGTTTTGAATTTACTGGATGCATAAAATAGGATATGGATGCACTAAAAGATTGCATAAATGTGCTAGAAAATAGATTGGATGTGCTAGACTATACCCAAGATGCGCTAGAAAATTGACTCAATGCACTAGAAAATAACTCAGATGCACTAGAAAATGGAATAAATGTGTTAGAGAAAGCTAGGGATGTGCTAGACTGCCCCTAAGTGTGTGATTTTGACTTGGTATTTTGTAGGTGAATGCACTAGACAATTTTGCAGATGCACCAGAATAGAGAACCATTGCACTAAAATGTGACCCAGATGCACTAGTAAACTAATCAAATGCACTAAGATAAAGCAAGGATGCACTAGAATTTCCCTCCTAAATGTGATTTCAACTAGGCGATCTATACTGGATGCGCTAAAATGGTTTGAAAATGCACTGAAAGATGGAACAAATGTGTTGGAAAATGGATTACATGCACTAAACGATGGACCAGGTGCACTGGAAACTGACTCAGATGTTCCAAAATAGGGAATGGATGCGCTAAAAGATGGTGTGAATGCGCTATAAAATTTCCTAGATGTGCTAGAAAATGCAGTGAATGCATTGAAACACACAATTAGGGAAAACCAAAAAACAAGAGGTTTCATATTTTTTTCATTTGATTACTGTGGTTTTAATCTTCTTGTGTTGGATGAGTGTAGAGTATATTGCTACTAGATGTGGGTTCATAAAAAAAAATTGCATATGTCTTTCTTTGATATTTCTATGGTTTCATAACTTAGAATGATAGGCTCTATATTAAGTGCATTAAGAAACATTGGTTTCACCATTGATCATAGTGGTGGGAAATGTATGTTACAACAATCCACAATGCCTTATGGATAACAACATAAACTCTATAGCATTAACTATTTTGTTGCATATCAAAAATGAAACAATATAGCCAAAGATAGAAAACAACAGTCAACAATTCCTTGTGGAAAACAACATAAACTATATAGTGTTGCAACCATCACCACAAAATGATAGCCTTAAATGAAACAATAATGGTTTCAATAGAAACCTAGAAAATTATTTTTGCAATAGTAACCTATCAAAAATAGAATAATACAGCCAAAGCTAGAGAGCAACAGTTAACAATGCCTTATGGACTCTATAACATTTACTATTTTATTGCGAATCAAAAATGAAACAATTTAGCCAAAGCTAGAGAACAACACTCAACAATACCTTATGGAAAACAACATAAATTGTATAACATCAACTATTTTATTGCATTGCAACCATCACCAGAAAATGGAAGCCATAAATGAAACAATACTGGTTTCAATAGTGACCTAGATGGAGAAAGCCACAAAATAAAATAATTCACAATAACAAACCCATGCATAAAATAAACAAAAATAAACCCGCACATGCACAAATTCTTTTCCCAAGACTGCCTTACTGAAAATGAAACAATATAGCCAAAGGTAGAGAACAACACTCAATAATTCCTTATGGGAAACAACATAAAATGTATAACATTAACTATTTTATTACATTGCAATAGTATTTTCTCAATAGTACCTTATCAAAAATGAAACAATATAGCCTTTACAACAAAACCTTATCAAAAATGAAACAATATAGCCTTTACAACAAAACCTTATCAAAAATGAAACAATATAGCCTAATCTAGAGAACTACAATCAACAATTCCCTATGGAAATCAACATAAACTATATAACATTAACTATTTTAATGAGTTGCAACCATATCCACAAAACGGAAGCCATAAATCAAATAATATTGTTTTCAGCAACAACCTCGATGGAGAAACCTACAGAACACAAAAATTCACAGTGACAAACCCGTGCAAAACCATAGCCGCAAAACGCGAACCATAAATGAAACAATATTAGTTTTAACAAACAATGTAGTCTTTTCTCAACAACACCTTACTAAAAATTGAAACAATATAGCCTTTTCAATAGCACCTTATAAAAAATGAGACAATATAGCCTAAGCTAGAGAGAACAACAATTTCAACAATGCCTTATGGAAATCAACATAAACTATATAACGTTAACTATTTTATTGTGTTGCAACCATAGCCACAAAATGGAAGCCATAAATCAAACAATATTGGTTTCAATAGCAACCTAGATGGAAAAACCCACAAAGCACAAAAATTTACAGTAACAAACCCATGGAAAAATATACTCTTTTCTCAATAGTTCCTTATCAAAAATTGAAACAATATAGCCTTTTCAACAGCACCTTATCAAAAATGAAACAATATAGCCTAAGCTAGAGAACAAAAATCAACAAGGCCTAATGGAAATCAACATAAATTGTATAGCATTAACTATTTATTGCATTGCAACCATAGCCACAAAATGGAAGCCATAAATTAAACAATATTGGTTTCAATAGTGACCCAAATGGAGAAACCCACAAAACACAAAAATTCACAGTAACAAACCCATGCAAAACCATAGCCACAAAACGCAAACCATAAATGATACAATATTCTTTTTAACAAACAATATAGTCTTTTCTCAACAACACCTTATCAAAAATTGAAACAATCAATAGTACGTTATCATAAATGAAACAATATAGCCTACCACAAACCACGAACCATAAATGAAACAACATTGGTTTTAAAAACAATATAGTCATTTCTCAACAATACCTTATTGAAAATAAAAGAATATAGCCTAAGTTAGAGAACAACAATCAACAATGCCCTATGGAAATTAACATAAATTGTATAACATTAACTATTTTATTCCGTTGCAACCATAGCCACAATACAAAAGCCATAAATCAAACAATAGTGGTTTCAACAGTGACCCAGATGGAAAAACCCACAAAACACAAAAAATCATAAAGGGTTTTTCCAATATGCACCTCTTCCCACTTGCTTCAAATGCACCTCTTCTCGCTTCCTTTCAATCCACTACCTTGTTTCTCAAATGCCTGCAAAAAATGGGCAAAAATTTATCACAGCCGGCACTTTTGTATTACTTTTGCAACCATTTCCCCATGCAAAAAACACAAAATAACCTCCAACCACCTTCACAAAAGTTGGAAAATGGTTGATCAAACTTGCACCTTCATAGAAGCTTTCCCTCCTCGCTCACAGCTCTGATAGTAGGTAAATCCACAGAACGACACCCAACAATGCCTTATCAAAAATTGTACAAAAATTTGTTATGTTTCTTGAGGTTTTAAATAGCAAGTGTTATTACAACCATCACCACTACACGAAAGCCACACAACAATTAATGTTGATTCCAACTAGAATTTAACTTCGTTGGCCTTCTCCATCCACGCGCCAAAAAACCTACCACCTTTTTCTCGACTGGTACCAGATGTCGAAAGGCTTCAAAATGTGCGCCAAGCACTTTTATTAAAAAATTAAAAAACATCTGCCACCTTTTTCTTGACTGCTCGAAGGGTTAAAAACCAGGAAGGCTGACGAAAATTCCAACCAAAGTTCACATATATAGCCTATCGGCTAATTATAAATAAATACTTATTCATTTTAATAACATGTAGGCATTCTATTTTAGAATAGGTACCAAATTTAAAGTAGGTATGTGTTAACATTTCATGCCCCCCTTTGATGTCCCATCATTGATAACCAATATGAGTGATTCCCCATGGGCCATCTTGCATTTTTTCTTCTTGAAGTTTCCTAAAAATTGGTTGTCCCAGATTTTTGGGTTTTCGGGCTATCACTTACCCACTTCTTGCATGCTTTCTCCATCACTCTTTCTCCTTCTTCTCTTTCCTTTCTTCTAATTTTTTCAGGTGTTGGCCTTCGGCCTTACCCTTTACCCCTTATCAATCTCTCTCCTCTTCCATTTTTTCCTTTCTTCTATCGGCCTTCAAGTGTCATATTTCAAAATTACCTCTTCCCTCTTACCATTTTCACTTCACAAGGCATATGCCTTCCTCCCAACCTTCGATCTCCAAAATCTCACCTCTTGTTTTTGGACTTCAAAATTTTCACTTTATTCCTTCTCCCTTCTCACTTTCACTCTTTTCTTTGAAAATTTGGCTAAGTTTCAAGTTTTTGGATGTCGGCTTTCGGCCTTCTCCTTTGCCTCTTAGCTTTCATTATTAAGAGGTAACCTTTCTCTCTGACCTTGATGGTTCTTTTGTACTTTGTGGTTCCTTCTCCTTCTTCTCTTTTGGTATGTAATAGAAACCTTGCCTGAAGCCTGATCTCTGAGGGTCCTCGTCAAGGAGACAATGCAATATTGGAGGGAGTTGTTTTACAGTCCCTTTGGCATTTTGATGGATGATAAGATCTCTTCATCAGAGGGACAAATGGATTTCAGTGAGACCTAGATGATGGTCCCTTCAACATTCTGAAGGTGATGTATCAAGGAGAGAATGCAATATCGACAAGACCTATTTTGTGGTCCCTTTAACATTCCAGAAAGATCACCTCATTGAAGTGAAAGATGTATATCAATAGACCTAGATGATTGTCCCTTTGACATTCTAGCGATGCTTTTTCAATGGTTTGGTCCATTTAATTCATGCTTGTAAAGGCTTCCTTTTGGGCACAACATCCTGACCTTTTGACATTTTGATGTTTTTTTCTATGAAACGCCATTAATGTGCAACCACTCCATGGTGACCAGATTTGATTCTTGAACTTCAAGGATGACATTAAATACATTCTCTAACTTCTACAAATGGATTGTATGGGTGCCCATGCTCATTGATTGGTGATTTTTGACTTTCTTGACTGATCCATGCCCTAGTCACAATTTTCACAAGATGGCTTAGATCTTTCATGCACAGACATCATTGCTAACCCTAGTTAGGGTTAGGGATCGGTTTGTTCTTCTAAGTTATGCCTAATCTATAAAAGAAATAAATGTATTCATTTCATAGGTTGTTCTTCTATTGGCTCCTCTAGGGTTTTTCTCTTGTAGACACTATAATTTTTGCATTCTTCCATTGTAAAGATTGCCTCTAAGCTTTTATATTAATAAAGTTCAACTATTATCATTGTTATCTCTTGCATGTTTGATTAAAATCCTTTTACCTTCATGTTGAATTATTTGTCTCAGTCATTTTATTGATGTATTCTATTTAGAAGTAGGAAGAAACACATTTCTATCTTGGTGCATCACCTTCCTTTCATTTCATGTTTTCCTTCTAACCCTTTTCCTCTATGATCTATTAGATTAGGGTAGTAATAGGTTTCATGTGTTGGGTTAGACCAACAAATTTGCACTTAATTTAGAAGAGGAACACAACTTTCTTCAAAGATTCAACCTCATTCATGCAAGGTCCCACACATTTAGGTTGTTTCCATTGTGTCATTAGAAACCTAAAATCTTGTTTAGTAGGGTGCAGTTTTATGTGACAACAGTTTTTGGCACACCTAGAGGGACTGCTTCTCTCCATTGAAGATTTTTTTGTTTTTTTCAATGCATCTTGCCTTTTGAGGCATATCTTTAAACACCATGGTGACTTCATTCAAAATTAGTTGATTCAAGTAGCCTAGTTTCATTTCATGCCATTGAGGAAGTGGTGCTCTTCAACTTTTCAACCTTTTGAGGCATTCTTTGAGCACCTGGTGACTTTGCAACTCAATTTGGGTGACACTTTTGGTATGTACCCAAAATCTTTGGTTGGGTGCAGTCCTTTGCTCCTATTTTGTAATTTTTTAGGTGTTTCCTATGCATTAACATTTCATATTATAATGGAAACCACATGTACACTCCACCATTTCATGATAATGCCAAATTTGTTCCTCCCAATCAGCCATATCAAGTTGGTTATACCTCCCATTTCATTCCAAAGAACCACATTGTTGTGGGTTCTCAACCTTCTCAAAATGCATATCACCCACCCCACCCTACTCAATCTTCTTGGATGCCTACATATTCTTATCAACAACCCCAAGAGATTCATCATTTTCAAAATAAGCCTTGTTTCTCTCCTACTCAACCCTAAAATTTTGATTAAGTTAAGTGCAAGTGAAATCACAAGAATTTTGCTTGATTTCAATAGACAAATTGATGAGCTTCAGAGACAACAAGATTTTGACCTACAATAGGAGGAGTGGGCTAATCAAACCTATTAGGGGCAGAAGTTTTGTTTCCCACAACATGATGAGCTTGTACATCAAGCTCACTATCCTCAATAGAAAAATATAGAAGCTTAGTGGAGGTATGAGCAGCAGATGGAGGCACAAAGAAAGCAACAAGAGGAGTATTTAATAAATGATGTTGTTGCTAGGAAAGAGCAACTTAGACTCACCCTTGCTCTAGAAAAAATTCCCAAGACATAGGTAGCCCCTTGTGTGTCTAGTTTCAAACAAACACCTCCATCAATTCTAGAACAATCTGCTAAGGAGGAGGTAAGAAAGCATAAGTTTGTGAATTTCAAGAAACCTAGAAAGCCACTTGAAATTCCAATTATCCCTCCTTTTGTTTTAGAGAAAACTATTGTACAAGAGGTTTGCAAGCACAAAAATTTTAGTTTCAAGAATCCTAGTCAACCCCTTGAAACTCCAATACAACCTCTTGTTCCATCAAGAGGATCTTCTATGTTGGAGATCCTAAGTTTTGTGAGCCTCCATTCATCACAAGAACCTATCCTTGAGGAGGATCAATCTTTTATTCCTATTGAGCGGCCCCTTCCAGAGCTTCAATAAGAGTTTCAATGCCCTTTTAACTTTTTTTCTCCCTCTTTCCCTATTTCACTCTTTAAAGGTGGACTTGTGGTATGGGATCCTAATTGGTTGGAAGAACAAAGGAAGAAGTTGTTTCAGGCTAGGAGTGAAGAGGTTGTTCTTGAGGAGCCTTCATGTGCTCAAAACAATGAGTGTCTTGGTTTGTTGCAATAAAAAATTTAAGATGAAATAGTGTTGCAGCAACAAGACATTAAGAATATAGAGAAATATGATACAGTGGAGGAATTAGTCCTCTCATTTGATTTCCTCCTTTGTTTTATTGAAGATGAGGAGGATAGATCACATATACCTACATTGGTAGAAGCATTTGAGCAGCTTAGTCTTGGCTTGATGGATGAAGAAAACTCCATGGTTTTGTAGCAGCAGCAATGGCAAGCATGTTCAACCTCTATTATAGTGATGAAGATCCACAATCTATTGAGGTTTTCAGTTCTAAGGTGGAGGACCTCTTTTGGGATGTTATAGAAACCCTTTTTTCATGTTTAAATATCAAATCATCACCCCCAAAAGAGGAGCTTTGTGGGTAGTAGCATAACAGTAAGGAAACAAAAGAGGATGTGACAACCATTACATACCAATACTCTAATTTTTTTGTAGCTAGTTTCCAAGAGGAAATTAAAATAGAGAGACAACTCAAAGATTTTAGTTCTTCACCCAAGGTGTCTCACAAATCTGAGGTATGTGTTGATGAAGTGTGTATCAATACAAGTAATTATGATGTTTGTTGGTTTTCTGTTGTCCTTGGATGTAGCAATGTTGAATATTAGGTCTTCATTCATGATGAAGATGTGACCTTTGACATTAAGGAAAATGTGACTAAGTTAGAATGCTTCACATGGAACCAACAAACTAAAAAATCCACCATTGAGCATCCACACATTTGTTTGGAGAGTGATGCTCTCGTTGCTCAATTTGATAGTATGCCTGAGTTTCAAAGCTTTTCATTTGAGACGCATGAAGAAGCATTTCCTTGTATAGATCAAAAATCATATTTGGCATATTTTACATCACCATGTGAGCTGGAAACATTCTCCTTTTGTTTTATCTCATGCATTGAGGAGATCAACGGTGTTGACATTGGCCTATCCTTTTGTGAGGTTAGTTCTCTTCCCTCTATAGAAGGTTTGCTCTTGGATGTTGACCCATCCTCAAAAAGGTTCACCCCTGATGTTGTATGTTCACCTAAGGCACCAATGTTCTATGAGTGACACTTACATCATATGGTTCCCCTACAATGGAAAAATTTATAGTGAAGTGATCCTTCACCTTGCAGGCATTTTGTGCAGTTATACGAATGTTGGGAGCATTTTTTAGTGGTTGCAAGTGGGTGAGTTCTGCAACTATGGTTTAATGGAGATCAACTCCTTCAAAAGGTTCATCTTTGATAGGGCCAAGCTTCCATTCTTTACTTTCTGTTAGTTTGTGTATATATTGTAAATATCTTGATTTCCATGAAGTGCATTTGCACACCCTACATTCTCCTTAAGGGAATGTATGTTCTAGATTTCATGCTTTCCTCCAAGTGTAGTTGGCACATGTTTTGTTTTTCTTTGCAGAGGCCCAACTGTTAAATTTTTACCCTCATGACTCTGTGCCTAATGGACTGATAAGGCCTCTAGATCCCATGATTAGCAAGCAAACATCTCGTAGAAGTCACCATTAATGTTGACATTCCATTCCCCCCTTTGATTTCCCATCATTGACAACCGATCGGAGAGATTCCCCATGGGCCATCTTGCATGTTTTCTCCTTGAAGTTTCCTAAAAATTGGCTAAGTCCCAAATTTTTTGGTTTTCACGCTATCTCTAACCTGCTTCTTGCATGCTTTCTCCATCACTCTTTCTCCTTCTTCTCTTCCTTCCCTTTTTTCTTCTGAGTGGTTCGGGTGTCAACCTTTAGCCTTACCCTTTACCACTTACCAATCTCTCTCCTCTTCCATTTTCACCTTTCTTCTATTAGCCCTTGAGTGTCATCTTTTTCCCTTACCTCTTCCCTCTTACCATTTTCAATTCGCAAGGCATAAGCATTCCTCCCAACCTTCGATATCTGAAATCTCACCTCTTGCTTTTGGACTTCAAACTTTTCGCTTTATTCCTTCTCCCTTCTCACTTTGACTCTTTTCTTTGAAATTTCATATAAGTGTCGAGTTTTCAGATGTTGGCCTTCAACCTTCTCCTTTACCTCTTAGCTTTCATCATTAAGAGGTAACCCTTCTCTCCAACCCTGATGGTTCCTTTGGACTTCACAGTTCCTTCTCCTTCTTCTCTTTTGGAATGTTGTAAACACCTCACTCAAATCCCAATCTCTGAGGGTCCTCATCGAGGAGACAATACAATATCAGATGGAGTTATCTTGTAGTCCCTTCAACATTCCAATGGTTGGAAAGATCTCTCCATCGAAGGGACAAATGGATTTCAGTGGGACCTAGATGATGGTCCCTTCGACATTTTGAAGGTGATGTATCGAGGAGAGAATGCAATATCAGTAGGACCTATTTTGTGGTCCCTTCAACATTCTAACTCGATCACCTCATCAGAAAGAAAGATGTATATCACAGGACCTTGATTCTTGTCCCTTCGACATTCTAGTGATGCTTTTTTGGGGATCTAGTCCATTTAATTCATTCTTGTAAATGCTTCGTTTTGGGCCCGACACCCCGACCTTTTAGCATTTTGACATATTTTTCTAGGTGATTCCATTAATGTACAACCACTACACGGTGACCAAATTTGATTCTTGGACTTCAAGGATGACATTAAATACATTCTCTAATTTTTTCAGATGGATTGTATGGGTTCAAATGCTCATTAATTGTTGATTGTTGACTTTCCTAACTAATCCATGCCTTAGTAGCGATTTTCACAAGATGGCTCAAATCTTTCACACACAGACTTCATTGCTAACCCTAGTTAGGGTTAGGGCTTGGTTTGTTCTTATAAGTTATGCCTAATCTATAAAGGAAAGAAATGTATTCATTTCAAGGGTTATTCTTCCGCTAGCTCCTCTAGGTTTTTTCTCTTGTAGACACTATAATTTTTGCATTCTACCATTATAAATATTGCTTCTAAGCTTTTATGTTATTAAAGTTAAACTATTGTCATTGTTATCTCTTAAATGTTTGAGTAAAATATTTTTACATTCATGTATTTGTATTTTTTTTAGCTATTTTATTGATGTATTATGTTGTTTATAAGAAGGAAGAAACACATTTCTATATTGATGCATCACCTTCCTTTCATTTTAATGTTCTCTTGTTATCCCTTTTCCTCTGTGATTTGTTAGATTAGGGTAGTAATAGTTTCATGTGTTGGGTTATACCAACACATTTGTACTTAGTTTAGAAGAGGAATTCAGTCTTCTTTGGAGATTTAACCTCATTCATGCAAGGTCCCACACCTTGAGGTTATTTCCATTGTGTCAATAGAACATTGAACTCTTGTTCAATAGGGTGCAGTTTTATGTGACAATAGAATGTGTTCCCAAAAAATTAAAATTTTGAACCCTCAATTTTTTGTTTGGTTTTAGGCTTGGAAAGGGAATAAAACCCTACTATTAGCCTTGGAACTACAATTATAAGGCTATGTTAGCACCAAGAGTAAAACTAACTTTAGCAATATGGTTGGTGATTTTTTTTAGAAATTTTAGATCATAAAATTAAAAACCCATTATAGATGATGATGTCTTGTTTTTAAATATGTAATTTATTTTTTGTTTGGACACATTTTTTACTTATAGAGGAGATGGTTTCATCCTTATTCTCTCCTCCCTATTGGATCACTCTTCTAAACTTGCCTACTAAATTTGGATTTCTCCCTCCTAAATAAAATTGGTTATTTAATTGGGTCTTTTGTTAAACTTGGTGATTCAACTTTATTTCATGGTAGTGATCTACAAGCTAAGATACAAATAGTACTTTAATTCTCTGAATCTCCTCCCTTATCAATAAGTATTATCTTTGACTCAATAATATTGATCAACCTCTCAAGTTGGAAAGAATAATATCTAAGAAGGAATTCCTCATCTCTCCTCATCCTTCTCCAAAATGGAGACCTCCACATCCTACTAAGAATATTTCTCCTACTTTCAAGGTTCACCATCCAATGTTTATCATGGAAAGCATATTTTTCAAATAACCCCCTTTAGTAGGATTGTTCATAGTAACTCCTTTGAGGAGCTTTTCCAACTCTCTTTCTATGAAGAAGAGAGATTCCTAGCAGGTGAAGAAGTTTTAACAGTCGTTCATTCATCTTTTTTAGTGGAAGAGAAATCTCTAGCTGATGAAGAAAAATTAACAATGGGTCATTCCTTTCTTAATATGGAAGAAGGATCTCTAGTAGGAGAAAATAGATTAGTGGTGAATATTTCTTCAAAGGAAACACCTCATACTTCTTCACATGAAGGAGTCCTGGAAGAGGAATAAATTTATTTACAAATCTTAGAGGATATTCTCAATAAGGTAGACAATTCCTTATTAGTAGAGAAATAAGTTGATATTACCAGTAAGAGAGAGGAAACTCTAAATTTTTTTAAGATAAAATATTTGGTAGATGATTCTATTGTTTTCCTCCCAATTTTTCAATCTCAGAGAAGTGAAGTTGATTCCACTCCAAAGAACATATGAAGAAGAAAACCAAATAGTTGAAAAACTCAAGAAGACATTGCAATAGGAATTCAATTCGCTATTGGAAAAACTTTAAGATTGAGGAGAGTATGCTTCTCTCCTCAAGCATCATGAAGGTCCTATCTTGGAATGTTAGGGGCTTAAATTCCCCTAATAAAATATTATTGATCAAGAATCATCAAGTGTCAAATCGGGGTAAGTGCATGGATCTGTGACACAATTTTGGTGTTAAATTACAAAAAAAACCCGTAAAAAGCCATATTGTGCTCGCCAAATTTGGAGAGTACAAAATTTGGTGCTTTCCAAATAGGCTTGGTAATACCAAGCCTATTTGGTGAGCGCCAATTTTTGTGCTCTCCAAATGGCTTTACCATTTAGTGAGCACCAAATCTAGCGCTCGCCAAATGGCTTGAATTTTGCAATGAATATTTGTGAATTCTTTCTTCTTCTCTTTCTCTACTAGGGAGACTATATACATGAAATAAACATTTAAGTATAAGTTGATTATTTACATGTATATAGTTTCAAGATGTTTGAGAGTGGTTTCGGATCTCTAGGAGTTATAATGCAAATTCTATTTTTAGGAAGATCCTAAAAATTTTAGACAGTCAAATTTTAGTAATCATGTCAATTTTCAGTAATCAGGAGGTCAATTTTTAGTAGTCAGCAAGTTGTATCATCTTTTTCTGTCACTCTCTCCTTCTCTCTACTCTATGTCTCCACTCCCTCTCTCTCTCCCTTCCTCAATCTCTCCCCTCTCTCTCTCTCTCTCACCCCTCTATCTCATCCCTACATCTGCCTCCCTCCCTCCCCTCTACTTCTCTCTATCTCT
>VDFB02270651.1:707093016-707227187 GCA_007258455.2 Sequoia sempervirens
AGGGAGGGAGATAGAGGTTTGTGAGAGAGAGAGATAGATAGAGTGGTGAGATAGAGAGGAGAGAGTGAGAGGGAGGGAGATATAATTATGAGATCGAGAGGAGAGAGTTAGAGAGAAATAGGGGGAAGAGAGGGATAGAGAGGGACAAAGAGTGAGAGAGAGATGTAGGTAGAGGGAGGGGGATGAGAGATAGAGAGTAGAGAGGGAAAGAGGTAGGGAGGGAGACATAGGTGAGATACAAAGTGGAGGGAGAGGTAGGTAAAAAGAGAGAGGGGAGATAGAGATAAGTAGAGAGGGAAGGATATGTAGAGAGAGAGAAGAGATAGAGAGAAGTAGAGAGAGGAGGGAGGGAGGAAGATGGATGAGAGATGGAGAGGGGGAGAGAGGGAGGAAGGAGAGAGAGAGAGGGAGTGGAGAGATAGTGAGAGAATGAGAGAGAAAGATGGATAACGGAATGGAATGGACTTAATAATGGAATGGAATGGAAAGATTCCCGAAACGAATGGAATGGACCAAAACCATTCTCAAACATCCTGAAACTATATACATGTAAATAGTCAACTTATACTTAAATGCTTATTTCATGTATATAGTCTCCCTAGTAGAGAAAGAGAAGAAGAAAGAATTCACAAAGATTCATTGCAAACTTCAAGCCATTTAGCGAGCACTAGATTTGGCACTCGCTAAATGGTAAACCCATTTGGAGAGTGCAAAATTTGGCGAGCACCAAATTTTGCACTCTCCAAATTTGGCAAGCGCAATATGGCTTTTTATGGGTTTTTTTTGTAATTTGACACCAAAATTGTGTTACAGATCCATGCACTTACCCCTATTTGACACTTGATGATTCTTGATCAATAATATTTTATTAGGGGAATTTAAGTCCCTAACATTCCAAGATAGGACCTTCATGGCACTTGAGGAGAGAAGTATACTCTCCTCAATCTTAAAGTTTTTCCAATAGCGAATTGAATTCCTGTTGCAATGTCTTCTTGAGTTTTTCAACTATTTAGTTTTCTTCATATGTTCTTTGGAGTGGAATCAACTTCTTCACTTCTTTGGGATTGAAAAATTGGGATGCAAAAAATAGAGTCATCTACCAAATATTTTATCTTAAAACTTTTTAGAGTTTCCTCTCACTCTTACTGGTAATACCATCTTATTTCTCTACTAATAAGGAATTGTCTACCTTATTGAGAATATCCTCTACTATTTGTAAATCAATTTATTCCTCTTCTAGGACCCCTTCAAGTGAAGAAGTATGAGGTGTTTCCTTTGAAGACATATTCACCACTAATCTATTTTCTCCTACTAGAGATCCTTCTTCCATATTAAGAAAGGAATGACCCATTGTTAATTTTTCTTCATCAGCTAGAGATTTCTCTTCCACTTAATGATCCGGTGGACACTTTTCAGTGGAAATTGAAGTGTCTTATTTTTCTCCAGAATCTGCACCATCAGAAAGAGCTCATTGTCCTCGTTTCAACGCAACTCGAACGGAGCGAAAAGGAGTCCGTTTGCACGAGTTATGGTCAGTCAAACCCTCGGTCAAACTGGGAACAGAGGGCGTCCAGGAAGCGAAAAAAATAATTATTTCAAAATTCAATAGAAGCAGCGTCAAGTCGAAGAGCTCGTCGAGACGATTCTGACGGCGTTCATTTTGTCGAAATCCGACATCGGAGGCTCAAGATACAGCTGGTCAAAGTTTCAGTTGACTTGGTGGACTTGAAGGTACAGTGATGATGTCATCATCCATACAGCTGACGTCAGCATGCGGTACGAAATCCGAAATGGACCAATCAGAAGTTGACACTTGGCCGTCCGTACGGTCCGTACATGTCGACGTGGCGTGATGATGTGGCAGGTGACGTTAGCAAGGTCGACGAATCGGGCGTCGACACGTGTCTTCCATACACATAGTCAGCATTTGCGTGGCACACAGGTGGTAGTGACGTGTATCTCCCATCCAATCATATTCTGCCACGTGGCAGTACAATCAGTATCTATGTGGATGTCGAGTCAGATTGTTCTTCGTATCGTATTGCGACACGTGGACGCAGAGTCAGCAATTACGTGTTTTTTCCAGCTAATCATGTCTCGCCACGTGGTGTATTCGCGGCGCGCCATGTGCCCCCTGTCATTGGATTTTTCTCCTCCATCTGGTGGTTTGTTTTTTGTTGTAAAATTGTTTCAACTGCCCGCAAAGGGCTCAAACCCGCAACCTACGCCATGTCTGTCGGCCAAGTCACCGTTGCACCACACAGCTCGCGCCTAAATGTTTATGACCACCGGTTTGTTTTGTTAACAGTTTGTTGGCAGTTAGTTTTAAAAAAATGAGCGGATGGGCATCGAACCCGGAACCACCTGGGTGCCAAAATATGTAACCACCGACGAGCCATTCGCTGGCTTTAGCATATAAATGGCACCGGTTGATTTTGTCAACTGGTTTAAAACTGAATGCCCTTATTTTTAAATAATTCCCCAAAATTATTTAACAACAATCCTTTTTTTTAAGGATTAATCAAAACTTCCCAAACAATATTAGCCTGAGAATGAATAATTGAAGGGCTTAGAATAATCATAGGGAATATATAAAGATTTATTATGTAAAAGGGGGGGATATTTTAAAGATTTTTATGTGTAAAAGGGAGATTGTAAAGATTTTTATGTAATTTTGGAGAGATAAGGAATATCTTGTAAATCAATTGGTTGAGAGCCAAATTGAGCAAATTTTATGTATTTAAAGGGGGCTTGAGGTGAGAGTAGGAATCCAAGTTTTCTTTCAGGTGACGAAGTCTTGAAGCTGTGGAGTTGTTCGAAAGAGAGGTCTTGTGGAGGTTCTTTGAGTCATTCTTGCACATCAGAGCACTGTTATGCTGCCGAAGTGCCTGGAGAATGTTTGTGGTGCTTTGTAATCTATTTTGGAGTTAATCGGATCGGTCTCTCTATTGGAGTGGACCCGGAGACGTAGTCACATTCTGTGACGAACTCCGTTATCAAGCATTGTTTGCACTTCTCTTCTTCTCTCTCTTTCTGTCTCTCATTACTTTTCTTTCTGTTATAATCACCTTGATTATGTTCTTTATGTTATTTCCTTAAGTTAATTTTGTTTTAATTAACTTGAAATAAACATTGTAAAGCATTGTAAAAGTTAAGCATTTAAACTGCAATCTAGTCTAGATCCTACACAGATCACTTAAAAAGATGAATGAACCATTGCTAAAACTTCTTCACCTACTAGGAATCTCTCTTAGCTTCATAGAAAGAGAGTTGGAAAAGCTCCTTAAAGGAGTTACTATGAACAATCCTACTGAAGGGGGTTATTTTAACAACATGCTTTCCATGATAAATATTGGATGGTGAACCTTGAAAGTAGGAGAAATATTCTTAGTAGGAGGTGGAGGTCTCCATTTTGGAGAAGGATGAGGAGAGATGAGGAATTCCTTGTCAGATATTATTCTTTCCAACTTGAGAGGTTGATCCAATATTATTGAGTCAAGGATAATACTTATTGATAAGGGAGGAGATTCAGAGAATTAAAGTACTATTTGTATCTTAACTTTTAAATCACTACCATGAAATAAAGTTGAATCATCAAGTTTAACAAAAGACCCAATTAAATAACCAATTTTATTTAGGAGGGAGAAATCCAAAATTTAGTAGGCAAGTTTAGAAGAGTGATCCAATAGGGAGGAGAGGATAAGGATGAAGATGCAGGATCAAAAAGAGGAGTCCATTGTTGCACTTGAGGAGAATGTTATTATTAATGATCCAAGGAAAAATTTAAGGATCTTATCCCTAGCCTCTCTATTTTAGAAAGTATCGAAGATAAAACCATTATAAAATAGGCAAGATTTAGAGACATCATACCAATGGTTTTTGATCCATTCTAGATATTAGAAAATATTATTTTCATGTTCCAAATTTTACCAATGTTTGCTTTGTCTTTCTAGTCTTGAGACTTGCTTGTTAGGTATGTACCTAGTAGATTGACCATTGGAGGTCTTAGAATTTTAGTCACTATTGTGTCTAATTTTAAGAATCCCTTGTGTTGATAACCTTTCTCCAGTTCATCCTTATTGATCCATTTTTTTTAAGCCATTTTTGTTCTTTTTATATCCCTCAAATGATTGGCATTCCTAAGAAAATAATCCCACCACTTTATTATACAAGACTTTTTGTGATTCCTGACTCCACCCATCGCTCCACATTTTTGTCGGTATAGGGAGGGGTCTCTCATTATCCTATTTTTACTTATTGGGTATTTGGATCTAGAAGAAACCATCTTCTCTATAAGTAAAAAATGTGTCCAAACAAAAAATAAATTACATATTTAAAAACTAGACATCATCATCTATAATGGTTTTTTAATTTTATCATCTAAAATTTCTAAAAAAAATCACCAACCGTATTGCTAAAGTTAATTTTACTCTTGGTGGTAACATAGCCTTATACTTGTAGTTCCAAGGCTAATGGTAGGGTTTTATTCTATTGTCACATAAAACTCCACCCTATTGAACAAGAGTTCAATGTTCTATTGACACAATGGAAACAACCTGAAGGTGTGGGACCTTGCATGAATGAGGTTAAATCTCTGAAGAAGGATGAATTCCTCTTCTAAACTAAGTACAAATGTGTTGGTATAACCCAACACATGAAACTATTACTTCCCTAATCTAACAAATCACAACGGAAAAGGGATAACAAGGGAACATGAAATGAAAGGAAGGTGATGCACCAAGATAGAAGTTTGTTTCTTCATTCTTCTAAACAACTTAATACATCAATAAAATAGCGAAAACACATACAAAGACATGAATGTAAAAGGATTTTACTCAAACATGCAAGAGATAACAATGACAATAGTTTAACTTTACTAACATAAAATCTTAGAAGCAATATTTACAATGGTAGAATTCAAAAATTACAATGTCTACAAGAGAAAAAATCTAGAGGAGCTAGTGAAAGAATAACCCTTGAAATGAATACATTTATTTCCTTTATAGATTAGGCATAACTTAGAAGAACAAACCAAGCCCTAACCCTAACTAGGGTTAGCAATGAATTTTGTGTGTGAAAGATTTGAGCCATTTTGTGAAAATCGCTACTAAGGCATGGATTAGTCAAGAAAGTCAACAATCATAAATTAATGAGCATGGCTACCCATACAATCCATCTGCAGAAAATAGAGAATGTATTTAATGTCATCCTTGAAGTCCAGGAATCAAATTTGGTCACCGTGGAGTGGTTGCACATTAATGGAATCACCTAGAAAAATATGTCAAAATGCTAAAAGGTTGGGGTGTTGGGCCCGAAAGGAAGCATTTTCAAGAATGAATTAAATGGACTAGACCCCCCCAAAAAAAAAACTAGAATGTCAAAGGGTCAAGAATCAAGGTCCTGCGATATACATCTTTCTTTCTGATGAGGTGATCAAGTTAGAGTGTTGAAGGGACCAAAAAATAGGTCCTACCAATATTGCATTCTCTCCTCGATACATCACCTTCAAAATGTCGAAGGGACCATCATCTAGGTCCCATCGAAATTCATCTGTCCCTTTGATGGAGAGATCTTTCCATCCATTGGAATGTTGAAGGGACTGCAAAACAACTCCATCTAATATTGTATTATCTCCTCGACGAGGACCCTCAGAGATTGGGATTTGAGTGAGGTGTTTACCGCATACCAAAAGAGAAGAAGAAGTAACCATGAAGTCCAAAGGAACCATCGGGGTTGGAGAGAAGGGTTACCTCTTAATGATGAAAGCTAAGAGTTAAAGGAGAAGGCCGAAGGCCAATGTCTAAAAACTTGACACTTATCTAAAATTTCAAAGAAAAGAGTGAAAGTGAGAAGGGAGAAGGAATAAAGCGAAAAGTTTGAAGTCCAAAAGCAAGAGGTGAGATTTTAGATATCGAAGGTTGGGAGGAATGCTTATGCCTTGCGAATTGAAAATGGTAAGAGGGAAGAGGTGAGTGTAAAAGATGACACTCGAGGGCTGATAGAAGAAAGGTGAAAGTGGAAGAAGAGAGAGATTGGTAAGGGGTAAAGGGTAAGGCCAAAGGCCGACACCCGAAACACTCAAAAGAAAAAAGGGAAGGAAGAGGAGAAGGAGAAAGAGCGATGGAGAAAGCATGCAAGAAGTAGGTAAGAGACAGCTCAAAAACCCAAAAATTTGGGACTTAGCCAATTTTTAGGAAACTTCAAGGAGAAAACATGCAAGATGGCCCATGGGGAATCTCTCAGATTGGTTATCAATGATGGGACATCAAAGGGGGGCATGGAATGCCAACATTAATGGTGACTTCTACGAGATGTTTACTTGCTAATCATGGGATCTAGAGGCCTTATCAGTCCATTGGGCACAAAGTCATGAGGGTAAAAATTCAATAGTTGGGCCTCCTCAAAGAAAAACAAAACATGTGCCAACTACACTTGGAGGAAAGCATGGAAGCTAGAACATACATTCCATTAAGGAGAATACAGGGTGTGCAAATGCACTTCATGGAAATCAAGATATTTACAATATATACACAAACTAATAGAAATCAAAGAATGGAAGCTTGCCTCTATGAAAGATGAACCTTTTGAAGGTGTTGATCTCCATTAAACCATAGTTGCAGACCTCACCCACTTGCAACCACTAAAAAATTCTACCAACATTCGTATAACTGCACAAAATGCCTACAAGGTGAAGGATCACTTCACTGTAAATTTTTCCATTGTAGGGGAACCATATGATGTAAGTGTCACTCATATAACACTGGTGCCTTAGGTGAACATACAACATCAGGGGTGAGCCTTTTTGAGGATGGGTCAACATCCAAGAGAAAACCTTCTGTAGAGGGAAGAGAACTCACCTCACAAAAGAAATAGGCCAATGTCAACACCGTTGACCTCCTCAATGCATGAGCTAAAAAAAAAGGAGAATTTCCAGCTCACATGGTGATGTAAAATATGCCAAATATGATTTTTGATCTGTACAAGGAAATGCTTATTCATGCATCTCAAATGAAAATCTTTGAATCTCAAGCATACTATCAAATTGAGCAACGAGAGAATCACTCTCCAAACAAATGTGTGGATGCTCAATGGTGGATTTTTTAGTGTTTTGGTTCCATGTGAAGCATTCTAACTTAGTCACATTTTCCTTAATTCCAAAGGTCACATCTTCATCATGAATGAAGACCTCATATTCAACATTGCTACATCCAAGGACAACAAAAAACCAACAAACATCATAATTACTTGTATTGATACACACTTCATCAACACATACCTCATATTTGTCAGACACCTTGGGTGAAGAACTAAAATTGTTGAGTTTTCTCTCTATTTTAATTTCCTCTTGGAAACTAGCTACAAAAAAATTAAACTATTGGTATGTAATGGTTGTCACGTCCTCTTTTGTTTCCTTACTGTTATGCTACTACCCACAAAGCTCCTCTTTTGGGGGTGATGATTTGATATTTAAACCCGAACAAAAGGTTTCTATAACATCCCAAAAGAGGTCCTCCACCTCAAAAGTGCAAACCTCAATAGATTGTACATCTTCATCCACTATAATAGGGGTTGAACATGCTTTCCATTTCTGCTGCTCCAAAACCATCGAGTTTTCTTCATCCATCAAGCCAGGACTAAGCTGCTCGAATGCTTCTACCAATGTAGGTATATGTGATCTATCCTCCTCATCTTCAATAAAACAAGGGAGGAAATCAAATGAGAGGACTAATTCCTCCATTGTATCATATTTCTCTATATTCTTAATGTCTTGTTGCTGCAACACTATTTCATCTTAATTTTCTTATTGCAACAAACCAAGACACTCATTGTTTTGAGCACATGAAGGCTCCTCAAGAACAACCTCTTCACTCCTAGCCCAAAACTGCTTCTTCCTTTGTTCTTCCTACTAATTAGGATCCCATACCACAAGTCCACTTTTAAAGAGTGAAATAGGGAAAAAGGGAGCAAAATAGTTAAAAGGGCATTGAAACTCTTATTGAATCTTTGGAAGGGGCTGGTCAATAGGAATAAAAGATTGAGCCTCCTCAAGGATAGGCTCTTGTGATGAATGGAGGCTCACAAAACTTAGGATCTCCAACATAGAAGATCCTCTCGATGGAACAAGAGGTTGTATTGGAGTTTCAAGGGGTTGACTAGGATTGTTGAAACTAAAAATTTTGTGCTTGCAAACCTCTTCCACAATAGTTTTCTCTAAAACAAAAGGAGGGCTAAAAGGAATTTCAAGAGGCTTTCTAGGTTTCTTGAAATTCACAAACTTATGCTTTCTTACCTCCTCCTTAGCAGACTTTTCTTGAATTGATGGAGGTGTTTGTTTGAAACTAGACACACAAGGGGCTGCCTATGTCTTGGGCATTTGTTCTAGAGCAAGGTTGAGTCTAAGTTTCTCTTTCCTAGCAACAACATCATTTATTAAATACTCCTCTTGTTGGTTTCTTTGTGCCTCCATCTGCTGCTCATACCTCCACTAAGCTTCTATATTTTTCTATTGAGGATAGTGAGCTTCATGTACAAGCTCATCATGTTGTGGGAACAAAACTTCTGCCCCTAATAGGCTTGATTAGCCCACTCCTCCTATTGTAGGTCAAACTCTTGTTGTCTCTGAAGATCATCAATTTTTCTATTGAAATCAAGCAAAATGCTTGTGATTTCACTTGCACTTATCAAAATTTTAGGGTTGAGTAGGAGAGAAACAAGGCTTATTTTGAAAATGATGAATCTCTTGGGGTTGCTAATAAGAATATGTAGGCATCCAAGAAGATTGAGTAGGGTGGGGTGGGTGGTATGCATTTTGAGAAGGTTGAGAACCCACAACAATGTTGTTCTTTGGAATGAAATGGGAGGTATAACCAACTTGATATGGCTGATTGGGAGGAACAAAGTTGGCATTATCATCAAATGGTGGAGTGTACATGTGGTTTCCATTATAATATGACATTTTAATGCATATGAAACACCTCAAAAATTACAAAATAGGAGAAAAGTTGAAGATCACCACTTCCTCAATGGCATGAAATGAAACTAGGCTGCTTGAACCAACTAATTTTGAACAGAGTCACCATGGTGTTTAAAGATATGCCTCAAAAGGCAAGATGCATTGAAAAAAACAAAAAATTCTTCAATGGAGAGAAGTAGTCCCTCCAGGTGTGCCAAAAACTATTGTCACATAAATCTGCACCCTACTAAACAAGATTTCAGGGTTCTAATGACACAATGGAAATAACCTCAAGGTGTGGAACCTTGCATGAATGAGGTTGAATCTTTGAAGAAAGTTGGATTCCTCTTCTAAATTAAGTGCAAATGTGTTGGTCTAACCCAACACATGAAACCTATTACTACCCTAATCTAACAGATCATAGAGGAAAATGGTTAGAAGGAAAACATGAAATGAAAGGAATGTGATGCACCAAGATAGAAATGTGTTTCTTCCTACTTATAAAAAAAATACATCAATAAAATGACTAAGAAAAATACTTAGACACAAAGGTAAAAGGATTTTAATCAAACATGCAAGAGATAACAATGATAATAGTTGAACTTTATTAATATAAAAGCTTAGAGGCAATCTTTACAATGGAAGAATGCAAAAAATATAGTGTATGCAAGAGAAAAACCCTAGAGGAGCCAACAAAAGAACAACAGGTGTGAAATGAATACATTTATTTCCTTTATAGATCAGGCATAACTTAGAAGAACAAACCAATCCCTAACCCTAACTAGGGTTAGCAATGAAGTCTGTGCATGAAAGATCTGAGCCATCTTGAGAAAATTGTGACTAGGGCATGGATCAGTCAAGAAAGTCAAAAATCACCAATCAATGAGCATGGGCACCCATACAATCCATTTGTAGAAGTTAGAGAATGTATTTAATGTAATCCTTGAAGTTCAAGAATCAAATCTGGTCACCATGGAGTGGTTGCACATTAATGGCATTTCCTAGAAAAAAATGTCAAAATGTTGAAAGGTTGGGATGTTGTGCCCAAAAGGAAGCCTTTACAAGCATGAATTAAATGGACCAAACCCTTGAAAAAGCATCACTAGAATGTCAAAGGGACAACCATCTATGTCTATTGATATACATCTTTCTCTTCGATGAGGTGATCTTTCTGGAATGTTAAAGGGACCACAAAATAGGTTTCGTCGATATTACATTATCTCCTCGATACACCACCTTTAGAATGTTGAAGGGACCATCATCTAGGTTGCATCAAAATCCATTTGTCCCTCTGATGAAGAGATCTTGTCCTCCATCAGAATGTCAAAGGGATTGTAAAACAACTCACTCCAATATTGTAGTCTCCTTGACGAGGACCCTTAGAGATTAGGCTTCGAGTGAGGTTTCTATTACATACCAAAAGAGAAAAAGGAGAAGGAACCACAAAGTCCAAAAGAACCATCAAGGTCAAAGAGAATGGCTACCTCTTAATAATGAAAGCTAAGAGGCAAAGGAGAAGGCCAAAAGCCGACATCCAAAAACTTGACACTTAGCCAAATTTTCAAAGAAAAGGGCGAAAGTGAGAAAGGAGAAGGAATAAAGTGAATTAAGTTTGAACTCCAAAAGAAATAGGTGAGATTTTGGAGATCGAAGGTTGAGAGGAAGGCATACGCCTTGCAAAGTGAAAATGGTAAGAGGGAAGAGGTAATTCTGAAATATGACACTTGAAGGCCGATAGAAGAAAGGAAAAAATGGAAGAGGAGATAGATTGATAAGGGGTAAAGGGTAAGGCCGAAGGCTGAAACCTAAAACAATTAGAAGAAAAAAGGAAAGAGAAGGAGAAAGAGTGATGGTGAAAGCATGCAAGAAGTGGGTAAGTGATAGCCCGAAAACCCAAAAATTTGGGACAACCAATTTTTAGGAAACTTCAAGAAGAAAACATGCAAGATGGCCCATGGGCAATCTCTCAGATTGGTTATCAATGATGGGACATCAAAGGGGGGCATGAAATTTTAACACATACCTACTTTAAATTGCGTACCTATTCTAAAATAGAATGCGTACATGTTATTAAAATGAATAAGTATTTATTTATAATTAGCCGATAGGATATATATGTGAACTTTGGTCAGAATTTTCATCAGCCTTCCTGGTTTTTAACCTTTCTAGTGGTTAGGAAAAAGGTGGCAAATGTTTTCTTATTTTTTAATAAAAGTGCTTGGAGCACATTTTGAAGCATTTCAGCATTTGGTGCCGGTCAGGAAAAAGGTGGCAGATTTTTTGGTGCGTGGATAGAGAAGGCCAACAAAGTTAAATGCTAGTTGGCATCAACATTAATTATTGTGTGGTTTCTGTGTAGTGGTGATGGTTGTAATAACACTTGCTATTTAAAACCTCAAGAACATA
Source organism: Sequoia sempervirens (assembly GCA_007258455.2). Lineage (NCBI taxonomy): Eukaryota > Viridiplantae > Streptophyta > Pinopsida > Cupressales > Cupressaceae > Sequoia > Sequoia sempervirens. The sequence continues at coordinate 707,104,376 of VDFB02270651.1, forward strand.
GCAAATTTCTACATAATTTTTGATAAGGCATTGTTGGGTGTCGCTATGTGGCTTTACCTGCTATCAGAGCTGTGAGCGAGGAGGGAAAGCTTCTGTGAAGGTGCAAGTTTGATCAACCATTGTCTAGCTTTTGTGAAGGTGGTTGGAGGTTATTTTGTGTTTTTTGCATGGGGTAATGGTTGAAAAAGTAATACAAAAGTGTCGGCTATGATAATTTTTTCCCATTTTTGCAGGCATTTGAGAAACAAGGTAGTGGAGAGAAAGCAAGCAAGAAGAGGTGCATTTGAAGCAAGCGGGAAGAGGTGCATATTGGAAAAACCCTTTGTGATTTTTTGTGTTTTTTGGGTTTTTTCATCTGTGTCGTTGTTGAAACCAATATTGTTTGCTTTATGGCTTCCGTATTGTGGCTATGGTTGCAATGGAATAAAATAGTTAATGTTATACAATTTATGTTAATTTCCATAGGGAATTGTTGATTGTTGTTCTCTAACTTAGGCTATATTGTTTTATTTTCAATAGGGTGCTATTGAAAAGGCTATATTGTTTCATTTTCGATAAGGTATTGTTGAGAAATGGCTATATTGTTTATTAAAACCAATGTTGTTTCATTTATGGTTCATGGTTTGTGGTAGGCTATATTGTTTCATTTATGATAACGTACTATTGATTGTTTCAATTTTCGATAAGGTGCTTTTGAGAAAAGACTATTATTTGTTAAAACGAATATTGTTTCATTTATGGTTCGTGTTTTGTGGCTATGGTTTTGCATGGATTTATTACTGTGATTTTTTGTGTTTTGTGGGTTTCTCCATCTGGGTCACTGTTAAAACCAATACTGTTTGATTTATGGCTTCCATTTTGTGGCTATGGTTGCAACACAATAAAATAGTTAATGCTATACAATTTATGTTGATTTCCATTAGGCATTGCTTATTTTTTTTCTCTCGCTTAGGCTATATTGTTTCATTTTTGATAAGGTGTTGTTGAAAAGGCTATATTGTTTCAATTTTTGATAAGGAACTATTGAGAAAAGAGTATATTTTTGCATGGGTTTGTTACTATGAATTTTTGTGCTTTGTGGGTTTTTCCATATGGGTTGCTATTGAAACCAATATTGTTTGATTTATGGCTTCTGTTTTGTGGCTATGGTTGCAACACAATAAAATAGTTAACGTTATATAGTTTATGTTGATTTCCATAAGGCATTGTTGAAATTTTTGTTCTCTCTAGCTTAGGCTATATTGTCTCATATTTTATAAGGTGCTATTGAAAAGGCTATATTGTTTCAATTTTCAATAAGGTGTTGTTGAGAAAAGACTATATTGTTTGTTAAAACCAATATTGTTTCATTTATGGTTCGAGTTTTGCGGCTATGGTTTTGCATGGGTTTGTCACTATGAATTTTTGTGTTCTATGGGTTTCTCCATCTGGGTTGTTTCTAAAACCAATATTATTTGATTTATGGCCTCCATTTTGTGGCGATGGTTGCAACTCATTAAAATATTTAATGTTATATAGTTTATGTTGATTTCCATAGGGCATTGTTGATTGTTACATTCTCTAGATTAGGCTATATTGTTTCATTTTTGATAAGGTTTTGTTGTAAAGGCTATATTGTTCCATTTTCAATAAGGTACTATTTAGAAAAGACTATTGCAATGTAATAAAATAGTTAATGTTATAAAATTTATGTTGTTTCCCATAAGGCATTATTGAGTGTTGTTCTCTACCTTTGGCTATATTGTTTCATTTTTGGTAAGGAAGTCTTGGGAAAATAATTTTTGCATGTGCGAGGTTATTTTTGTTTATTTTATGCATGGGTTTGTTATTGTGAATTATTCTATTTTGTGAGTTTCTCCATCTGGGTCATTGTTGCAATCAATATTGTTTCATTTATGGCTTCCATTTTCTGGTGATGGTTGCAACGCAATAAAATAGTTGATGTTATAAAATTTATGTGGTTTTCCATAATGTATTGTTGAGTGTTGTTCTCTAGCTTTGGATAAATTGTTTCATTTCTGATTCACAGTAAAATAGTAAATGTTATAGACTTTATGTTGTTATCCATAAGGCATTGTTGACTGTTGTTCTCTAGCTTTGGCTGTATTATTCTATTTTTGATAGGTTACTATTGAAAATATAATTTTCTAGGTTTCTGTTGAAACCATTATTGTTTCATTTAAGGCTTTCATTTTGTGGTGATGGTTGCAACACTATATAGTTTATGTTGTTTTCCACAAGGCATTGTTAACTGTTGTTCTCTATCTTTGGCTATATTGTTTCATTTTTGATATGCAACAAAATAGTTAATGCTATAGAGTTTATGTTGTTATCCATAAGGCATTGTGGATTGTTGTAACATACATTTCCCACCACTGTGATCAATGGTGAAACTGATGTTTCTTAATGCACTTAATATAGAGCCTATCATTCTAAGTTATGAAACCATAGCAATATAAAAGAAAGACATATGAAACAAAAAATTATGAACCCACATGTAGTAGCAATATACTCTACACTTAGCCAACACAAGAAGATTAAAACCACAGTAATCAAATGACAAAATTATGAAACCTCTTGTTTTTTGGTTTTCCCTTATTGTGTGTTTCAACGCATTCATTGCATTTTCTAGTGCATCTAGGAAATTTTATAGCACATTCATGCCATCTTTTAGCACATCCATTCCCTATTCTGGTGCATCTAAGTCAGTTTCTAGTGCACTTGGTCCATCGTTTAGTGCATCTAATCCATTTTCCAGTGCATTTGTTCCATCTTTCAACGCATTTGCAAACCCTTTTAGCGCATCCACTATAGATCACCTAGTTGAAATCACATTTAGGAGGGGAATTCTAGCACATCCTTGCTTTATCTTAGCACATTTGATTAGTTTACTAGTGCATCTAGGTCACATTCTAGAGCATTGGTTCTCTATTCTGGCACATCTGCAAAATTGTCCAATGCATTCACCTACAAAATACCAAGTCAAAATCACACACTTAGGGGTAGTCTAGCGCATCCCTAGCTTTCTGTGGCGCATTTATTCCATTTTCTAGTGCATTTGAGTTATTTTCTAGTGCATTGAATCTAGATTTTAGCGCATTTCAATATTTTCTCTAGCACATTTGGTCTATCTTTTAGTGCATTGAGTCAATTTTCTAGCGCATCTTGGGTACAATCTAGCACATCTAGTCTATTTTCTAGTGCATCTATGCAATATTTTAGTGCATCCATATCCCATTTTAGCACATCCAATAAATTCAAAACCAGAGAGCTAAATTCCCTATTTGTTCGTCAATTTAAACCAGAATTAAGGATCACTACTAGCATAGAATCATTCCTTAGTCACACCAGTGCTTTAAACTTGTTAAAATTGACATCTACAAGTGAAATTCTTCAAACTAAACCAAGATCTAACACCTTAAAGTTCCTAAACATCAAATCAAACCTCTAATTGTTAAGCTAAGTTTCATCATAAGGATTTGTCATCCTCCATCATGAAACAAAGTTGTATAATCATATTAAACTTAGTCTCATCAATAGAATTTTTCATTCTATTTTACTTAGTCTTTATCCTTGGCACTCTTCCAAACAAAGATCAAAAGTTTAGTCAAATTATAAAACATGTATTCCTGTTCAAACAAGATCCCAAAAACAAAAACTCAAGGGAAAAGAACTTGAAACTCAAAACCTTGAAACTTAGAACACCATGGCTGAGGCTGAAGAAAATCCTTTCCATAAAATCCACCAATTTGAAGGTAAGTAAATAACTAAGGAAGACATCCAACATGCTCAACAAGATCCAAATTTCCACAAGTTCTTAGAAAATATTTTTGAAAGAGATGGGGAAAAATACTTCTTAATGCTGGCTAATCAAGGTATCAAACTTCCACATTACTTTGATGTTAATCAATTGAAAGCACCCCCTAAAAAGAATGAAAATGATCCATCAAATACAGATCCAGTGGCTGCCTTAACTCATCAAATGAAAAAACTCCAACAGTAGATTCAAGACATGCAAAGGGGAACCTCAAAAAGATACTTGATACAAGACATTTTCCCCTATCCTTTTGATCAAAATATCAACATGATTCCTTTTCCCAAACATTGTGAATTCCCAAAGTATGATAAATACAATGGTAAAACAGATCATATAGATCATGTAAGGGAATTTCAAACCACAAGTATTTAATTTGCACACGAAGAAACTTGATGAGATTGGTCCCACACAGTCTAGGGGGAGAATGCCTAGAATGGTTCTCCAAACTTGCACCACCAATTAAAACCTTTGAAGAGTTGGATAATAAATTCAACACCAAATACTCCTACAACATCCAACATGATAACAATGAAAGATCTTTGCAATACAAAACAAAAAAAGGGTGAATCATTCCTCATATTTTTGCAAAGGTGGAGAAGATTGTTTGCAAGATATTCTCGTCCCATACCTAAAAAGGAAAAGATGGAAATTTTTATTGACAATCTAACTGATGAGATGAGCTATAGGCTTGAATTACAATGTCCACCTACCTTTGAGAAATTGATTGAAAATGGAATCAAAATCAAAGAAGCTTTGGTCAAAAGAGGAGTCATAAAAATTTACAATGAAAAAAACTCATCAAGCTCCTCTAATAATTACAACAAAAATGATAAACCAAAGTTTTGGAAAAGAAACAAGAATGTTGGTAATAATGATGCGTCAGTTGAAACACAAAATGTAAAACTAGTATTTAACTTGACAATAGCTGCCACTAAGACCAATAAAAAAAAATCCCAACTAGTAGTCAAAACAACCAAAATGCTAATAAAAACAACAATCAAAGAAATGTTGAAGCTAAACAACCACCTTATCAAACCTCATCAAATCTAAGATGATTCAAACCTTTGGGGCAGTCATTGGAATTAGTATTAAGGGAGGTTCTTCCAGCTAAGGTTATAACATTACCAGAAGCAAGAGATTGGGAACCAATAGTTAAGCCTTCTTGGTGGAATGATGCACATTATTGTGACTTTCACAGAAACAAAGGACACAAGACAAATGATTGCATGCAACTAAAACATTTGATATAATATTTGATTGATAACAAGACAATATTTGTGGAAGGACCCCAAATGAATGCTGATCATGGAACATTCAAGCATCCTTTTCCGAACTACGAAAAGGGGGAGTCCTCTTCATCAAATTCCAAGGGGAAAAATGTAAACTATGTTTATGATTCTACCATTTATTATGTTGAGGTAGTTGAGCATCAAACTAAGGACATTGAAAGTAAGGGCCAAAGAAACACTATTACAATTGAAAACCATCACCATGATATCAACACCCAATCACATCAAATCAATGATATCATACTAATCAGAGAATGCCAAACCAAGGATATCAAAATCAAGGGCCAAAGAGACATTATTACAACTGAGATTTTGATTAGTGACATCATAATTGAGTATGAACAAAGCATTGTCATAGCTGAAACTCATCTTCATGATAGCAATAGCAAATCACATCAAATCAATGACATCATACTAATAAATTTGATCACAAAGGTTGCAAATGATAATCAGATTAATGTCATTAAAATCAGAGAAAAAAAAGATGATCAACTAGTCAATGCAACCACAAGAGAGAAGCCAAAGTAATATTGAAAGGAGCTACCTCTAAAAGACCCAATGATGCCCCTGCAACTCAATACAACATAGTTGATCAATTGTAGAGAATAGTAGCTCAAATATCCATCTTGGAACTCCTTAAAATTTCACCATCTCACAAAGAAATCCTAGAACAAGCTCTAGTAGCCACCACGATACAAAATGATCTAGAGGTTTTCCAATTTCAAGCTATGTTGGGACACTTGATCGCACCTCATTTTCTATCATTTTATGAACATGATGATGTATCAATAAATCATCCACATAATGTTTCCCTTCACATTGAGGTTTTAATTCACAAACATCGGGTCAAATGTGTTCTAATAGATGGTGGAGCTGGCCTAAATATCTATACTTTAAAACTTATCCATGCACTTGGATATTTTGAAAATTTGATTGATGCTAGAAGAAAAATAACAATCAAAACCTATGATGATGAAGAGAGATCTTCCCAAGGACTAATTGTGCTACCAATTCAAGTGGGACTGGTTGTAAAAGATATAGTTTTCCAAGTGTTAGATAAGGAGTTGACATACAATATACTCTTGGGACGTCCTTGGATTCATGAGATGCAAGCAGTGCCGTCAACGTATCACGAGTGTTTGGAATTTCCTTTCAACGGGCAAGAAATCACCATTTCAACTAATTCCAACAATCCACAATATTGCAATACACTCAAAACAACCCAAGATACTTTTGTGCCACATAACAGGGAAGCTCCAACTCCTAGTTCATCCCTAATTCATCCAACAATGAAAGATAACTAAATTCCTTGTCAAAATGGGTTGAAAAAAAGGATCAATCAAAAGATAAGGGTATCCGTGATTCTAATCCATCAAACAATGAAAGTCCATCAAATTCTTTGTCAAACTAGCCCGAGGAAAATGTTTAGTCAAAAGATAAGGGTAGTAGTGATTCCACTCCATCAAATTGGGAAAGTAAACTAAATTCCTTATCAAAATAGGTTGAAAAGATCCAATTAAAGGACAAAGGCATGGGGGAATATTTGTTTGAGCAATCATTGTGTCTTTCACAGCTACTATCTTCACCTAAGTCATATGGGCAACCATCCACATCAAAACAACAATCCTCAATACCAACCACGCTCTTTGATAACAAGTTTGTAGAAGTAGGCACTTTAGTGGATGAATCAAAAGACAAGGATGTTTTAAATTGGTTGTACAAAGATGAAGAAGCATCTCAAGCATCAAATTCCAATGTGCTAACTGAACCATATGGTAAAGGTTTCACAATCTTAGAAAAGATAGGATATTATGGAAAAGGTTCTATTAGCAAAAGAAAAGAGGGTATCATTGAACCAATTCAACCTATCACAATGAACTCAAAGGAAAAAATAGGACTAGGATACAGAGAATAATTAAAAGAAGAAACCAGGTAGCAAATTGTTGAGGGAATCCTTCAATTGAGAGATAGTTTTGAAATGGATTCCAATGAATATGAATGGGATTCCCTCTCTGAAGAGTCTTGTCATGATAAAGAAATTGATGTGATAAAAAAGTATGCGCCAACACATATGGAGGGACACAGCTCGATTTCTAGACCTCTTGAATTTTTATCACAACATATCAATGACACAAGTCAAGACGATCAAACTTCAAGCAAGATAGATCCTTCGGAAGAGAGTAATATCATAGACCTCGATATTGCTATTGGAAAATTTGATGACATTGCCATCATGACACTCACCCCTTTTGACCTTAGCCAATTTGATGATTCCTTTCCATTAGTACACCCCCAACTAATTGATTGGGACCAAACTGAGCTGCTTGACATACTTGTCTTTCCAAATGATGACACCATTATGAGCTTCCTTTGCTCTGACAATCTTGAAACATGTTCCATCATCGAATCTCATAACAAAGCTTTAGATAAGGGGAGTGCCAAATCTTCCAGTTAAAAAATGAATATAAAAAATAGATCTAATGGTGAAAACCATTTAATGGCAATATTAGATCAAGAAAAAGTAAAAATAAAGAGCACATCTCAAGGTGAAAACCTCTTTGAGGCACCGAGAGATGGAATATTTGACACTCTTCCCCAACACTATCATGAGAGATCTTCAGTGCTGGCTAAGCCCACACAATCCATCAACATTGGCATAATTGAAACAATCAAGACTCTACATCTAGCAACATCCATGATAGAGGAAGAAAAACCAAGCTTCACTAAGTTATTTGAAGAGAGACAAGCCAAATTTGCTTGGTCCTACGTTGATATGCCAGACATAGATCTAGATCTTATCATGCACCATTTATCTCTACCACTTGGAGTGAAGCCAGTGAAATAAAAATTGAGAAAAATACATCCACATGTCGCCCTCTTGGTGAAAGCTGAATTGAAGAAGCTATTGGACGCAAGATTTATCCATCCTATTGATTATGATGAATGGATCTCCAACATTGTACTAGTTTCAAAACTAGACTACAACATTAGGATATGTACGAATTTTAGAGATCTTAACAGGGCTTGTCTGAAAGATGATTTTCCTTTGCCTAACATTGACATCATCGTGGATTTGATAGGGGGTCATGCAATGCTATCACTTATGGATGAATTTTTAGGTTACAACTAGATAAAAATAGTACCAAAAGATCAAGAGAAAATTGCTTTCACATGCCCATGGGGTACTTTTTGTTGGAACATCATGCCTTTCGGATTGAAAAATGCTGGGGCTACCTATCAGCGGGTGATGACCACTATCTTTCATGACATGATGTACACCTTTATGGAGGATTACGTAGATGACTTGTTGGAAAAATCCTACATTGGAGAGGGAAATCTGGAAATCCTAGATAAAATCTTTACTAGGTTGGAGAAATTCAATGTGAGATTAAACGCCAAGAAATGCGTATTTGGTGTGACATCAACTAAATTTTTGGGATATATTGTATCAACCAAAGGCATTGAAGTGGATCATGTGAAAGTAAAATCCATCATGGAGATGCCTCCTCCCAAGAATATCAGTCAACTTAGATCCTTACATGGATGATTAGGAGGTTCATCGCACAACTGGAAAATAAAACTCATCCTTTTAATCACTTGCTACACAAGAATGTTTCTTTCAAATGGGATGAAAAATGTGAGGTAGCTTTTAACCAATTGAAGTAGTATCTAATGTCACCACCCATACTGGTACCGCCAACTGAAGGAAAACCATTATTACGTTACATGGCAACAACAAAGGTATCTTTGGGCACTCTACTAGCACAAGAAGATTTCGCGGGAAAAGAAAGGGCTATTTATTACATCAACAAAAACTTGAATGGATATGAGATCAATTACACATTTATTGAAAAAGCTTGTCTAGAAGTAGTATTTTCTACTAAAAAACTAAGACATTACATGTTACCTCACACCATCAAACTCATAGCTAAAATTAATCCATGGAAGTATCTACTCAGCAAAGCTGCCTTGACAGGAAGACTAGCCAAGTGGGTAATGATATTGAGTGATTTTGATATCTAGTATGTGGGAAGGAAAGCAATCAAGGGCCAAGCCATAGTGGATCAATTAGATGAAGAATCATTACAAGACGATCATCCCATGAACATTGAGTTTCAAGATGCTAATGTCCTTACAGTGTCAACACAATAGTGGATGGTATATTTTGATGGATCTTACATGCAACATGGATCAGGTGCAGGAATCTTGTTTGTCATGCCACAAGGACACACCATTCCAAAGTCCTATAGGTTAATTTTTCCTTGTACTAACAACATAGTTGAGTATGAAACATTGATCATTGGTATCAAGACAACTGTAGAGTGGAAAATCATAGAGTTATAGGTCTATGGAGATTCTCAATTGATCATAAATCAAGTGAATGATGACTGCCAGAATAAATATGATAAATTGATGCCATATAAAAGAATGGTTGATGACTTCAAAAATTACTTTGTGGAGATCAAATTTGAGCAGATTCCCAGAGGAGACAACAAAGCTACTAATGCTATGGTGACCATTGCCTCTCTTATGCAAATACCTAAAAAATGAGCCCGTTATGAGTTCATGGTGGAACAACTGTTTAACCCTGCCTATGATAACCCTGAATCCCACATCATATACCATCTAGTCAAGGTTGATGCTTCTATCTATGAGAAAATCTACACCTATCTATGAGACAATACCTTACCACCGGATTTATCCCAAAACCAAAAATGTAACTTTATTCGACAAGTAGTTCGACATACCTTGATGGTCGATGCACTTTACCGACAAGGTCTTGATGGTACTATCCTTCAGTGTCTAGAACGTAATGAAGTCAGAGCTGCTTTATGCAAGGTTCATGAAGGTATCTATGACACACATTCAAGTGGTTTAACTCTCGCTAAAAAACTCCTATGTTTGGGGTATTATTGGCCGAATATGGAGGAGTCATTTCAATTTGTCAAGAAGTGCCAAAAATGTCAAATCCATGGAAACTTGATACATGCACCAACACAAGAACTACAACCGTTCACATCCACATGGCCTTTTTGTCAGTGGGGATTAGAACTTGTAGGTAAGATTCATCCACCTTCATCCAATGGACACAAATTCATCATCATAGCCACAAAATATTTTATAAAGTGGATTGAACTTGTTCCCCTAACCATAATCACAGGAAGAAAAATAGCATCCTTCATCTTGAATTACATCATCTGTCGGTATGGCATTCCTCAGTCTATTGTCATTGACAATGGTAGACCTTTCAAGAATCAGGACATCCAAGAAATTTGTGAAAGGTTTCATATCCAACATCGATTTTCTACACCATACTACCCTCAAGGAAATGGCCAAGAAGAGACCTCAAACAAAACCATCATGAAAATATTGAAGAAAACTATCAACAATGTTGGATGTGATTGGCACATTCAATTGAATCCTGCTCTATGGGCATACCGAACCAGTATCCACACCCTAACATAAGCTACACCCTATGCTTTAGTCTATGGATTAGAGGCCATTCTACCTATTGAGGTTGAGCTACCATCACTCTGTGTGTCACTAAAGGGGATCATTTTAGATGAATATTATTAGGTGTCTAGGCTACAAGAGTTGGAACTGTTGGATGAAAGTCACCAGGAAGTTGTGGATCACCTGAAATCCTATCAACAAAGGATGTCAAGGAGCTACAATCATAGAGTCAAACCAAGAACATTTTAGGTTGGTGACTTAGTCTTGAAAGAAAATCCTTGTAACCAACAGTATCGAGAAAAGAAGGGGAAATTTGAACCAAACTAGCTAGGTCCCTTTGTCGTGGTATGAGTCTTTGGATCTGGAGAATATTAGCTATCCACACCTGAAGGTGATTTGTTTGAAGAACCCATCAACAACCTACATCTCAAGAAGTTCTACATCTAATTCATCCAGTGCAATGGAAAAAGTCCTAAAAAAATGCAAAAAAAAATCATAAAATGTCTTGAAAAAATACAAAAAAAAAGCAAAAAATTGGAAAATACAAAAAAAGTGAAAAATCAGAAAAACCAAAAAAATCATATAATCTAAAAAGTGGAATAAAAACAAGTAGTGAAAACTTGGAAACAAGTGCTATTTGTGATAGATTAGCTTTTCCATCTATTTGAGCATGTAGACCATTCACTTTCGGTTTCATTATGTTGGAAATATGTGTCTCAATCATCACAGGCTGAAACCTCTACTGGAGCCAAGTCGGTGTGACAACTCTTATGTCTGGCTGACTAGTAGCTCTAATCTTGTTGTATTGTTTAGGTCGCTGTGACCTTGGAGGAGTCTCACTGAACAGTTACACTTTAGAGTCTATCACTGTGACAAGAAGCATTCAGGGTGACTTCTGATTGACAGTGGAGATCGTTTGGCTGACAAGCCATTCAATCGTTTGTCATTGAGACCCTTGGCCAAAAGGTTTTGTTTAGGAAGAAGTCTGGGCGATGTTTTAAGTCTCATCGACAGTATGTTGTGTATTGAAGTCTTTGGGATATCTAAAGAGTTCTCGCTATGATGTCTTAGGGAATAGTTAAAGTCTTGCTGACGAGAATGCATTTGGGTTCATCAGAGTAACAATGATAGTTTCAATCAGAAGTCCCAGTGACTTTGGTGAGTCTCGCCGATGATGAGAGATCTTCGGTGTAACATATATGTGTTCGATAAGAACTCTCGGTGAAGGTGTTAAGTCTTTCTGACTATTGTTTGGAGCTTGGTATAACATACAATTTTGATATAACCTGTGGTGACTTGGTATGATGTCTCAACGAAAGTCGATTGTCTAGCTGATGAGAACACTTAAGTCTATGTGACTTGCGGAGCTTCGGTATAATGTCTCACTGAAAGCGATGAGTCTGGGTGATAGCGATACATGTGGAGAACATTGGTGTGAGGTCCTTGCGACATAAGGAGGTCTTAGCGATAGTCTCCTGAACTTGGTGTAACAAAAGAAGGCTCATTGGGATGTCTTGGCAAGAGTGATAGTCTTGCCGAAAGGAAAATTGAAGCCGATATAAGTTGTAAGCTCTGTGAAACATCTTGGCGATAACGATAACTCTTGGTGACATCAATATGAAGCTTGTGGGCATCAGGGAGACACTGATAGTGTTTCACTGAGATTCCAAAAATGCTTGAATCTCTTTTGACCATTTGACCATCCTATGTGGAGTCTCATGGACCAATAGGAGAAGCTGAATCTGAATAGTTGGAAGATTATTCGTTGTGACGGTTCTGTGAGGAAGCTCGATGGACATGGAACAACATGGTTATACTCTATGATTGCAGATTGTGATCGGTTGGTTTTGGATCGACGGATTGCTAGGTGGTTGCATGATCAGTAAATGTAGTCTAATATGTTAAGACTATGATAGGGAGGTTGGATGAATCAATCACTGATTCAAGCTCTAGGTCTTGTTTGGAAGACCTCTAAGGTGTCTCACTTCACCACTTCAACCTATAGGATCTTCTAGTATTTAGGATCCCCTTGTCTAACTTTTCCAACCCCAACTACCAACATAATTTCTTGCTACCAAGTCAAGACTTGGTGCAATCTTGCAACTCTAACCTTAGCCTTAATTCACCCCAAAGGCTACAAACCTCCAAATTATTGAATTTAACTTTGTAGGGTGTGGAGATACTTCAAAAGACTTCAATCCATCCTACTATGGTTCTTGAAGGTCTACCTGACTCCATTTCTTGGTCACTTTCGCCAAACCCTCATTTAGGTCTTAAAAAGGCTACTAGCCCTAGGAGCCCCAATTAGGCCTCCTCCTTCGAGAAAACTAGTTAGTTCTCCAAATATTTTGAAAGAACCCCCAATCTTTCTTTGAGATTCTTGGTTCATACAAACACCTCACAAATATTTTTGGGGTCTTGTGTCTTAACTATCCGTACAAAGCCTTAACTTGAAAATGAGCAATACTAGGGTTTTTTAAGCCCTTTTTTGGTTTCTCTCAAACTATCAAGTCTTTCCCCGACTAGATGAATTGACGGAGTTTCCTCCTAATTACTAGGTCTTGGCAAGACTCACACCTGCCTTCTCCAAAAGGAAAATTTTCAAGAATTTGTCACCCCTACAAATTAGGTGCTCTACACTTAAGTCTTCCTAGCCGGGCACTTCACTGGCTCGCCTAGGGCAAGACTTCCACAGTGGCTCCTATGCTTTCAAAAAAACTAAATCCTACCATATATACATACATGGATTCTAGTCACTATTCCCAAAGGGTCGTACAATTTTTACTGTGGGAAAGTGAACTAATACTCCATTTTCTCAAAACTACTTGGTTCAGACCAACAACAGTGTGGAAACAAAACTATTTACAAACAATGAATGAAATTGAATAAAGAGACTAATTAATGGAACACAATGCTTGTAGAACTACTACACTACCTCCTACACAAGTTACAGTGCCATGATTAAGCCATTAAAAACCTAACTTCAATGTAAAATCAGAAAAATGCACTTTTTAAACACAATTGCTTTTCTTGAATTCATAAAACTTCCAAAACTTAACAAAGGCTTCCAAACCCACCTCAATGCTGAGGTTTCCCATAAATAGGGTCTCTCTTTTAGTTATGATCTCTCCTTGGCCATTTGTAACTCCAATTGAGTATTATTTTAAAAAATTTAAATGAAACTCCTAAAAGGCCTAAAAGGTCAAAACCTCATTTGCAAAAAGCCTTAAGTCTAACCAATGGTCAACATGACCTTCATCAGATGATCAACACCCAATCAAAAATGCCTATAAGGCTTACATCCAAGTGAATTGAGTTTTATTGCTTAGTTGTCCTAGACAAGACTGTCCTAGACAACCTATGATAACCTATGGGTGCTCCTGCACCAGACTGTAACTTGAAGGTTCCTGTACAAGATTGTTCATGGTGAATGCTACTGTAAACAAACATCAAAAAGATAAGTCTGAAACTTGTATGTAATCTTTATTGCTGTAATACAAAGTGACTTCTCTTGGTGTGGTGGGTTTTTCTCCCGTAAGGGTTTTCCTATGTATATCTGGTGTTCATGTGTGATTGTCAAATACTCTGTTTCTGTTATCTACTTCATAGTGCATCTTAATTGAACTGTAATTGAAAAATTAAAAGTATATCTTCATTCTTCTTTGAGGTGTTGACGTTAGGAGAATTATTTCCACATCTGATTTTCTTTACACATTCTTCCTATCATCGAAAAGGCTCATGTACATATCCTGGCATCGCAATCATGTATCACCCTAGAGTGTGGGAAAAATCCTAAACTCACAGGGTGAAATAAACTTTGAGCTTAAACCAATAGGTAAACAATAGTAGGACAAGACATCAAGCACAACAATCATAGTGCAACTTAACATTGAACATCAATCACAACCATGAACACATCAACCATCCATATCCAAACAACCAATCAATCAAATCAAAACAAATTTAAATGGATGATGTTCCTTCTAAATCATGGCTTTATCACTTTGGCATGAATGTTCAACTATTGTATTTTTATTTTTGTTATCATATCTTTGGAGTAACTCGATGATGTTGTGAACTAGAGGAGCTAGGAAGGAGTATGATTTTTCTTTGTCTATTGTCTGTGAGGTAATCATTATTGCTGTGCAAATTTTCATGAGATGTGCTCTACAAAGTATTACTGATGACATTCTAAATTTTCATAGGAAAATGATTAACTCTTGTATGTTTATGCAAGTAGTGCTTAGGTCATCTCGGTTCAATTGTACCTAGATGCTCATGTTAACTTGCAATATCAAAAATCATAGAAATAGTACTTAGGTCATCATGGTCTAATTATACCATCGATGTTTGTACTTACTTTCAAAATTTAAAGGCTCAATTATGATAAAAAGCATGACAAATTGACTGTTATTATGACAACATTTGCATATTAGATCTACATGGTTAAGTTAGATTGCATTCATATTAGTTTTGCATCTATATTTATGGATTTTCCAAGGTTGAAACAATTTCACAATGATGTTATCTTTATCATTAATGGATTGAGTACACTTGACATTAAACAAAAACATGTCATATAGTTGCATAATCATTTGCATACCATTCATCCATCCATGCACTACATCATAATATCCACACTAGAAAATACAAAAAGAAATGCATTGCATGTCACTTGCATAATAAAAATCATTTCATATAGTATAGAGGTATCATATATTTGCATTAAGAAAATGGTCCACTAAGAAGATTGAAAGAAATATCCAGTAGAGTAAGATTTCCAAGAAGAAAAAGTTGCTGACGAACATGACATGGTATAAAGCATCATGCATAGGAGCATATACAATCATCATCCATATATCATCATATCATCATTGCATCCATACATAATCATTACATAAGCATACATAAACATCACATATCAAAATCATATAGCATCATCCATAAATCATTTAGGAACATAAATCATGCATCATCATTTAATCATATCATCATTGCATATATCAACCATAGCATCACATAAGCATGTTAACGCATCACATAAGCATCACATATGAATCATATAAGCATCATAAAGCAAAAATTAAATACATCCATCACAAACATCCATAATAGGCATCCATCATAGATCACATATAGACACACATAGATTGCTAATCATCGCCACATATCATATAACCTCAAACTCATAATGTCAAGAGTACAATGATGCCCAAATATATAAAGAGATACATCAATATAAAAAATGGAAATGTATCATAATGTCTCAACTAAATCAAAAAGTACACATCATGTCTCAAATACATCTCAAACAATCATCATGTAGCTATGTGGTTCTCCCCCCTGACGGTACTGGCCCTATACCTCCCACACCACCTGATGGTCCTACCTCTAGATCTTTGCAAGGTGGTGGCCCTGTAACACCCCTACTAGTAGTACTGGAGTGAGTGTGACTGTAAGACTACATGTAGCTCTCTCAATGCTCTGGAGGAACAAACTCATGATACTTTAGCCTATAGAACTTAATCTCCCTGGCGATGTGTCATACCTCTCTAAAATAATCTATTGTATGGTATCCTCTGTAGCCCTCTACAGTCTCTCTGTTGTGCCCTTTTCCTACTCAACCCACTGCCTCAAGGTATCCCTCTTGTCCATAAGAGTAGCAATCTATGCCTGTGTCTAAGCCTGGGCCTAGGCATGTGTCTGCAACAAGGCCTATACCTATGCCATCTAACCTTGCAATGTCTGCACGTGAACCTATAATGCAGCTATTTGTGTCTACTACTACTGTGAGGGTAGCCAAATCTGTACATGATGTTGTGCTATAGCCACCAATGATTTCCTCTTCTGAGGCTCCCTGAAGTCTCACACATCTATCATGGGCCTTCCACCACCCTCATCTCCTCCACCACCCCCATCACCATCTCTGTCACCTCCATCTCCATCCTCATCCCCATCATCACTGCTCTCCACCTCCTCCTCCTCACCTCCTCCATCTCTCCTCCACCCACGTCCATGTAGTGGTGCCATCTCCTCATCATCTAGTAATGGTAAGGGCTTGTCAGGACTAGATATCCATGGGAATGGATGTAAGAGGAAATATTGTGCATACTCCTTGGATATCAAAGCCTTAATAATCTCTAGATGATAATCCCAAGTAATGGCCTATAAACCTTGATACTCCCCAACTACAACATCATATGATAACATAGGCCCCCACTCTGGCACATCAATTTGTCGTTGTGCATAATGAGCCACTCCTTGAGGCATGCCCTGTACCCTACCATACTGTCGCAGTACCCTCCTCAACAAAAATATCTCAATAATAAATTGTGTCCTCCCAATCAGGTACATAGATGAGCACAAAAATGGCATCTTAGTATCATCCTATGGCCACTACTCGCACTCTAAGCAGGGCCACCATGTCACTGTCTCAATATCGTCCAATACTCTCCTCCAGTACTCCAATTTTCCCAGCTTAGGATGAACAGCTGGACCTATATATGCATGCACATATGGCCTCCCTACTAGCTGCTATCTCTCTACCATTGGATGGGTGACAACTATATGCTCCCATGCCAATATCTATAATAATGTTACTTCTGTTGACAAACTGGATCCTCTAAGATAGACAACTTGATGAAGATCATGGTACAAATGGGAAAGCATGTAACATCCCAAAGAATATCTGGTACCCTGAATAATCATACTCTCAAGTATCCGACCCCATCCAACTGAAAGTCCCTTTGACCTACGCTCGAGACATAGAAAAACTTTGATAAAACTAACAAGAACACATAGAAATGTAGCGTATGCATCGACCATCTCTCACCAAGAATCTCGTAACCACAAATTCGATCATCCTCGAACACTCTCCTCAATGCATCAATCCCACCCTACTCAACCGAATCATATACAACCGGCTCCTCAATGACTGGAATCCTCAAAATGTGGTGCACATCCTTCAGTGTCACTATCATCTCACCAGTGGGAAAATGAAAGGTGTTATGCTCACTATGCCATCTCTTTGATAGTGCGGTCAGAAGCCCCCTGCTAATATGATGTTGGGGCATATCTATTAGTGAATTCAGTCCACATCATTCAATCACATTTAGATTAGCCTAATCTAAATGCAAAATCAAATCCCAAGTCCTTGGGAAGTGCTCCCAAAGTTATAGGATTGCCAAAGGCTCCTATCATCATAACATATCACAAATCAACATCACTCAACCTATCAATCTAATTAGCTTTTATGAGATTTTGATTGCATCTCATGTGTGTTTATCATTGCACCTCGCTTATCATGAGGTCAATCATCATCAATCTATCATTGATCCTCACCTATCATGAGGACAATCATCAATCTATCATTGATCCTCACCTATCATGAGGTCAATTATCATCATCCTATCATTGAGCCTCACCTATCATGAGATTAATCATCATCTAATCTATCAACATCATCAAACATCATCAAATCAAAAGCTAACACAATAAAAAAATCATCAAATCAAGGAGTCTAATATAAAAATTCATCAATCTGACCTAGATGTGCTAAAACACCGACTCAAAGAGCTAAAAACATGGATGCACTAGAAAATTTCATGGATGCGCCATAACAGAGTCCCTATGTGCTAAATCACCGTATGCACCATCAAATTTCATCAATGCACTAAATCCCTCTATGAATGCGCCAAATGACCATATGCACCAAACTTTTGATTGAATGCACTAAATCATGCCCTAAATGTGCTATATTATTCTATGCAATACACCATCCCATAAATGTGCTACTTTAGGCAATCTATGCACTAATCTATTAATCCTATGTGCTAAAAATATAGCCCTATGCGCTAAACTACTGGATGTGCCAGAACAGTCTACCGATGCGCTACATCGGTGACCAAATGTGCTAAAACATAATTAAAATGTGAAAAAAAGGCATGAGAAATGAGATTCAAAAATCACAAAGAGGTTTTTTGGGGTACGTACTAGAGGAACATATGCTGCCGAGCACTTGTGACGTTGCACGCGCTCGAATTAGTGTGTGGTAGGTAATCACCATATTTCCAAATTTGCAAAAGTTTTCTCAATCACTCTCAAATTTCAAAATAAAAAATGCACAAATGAAATTCAAAATCACCCTTTTAACCTTTTAAAGGCTAATTAAGTGGAATTTTTATGGGGTTGATTTATTTTATTTTCGAAAGGGGCTTAATTCATCAATTTATCATTTGGAAAGTTCAACATAATTTTTTGGGAGATAAATTGTTTCTGGATCATAAAAGTTTGAAATCATCATCAAAACATCGAAAAATCATCAAAATTTCAAAAAAATTCAAAAAATCCTAAAAATTCGTCAATTTATCTCCCGAGGGGGAATATATCCATTATCACCTGAAAATCAACATCTAGGGCATCAAATTTTTTTTGTTGACATCAACACCAATTTTTTTTTTTATGCAACGTGTAAACACATTACTTCAAAGAGGGGAAAAATGTATACACCTAAAATCGGTCAAGACATTTAATTAATTAAATACAAGTTATTTAATTAATAAACCCCTTTAATTCGTCTACTCATAAATAAATTTCAAATTTATTTATATAGTTCATCTTTTCTAGTTCTACCATCTTAAACCACATTCTTCTATTTTTAATTAAATAAACAAATGTCAATAGTTTGTTTTATTTAAATAATAATCTTCTCACTAAATTTAAATTCCCAATTTGAATTTAGGCACATGTCTCCAACTTTTCCTCTTTCCACCTCATCAAGTGTCACATGAATTTAAATATGTCTAATATTTAAATGGGAATGATCCTCAATCAATTCCAAAATAAATTTTGGACACTTGGCCCTCTCCATCATTTCATTCTCCCTCACATTTGTCATGGTGTTCACATTCAAGGGAACATCCTCCATGATTCCCTCAAACTTCTTCCATTTCCACCATTCATATCTCCAGCTGAAATCTTGACTGTTGGTTGCTACCACATCATTTTATGCTTTGGAAATCCTAGAAATACAAGCCCATTCTACAACATTTTTCATCCCATCTTTGAGTAAACTTACTATCCAAAAATTTTGTGAGAGCATTTTAGTGTTTGTGAGAATTTAGAGCAATTTAGCATTTAGCATTTGAGCATTGTAGTATGATTCTAGTTTAGAATCATGGCTTAGTTTCATAGCTACATTGTAGTTATCATTTTAGTTTTTATACAAGATTTGCATCATAGTCCTTAGTATCATATCCATTGTCATATTATAATTATCATTCACAACATAATATCATAGCATCATTCAACATTATTATACAACTTATTAAATTATGTAGGAATTAGGTTCTTGCATTTTCACAACATCTCGTTTCTTAGGTTTTCATCCAAACAATCATAGTGCAATATACAAATATGAGAGCACTAATGGTTTAGAGGATCCTTGAGAATAGAGAACAATGGAAGGATTTTAGGAATTTGCTCTTGTTTCAATTTGATTTAGTTTTATGATTAAATTCTCCAATGTAATATGTTTCATTGCTTGTGTGATATTGTTCATTTACAAATTTTACCTCACATAGTGTGCACTTTGGCTAGAATTTTTGTCAGCCTTCTTGCTCCATCATCCTTTTTACTATTTTTAATTTTTTTCCTAGGCTTTATTTTTTCAATGCAGGTAGCAATTGACAAAATTAGGCCTTCACAGGTAGAATGCATTAAAAAGATCTTTGAGGTTATTGTGGAAAGGAGTCCCTCAGAGTATGATGTGTGAGATTTGGTTAAGCCTTTTGCAAGAATTCTAGATCTTTGCTCAGCTACACTGAAGAAAACTGCTTTTAGAGAATGCATGTCTACATCTTCTTGGTGAAGATCATCAAACTCAAAGTTCCAGATCAAAGATATGAAATTTATGCAAAAGGGTTAATTCAAAACTGGCCTTTATACTCTCTAGAACTTCTTCCTTGAATAACTTCAAAAGCCTATTATTGTAAGAATTCCTTTCTAAGGACGAAACAAATAACAACTATCTTCCCAAAACAATAAACATGAGGAGTATATATGAATGTTTTCTATATTGTTTTGTTTTCGATAAGGTACTATTGAAAAAGGAAATTTTCTAGGTCATTGTTGAAACCATTATTGTTTCATTTATAGCTTTCGCTTTGTGGTGATGGTTGCGACACAATAAAATAGTTAATGCTATACAATTTATGTTGTTTTTAATAAGGCATTGTTGACCGTTTTTCTCTAGCTTTGGCTATATTGTTTCATTTTTGATACACAATTAAATAGTGAATGTTATAGAGTTTATATTGTTATCCATAATGCATTGTCGACTGTTGTTCTCTAGCTTTGGGTCAATTGTTTCATTGGTGATAGGGTGTTGTTGAAAAAATAATTTGTTTGGGTGCAGGGTTGTTTCTTTTTTCTTTCTTTTTTTTGTTTTTTTGCATGGGTTTGTTACTGTGAATTATGTTGTCATCTACGACACCGTTGAAACTAATATTGTTTCATTTATGCTTTTCTATGTGGTGCTAATGGTTGCAAGACAATTAAATAGTTTATGTTATCATGGTTGTTTTTTTCTCCCCTTGCATGTCTTTGTTGTTGTGAATTATTTTGTTTTATGGTTTTTCCCATGTAAACCATTGTTTTAAAAAAATTGTTGTGGTGTGGGGTTGTTCTATTTTTTGGGGTCATCAATACCTTCTCTAATTATTGATATATGAACAACGATCTTCTTTCCATGGTCATCAAGAAAAATTATTTCTTAGTTTTCACGTTCTTTTATTTTTTTTGATATAGATGTACATATAGACATAATTGAATGTATTGACTGAGGCACATCTATGAACTTCAAGATATAATAGTATGGCTATGCATCAATAAACCAACAATTAATTCACCATAACTTCATCACAATGAATAACCAACTAATAATAAATCCGATTTGATGTCATGTCTAACTCCAAAGTAACAATTTAAAAATGATCATCAATACCTTCACTAATTATTGATATATGAACAATGATCTTCTTTCCATAGTCATCAAGAAAAATCATTTCTTATTTTTCAATACAACATTGTCTAATGTTATTCTTTAGTTTTTTTGATATGGATGTACATATAGATATACACAACAACTTGCACAAAATCTCATACACTATATATTCATCATTTTATAAGGGGACACCCTCATACATGGGATGTGATAATATAAAATATAGAGAACCCATGCCTTATTCAGTATGAATATTTTGTTTTCCTTTCTAAATAATGTTTCCTTTAATATATAATTCTCATTAACATGAATTCCACTCATGGAACTTCATATGATACTTAATTACATAACAAGGTACTGAGAGTCAAAGATTTAATCATGGAATTTTAGAATAAAGACCTTAAGGTTCAATCAAGATGATATTATTAGTTTTACTTATAATAATATGTTCACGATTCAATTATTCCATAATAGAATGACTCAAAGGTACATACCTATTTCTCTTATTGATTGATATGTTTCATTCCGATTCTCCAGACCTTGCATTTAATACTTGTTGAAGTAATAAAATAGTTTATTCTATTTTCCATAAGGCATTCTTGATTGTTGTTTTGTGGCCTCGAATAAATTATTTGATTTATGGTTTCTGTGTAGTGATGATGGTTGTTAAGTAATAAAATAGTTCATGTTCTTCTTGATAAGGCATTGTTGGTTGTTTTTGTGTGTCTTGAAGGATAGTTCTTATTTGTCTAGGCATCAATAAGGATTTTTTAGAATGACAGGCTGTATATTAAGTTTGAGATGAAACATTGGTCTCACTATTGATTATAGTGGTAGACCAACATACATTGTCCACCATCATAATCAATGGTGATATCAATGTTTTTTATTACACTTAATATAAAGGTTGTTGTGAATATGAATGTTGTCTACATCTAATTTCACACACAGACATATCTGCACATAGGGAAAATAAAATGCAACAAAAGAAAGCCTACTCTCCACCCTACCATATTGGGTCATTGAGCCTCATAGAATGTCACCAAACCCCCAAGCAAGAACATACATTTCCCCCTACTATGATCAATGGTGAAACCAATGTTCCTTATTGTACTTAATATATAGCCTATCATTCTAAGTTATGTGACTATAGCAATATTAAAGATAGAAATATGCAACATAGCTTTATGAACTCACATGTAGCAGTAATATACTCTACACTCAGCCAACGCAAGAAGATTAAAACCACATAAATCAATAAGAGAAATAGGTATGTACCTTTGAGTCATTCTATTTTGCAATAATTGAATCGTCAAAATATTATTATAAGTAAACTCTTCCTTAAATAACTTCAAAAAGGTTTTCAACACAATGTATATGGCAAGAAATGTTTCTTATAATGCTTAATATAAAGCCTATTATTGTAAGAATTCCTTTTGAGGAAAAAACAAATAACAACTATCTTACCAAAATAATAAATAGGGGGAGGAGTATATATGAATGTTTTCTACATATAATTTCACATACATAAATATCTACACATAGGAAAAGAAAAATGAAACACAACAAAAGAAACACATACTTTTGTGTGTATATATTTTTGGCTCCCTGTCGAGAAAAAAGGTAGTGGATTTTTTAATTTTTAATATTAAAAATTATTACCATGTCGATAGAGAAGGCTAGAAAAATTGAATGTTAGTTGGCATCAACATTAATTGTTGTATGGTTTTTGTCTATTGGCGATGGTTGCAAAGTAATAAAATAGTTCATGTTCTTCTCAATACGACATTGTTGGCTATTTTTGTGTGGCCTTCGGTGATAGTCTGCACTATTTTCCATAGGGCATTGGTGATTGTTGATATGTGGCTTTATAAATACATGTGGAAAATGAATATACACACATACACACCCACACATACATATAAACATTCAAAATAGTGAATAGCAATTGTGGAGATATAAGAGTATGTGACAATTGAAACAAACAAGAAGCAAATAACTATATTGATATTAAAAACTAGAAATATCTATATATAGATAAACACATGACCTCAAAGATACATGTAGAAAATGCATATAAAAACATACACACTCACACATACAAATGCATTATAGACACAAATATCTAGACACATCTGTATCAAGATGTTGTATGCACTCAGAACATTCAATTTCATGCATATATGTATATGTATATGAATATGTAGATGTATGCATGCATACAATTATGTCCACAAGTATATATAAGAACAAGTGCAAATACAAAGGGTTTTTCCAATATGAACCTCTTCTCACTTGCTTCAAATGTACCTCTTCCCACTTGCTTTATCTCTACTCCCTTCTTTCTTGAGTGTCTACAAAAAATGGGCAAAAGATTATCATAGTTGACACTTTTATATTGCTTTTGCAACTATCGTTCCATTTTAAAAAACACAAAAAAACCTCTTGCCACCTTGACAATTGCTCGACAATGGATGATCAAACTTGCACCTTCACAGAAGCTTTCCCTCCTCACTCATAGTTGTGATAGCAGGTAAGGCCACAAAATGACACCCAACAACACCTTATCAAAAATTGCGTAGACATTTGATTGCAATGATAGACAATGTATTTTCCCTATGTGCAGGAATGTATGTATGTCATAGTAGATGCAACAAACATTGATACATAATAATCCCCATATTTATTTTGTTGGGACATCCTTGGAATGATAAGTTGTATTTTAAGTGTTATATGGAACATTGATGCCACCATTGATTGTAGTGATGGACAATGTACTTTCTTGGTTGGTTGTTTTGCAAGTTCATAGACTATTTTCAAAATGCTCTACAAAGGGTTTTCCAAATGTTCCTCTTCCTGGTTGCTTTCTTTCACCTACCTTCTTTGTCTAGCCACTATAAAAAGAAAAAAAAATGTTTAAGAGGAAAAAAACCAGAAAATAGAAGGATTCACTATAACAAACCTATGTAAAAAATAAACATAAAATGGGTTGCATGCTGCATATGAATATTGTCTGTATATAGTAATGGTTTCTGCATCTAATTTCACATACGTAGATTTCTGCACATAGGGGAAATAAAATGTGTGGCAACAATAGTCAACAATGCCTTATGGATAACAATATAAACTCTATAGCACTTACTATTTTATTGCATATTGAAAATGAAACAATATAGCCAAAGCTAGAGAACAACAGTTAAAATGCCTTATGGAAGACAACATAGACTATTTTATTGTGTTGCAACCATCGCCACATAACAAAAGCCATAAATGAAACAATATAAAATTTTCCTATGTGTAGATATGTATGTATGTCAAAGTAGATGTAAACAACATACATACATACTCTTCCCGATGTTTATTCTTTTGGGAAAATAGTTGTTATTTGTTCGAGCCTCAATAGGGCATTCTTGCAATGATAAACTATATATTAAGTGTTATATGAATCATTGAACCCCCTTTTTTATTATTCCTTTGTCGTCATATTTTTAATGTGTCTACAAAAAAATTGAGAGATAGGTGATCCAACAATAGTGGTTTACAATTTTTGGCCAAACTGGACACTGAAATAATTTTTTTTAACTAAATGTTCACTTTCGGGCACCTATAGCAGCTAAACCATGAGGAAATTGGAGATGATGCAAACTAGAGTTTCATGAAATTTTCTCTATAGATTCTAAATATATTTTTTTCAAAATTTTTCTAATCAGATTGCACTTCTTTTTCATCTCCCTCGAAAACTAGTTTTTTTCAGAAAACAACATTTTTAAAAAGTGACACTCACCATATAACACATAACTTTTTTTCCATGAAGGTTAAAATTCTAATTCTTTTGAATTTACATTTGTAACTCAGATATCTAGTGCTTCCACTTGGTTAGATAGTTTTTTATTGAATATTTTGTCTTTAATCAAGTTTTGAATTCAAACCAATTATAATTCAGACATAGCGCGACTGTATAACGTGTAACTTTTTTTGTATGTATTGAAATTCATTTTTTTTTTTTTGGATCAAGGACTTCAATATCTAGTGTACTAATATATATATATATATATATTTTTAATAATCTGCTATTTTTTCCACATGTGCAGAACAAAGAGCTTGATTTTTGGTGAAAAACCTACATTCACGAAAAATTAAAAATAAATATAATAATTAAATTAAATTTATTTAAAATTATAATTTTTGGGAAGGTTGTAATAAGGACTACATACTTGTAAAATTTTATTTTAAATGAATTCATTTGATCTCCCAAAAGGTAAATCAAAAGTGAGTTTTTATCAACATTTTGATAGGTGTAAAGGAGACTCTGTTATAGGTATGGTTTAAAACTAGTGGGGTTATATCCAAGGGGGTTTGATTTAAGGTAGTTTGATCAAACCCTCTTCAATTGGAATTCTTTAAATGGAACCTTTTAAGGCTTAAATCATTATATTTTCTAAAAATATGTGATTTTAGCAAAAATCAGTTCCTCCCATAAATTGTAAACCTGCTTTGTGGGATTAGCCATATAATGTTGTGTTTTAAAGATCTCGATGGTTGTCATTTTATTGGTGTTCTATATTTCTTGTATGTGTTTTGGGCAGGGTTCTTGTTAGCCTTTGTTGCTTTAATTGAACATTTGGCCCTTGTGTTGTTGTGGCATAGAGCTTGTAGTCAACTATTGGCATTGTAGCTCTCAACTTTTAAAAGTGCAGCCCTAGCAATGTCAGTGGACTCTCGCTCTCCCTAGGCTATTGAACAATCCTCAGGCACCAATCCCGTAAGTTTGTTCCTTGTTTCCTTTTTGCTACTGAGAATTATATTGAATCTTTTCCATGTGCATCCAACGAACTATGAATATGCTTCATTTGAATTAACAATCCTTGTAATATATATTCTAACTAATTTATATTTGATCTCTTTATGTTTCCTTTTCCTTTTGATTTGCTCACCATTTGGGAGTGCCCTACGTGTTAGAAAAAAAAGGGTTGTAGTTTTCAAATGTGTCAACATTGCTATGTGCTTCCTTGTTTATATTCAGTGAAAAATATAATCTTGTTTGTTTCTTGCTCAACCTTGCCCTCCTTTCATATTCATTTATTGTATGCAATTTTGAATTCTCTTTGATCCTATCACCATGTATAAATATCTGTGTCTACATATCAAATACCAATAATTGATTCATTCTATGCTACCTCTTTCCCTTGCTTTTGCTTCTAGAGTTGTCTCACAACCTTGAACATATCATTGCTTTGGCTTGGCTGAGTAAAACTACCTTGTAGGATTCAAATGTATATCCAACCTTGACAACACATGTGATACGAACTATTGATGCTGGAGATGCTATCCCATCTCTGATTCTTCAGATAACGTCTTTTCAAAAAAAGGAGGTGATCAAGGCTCGGTTGACTACTACAAAGTTTTCCTCTCTGATGGAACCCACATGTAAACAAGAAATTTTCCTAAAAAATACAATGACCTTTTGTTTGCAGGGGCATTGAAAATAGGTTCCATCTTGTGCTTGGAAAACTATATGTGTAGGAAGTTGCAGGAATCAAGGTTGGCTATTATTTTGCACTACTTGCACTTGTTGTTCTATGGTTTATTGTTTGTGAGGATCACATTTCTAATATTTGATCTTGGTTTGGTTCAAAGGTGATTGTCATATTGTCCTTAGATGTCAAAATGTCAGATTTTCAGCTAATTGGAAAACCTAGATATTTGTTTAGAGATCAAGAAGAACAAATAGTGGGCTCCAAGTTGCCTTCCCCATCCAAATGAGCCTCAAAATTTGGGATTCATAAATTCTCAACATAGTATAGTGCTCCTTCAAATACCAGTCCTGTTAAAGGCCTAAATATTTACCAAACCAAATGGAAAATAAAAGGTCAAGTAACAACTAAAAGGGATATGCACCATTACAATGAACAAGGACGCGAGGGCCAAGTATTCAACTTTTACATTATTGAAAGTGAGGGAAATAAATATGAATCACTTGCTTTAATGACATAGCAGAATTACATTATGATAGGGTTCAAGTGGGCCACACTTATTGTGTGTGCTTGGTTAAACAAGCAGATACAAAATTTAATAAGTTGAACAACCACATGGAAATTATTTTGGATCAAAACTTGATATTTAAAGGTTGTGATGGTGAGACTTTTGTTCTAGACAAAGTATTTAAATTCATCCCAATAAATGAAATTGCAAATTGCAGCAATAACACTTTGATTGATATTATTGGGGTTGTGGTGCATGTAGGAAAGGTATCAACTATTCAAAGAAAGGATCAACTTGAAATGATTCACAAAATTGTAAAACTTAATGATTCATCATCCTCTTGCATTGGAATTAATTTGTGGGGCCCAAATTGGGAAGAAAAAGGTGATGAGTTGGAAAGGTTGTCCATTCCTAGTTCGGTTGTCATACTTGCTATTAAAAATGGTCGTATTGTATATTTCAATGGATCTATTGTGAATAAATCCGTAAGGACTATTCTATACATAAATCTTGACATTCTAGAAGCACAACCCTTGATCCAATGAGGACATGTTGAGCCACCTACCATTGAGCCCTCCTAGATAGTGCCTTGAAAGGTTGCTTTGGCTAATGGAAGTGTCACTATTGGATATATCTTGGATCATTGTCTTGGCTTGCTAGAGAATTTGTAGGCTATTGTCAAGGCAATAGTGAAATATATTAAAACTAATGCATTTTGTTATGCTACATGTCCCTTCTAGGCCAATGGCAGACAATGCAAGAAAAAGTGTGAAGAGTCTGCCAATAATGTGTGGTACTACCCTAAATGCTAGACAATCGTAGCTAATTGTGACTTCTGATATTTGTTGCAGCTAAAGATGGAAGACCACATAAGCGAGATTTGAGCTACTACTTTTGATGAGGCTGCAACAAGCTTATTGCAGATGTCATCAAAAGAGCTTTATATGTTGCAATATGAGTCTTTTGTTGCAATAACTATTGATTTTGTTATCAATGGTGTCACCTACACTTTTTTTTTTTCACTATTCTTATTAAAACTCACACCTATAATTTAGAAACAAGGCTTAAAACAACAATAGTCAAAGTTGCAAGAATTAACTTTGAAGCTGAGTGCAAGCTGTTGCTCTCAGATTTTTCTGCAATATCCCTTGTCAGGAAAGACTCTGTAGAGACAATAGTGGTACTACCTTGAATGCTAGACAACCATGCCTAATTGTGACTTTGGATATTTTTTATAGTTTGCGTTGACTAGACACCTATTTCCTTTTTCTTTTTTGGACTTCCTATCACATTAGAAGACCTTTCCTTTTTGCTCATGTTGCTTTTTTGCTCGTAGAACTGGTTATATATTAAGAAAATGGACTGTAACTTATAATGTTTAACAAAAAAAATGCACTTCTTTTCTTTTGTAAATTTTTATGTCGCTTATAGTTTTGTTTCACTTTCATCATATGTTCCTCATTTTATTTTATGTTGTTTGCTTATATAGTTATGTCACCCTATTGAACACATGTATTAGTATTTACAACTATTTTTATATATACTTGTGGACATGGTTGTATGCATGTATACATTTATGTATGCATATACATAAATATATATGCATGCAATTGAATTTTCTGAGTGCATACAACATTTTGATATAGATTTGTGTAGATATATGTGTCTGTAATGCATTTGTATGCATATATACATGCAGATTTGAATTTTTATATGTATGTGTGAGTCTTCTTTAATATCAATATAGTTATTTGCTTCTTGTCTAATTCGATTGCCACATACTCTTATCTCTCCACAATTGGTGTTGGCTATAATTTTGACTCCATTGAATCCATGGCTATTAAATGTGGCCCTGCCTCTGCATTCATAAAGCCATGTCACATATGGTTATCTTTCATTTTATTAGAGTTGCATAAAACTTTATTTTTGTTATAATATTTCCTATGTAATGTTCAATGATGACTATCCTCTATAGCATATGCAATAATTTTGTGATTTTTCTTGAGCCCAACTTATTAAAATATATTGTTGCACAAGATTAAAATGTAGAATGTATTCAAAATTTTGTATTTGATTTCTATCATTTTAATCTTCTTCCGTTGGCTCAATGTACAATATTGTCATATATATGCTTTCTAATTTGCTAATGCTTCTTAAATGTTCTCTCTACTACTTTTCCATGTCCACTCATAAATTGATGTTGCATATGGATATCATATGGTTCTTGGATATAATGTTTGTTGCCTTGAACCCATACTTATTTCAATCTCATGACCATGTTTTTAATCTTTTAATGCTAGTTGAATGTTGAATATATTGGTCCCGGCTCTCCATACATAAATCCATCTCACATATATATGTATCTAAATGAACATGCACACAACACACATATATATCTACATTTATACTTGTTGATACATGCAATTAAATTTAAAATTATACATATATATATATATATTCTAACATACATTGAAAAGTATAGGTTTGGATATCTACATATGTTGTGTAGCTCAATCTGCAGCCCAACACCAAATAATGCCTTATTGAAAATAACATACACTGTTCAATTACTTTGGTAAGTTTTAAATGCAAGCTATTATTGCAACCATCGCCAATATATGGGACCCATGTACATGAAACAATTTTTCCGTGACAAGCTATGCCAAGTGATGTTTATTTCCTCTGCTTAGGAAACATACACATATATCTACATTTAAACTGATCTATATTTCTTCTCACATGTATTGAAAGGTTTAGGTGTAGATATGTATGTATGTTGTTTGCAAAAACACTTGTCACAGTGGTGGCTCACAATCTTGATAGTAGTTGAAGCTATAGAACAACAGTAAACAATTCCTTATGGAAAATAACATAAACTGTTCAATAACTTTGGCAACTTTAGAATGCTAAATATTATTGTGGCCATCGACACTATATGGAAAGCATATATGAAACAATGTTTCCATTGGACTGTTTTATTGCTTTGCAACCATCGCCACTATATGGAAACTATAAATGAAATAATATTTAGCGGATAGGCTATATGTGTGAACTTTGTCTAGAATTTTCGTTAGCCTTCCCGATTTTTAAGCTATTGAAAAGCAATCAACAATGCATATATATTTGCATCTACCTCCAGATACATATATATTGGTGAAAATTTTGTTTCCCAACTGCATATTTATCTATTGCATGCATTGGATGCATATATAGGAATCTGATGCTTGGAAATATATAGCCAGAAAAAAGTATGTGTTTCTTTTGTTGTGTTTCATTTTCCTTTTCTTGTGTGCAGATATATATGTATGTGAAATTAGATGTAGACAACATTCATATATACTCTTCCCCATGTTTATTGTTTTTGGAAGATAGTTGTTATTTGTTTTTTCCTCAAAAAGGAATTCTTACAATAATAGGGCTTATATTAAGCCTAGTAAGAAACATTGATTTCACCATTCATCATAGTGGTGGACAATGTATGTTCTTGCTTGGGGGTTTGGTGAGAGTCTATGAGGCTCCATGACCCAATTTGGTAGGGTGGAGAGTAGGCATTCTTTTGTTGTGTTCCATTTTTCTTTCCCTACTTGCAAATATGTATGTTTGTAAAGTTAAACATACACAACATTCATCCCCATGTGTTGATATGTAAATATATGAAATTAGATGGAGACAAGTGATATTTCCATGCTAGCCTGTGCCAAGTGACATTGATCTCCTAGCCTATGTCAAGTAATGTTTGTTTCCTTTACTCCCATGGTGATTTCTCTATTGAAAAGTCCACCTATGGCTATATATGTGTGTTGTCTACATATAAACATTAGATGCATATATACCTATATAGATTTTTCTTTGTAAACATATATGTGGACTCTTTTATTGCTTTCCAACCATGGCCACTACATGGAAACCATAAATCAAATTTTTAACCCTTTTGGTGTTGGGCTCTTGGTCAGAAAAACATGGCAGATGTTTTTTATTTTTTAAGTAAAAGTGTTTGGCGTGCCAATAGAGAAGGCCAACCTTTCTAGTTTTTAAACCTTCCAGCAATTGGCTACTGTTCAAGAAAAAATGTGGAAGATTTATTGGTGCGTGGATAGAGAAGGACAGTGAAATTAAATGTTGGTTGGCATCAACATTAATTATTGTATGGTTTCCATGAAGTGGTTATGATTGTAATAACACATGCCATTTAAAACCTCAGAAAACATAGCGAATGCTTGTGCAATTTTTGTTAAGGAATTGTTGGGTGTCGTTCTTTGGCTTTCCCTGCTATTAGAGCTATGAGCAACAGGTAGTTGGAGGTTATTTTGTGCTTCCTGCATGGGGAAATGCTTACAAAAGCAATGCAAAAGTGTCAGCTATGATAAATTTTTGCAGGACATGACCAACATTCATTCCTATATGCAGATATGTATGTATGTGAAATTAGATGTAGAGAACATTCATATATACTCCTTGCTATGTTTATTCTTTTCATATGATAGTTGCTTTTTCTTTGTACATCTATACTTAAAATTATCCACAAAAATTAATTGCTACTTCACATTGCTTATCCCTATGTACATTCGTTGGAAATTTCCATAACATCTGATAAAAGAATGGGTACATATGTTTCAATTGACACTTGCACTTTTCTTGTTGGAGGCCAACATTGTACATTTACTTAGATTACTTTTGTTAACTAAAACATGTGGTGCCTGTTCTTGGGTGAAGTAAGTGTCTCTGGCTTAGGATTTTCAAGTTCTTTATGTAAAAGAAAAGGGGAAACAACATCCACAACATGTGTGAAATTAGATGTAGCCAACATTCATATATAGTACTGCCTATTATGCATGCACCGATCGCAACTACATGGAAACCATACAATACTTAATGTTGATGCCACCTGGCATTTAATTATAAAAAAACACTGATATCATGATTGATTATGCTGGTGGGAAATGTATGTTAGCCTATGACTATAATCAATGGTGAGACCAATGTTTCATCTCACACTTAATATATAGCCTACAATTCTAAGAAATATCTATCTCAACCCCATCTATGCCCTACTATCTTAGCATAATGGTATCATAAAAGGGTTATTAACGATGCCATGAGGATTTTTACATGTGGTCACTTGATATCTCTTAGGTATTACTAGATATTACATATCTTCTTGTTCTTGGATATAGACTACCTTCCATAAGCTTACAATCCATGTTCTTGCAAAAAAACCAACCAAGAACATACATTGTCCATTGCTACGATCAATGGTGGCATCAATGTTCCATATAACACTTAAAATATAGTTTAGCATTCCAAGAATGTCCCAATAGAATAAGCATAGGGATCAATATGTATCAATGGAATTTTCATCTACTATGACATAGATTCATATCTGCACATAGGGGAAATACATTGTCCATCACTGTGAACAATGGTGGCATCAATGTTCCATATAACACTCAAAATATGACTTATCATTCCAAGAATGTGTTAGTATGTATCAATGTTTTTTGCATCTACTATGACATACATCCAAATATGCACATGGCATTGTTCATCACTATGATCAATGGTTGCATCAATATTCCATATAACATTAAAATATAGCTTAACATTCCAAGAATGTCCCAACAAAATAAACATAGGGATCAATATGTATTAATGTTCTTTGCATCTTCTATGACATACATACATATCTGCACATATGGGAAATCCATTGTCCATCACTCCGATCAATGGTGGCATAACCAAGACTTTTGTATCGCTTTAGCAACCATCCCCCATGCAAAAAACATCAAACAAGTGATTCGTATTTCTATCCACTCACTCTCAATAATGTCAAAGATGAATACTTGGCCCTCACATCCTTGTTTATTGTAATGGTGCCTATCCCTTTTAGTTGTCACCTGACCTTTTATTTCCCATCTACTACCTATTGTCTACATGTAATTCCACATACATACATTTGCACACATTTTTTTGTGTCCATATATATCCGAGCAATAGATCCGTACAAATGCATCCAAGGAATGCAATGCCTATATATCTGCTTGCAAAACAAAATCTGCACTGATATATAGGTATGTGAACTTAAATGCACCTTTTTAGTTATTATTTCTTTCAGCCTCAACAAGGGGTTGTTAGAATGATAGGCTGTATATTAATTGTAATAAGGAACATTGATTTCACCATTGATCAGAGTGGTGGATGATGTATGTTCTTTCTTGGGGGTTTGGTGAGAGCCCACGAGGCTCCATGACCCAATATGGTAGGGTGGAGAGTAGGCCTCATTTTGTTGTGTTTCATATTATATTTCCTATGTGCAGATCTGTATGTTTTTGACATTAGATGTAAACAACATTCATATGTTTGATAGGTTGTATACTAAGTGTAATACTAAAAATTTATCTCAGCATTGATTACATGGGGACAACATGCTCTATTTTCTAATTTTCCAATAAAAAAGTTTATATGTGGAAATGTTTGTATGTTAAATTACTTACAAACTACATTCAAAGTGAACAACCTAGTTCAAGTGAAATGCATGCATAGATTTCAGTTTTGAGCATATTCATGCTTACCTGAAATTCTACCGGTATCTAAACAAGGTGTAACAAAAATTTCTTCTCTTGAATTGGGTTCTTTAGCAATACACATAGATCTTCCTTTCTCTTTTTCTACATACTCTAGAATACATTCCAACAAAAATAGTGCACTATGAATCAAAGAAGAGGATCACCTCCAACAATTGTGTTCATTGCCATCATCATGAAATGTTGCTATTCTTTACGATAACTATAGTGCTTCTCTTTTCCCTCTTAATTTCCATGCAAATAGAATTTCCACCATTTCTTAATTCGCTTCCTCATCATTTTTATATGCGAGATGTAATCATAGACATACTGCATCACGCCTTGTGCACAAGGTATGCTTGCATCTTTATTTGATCTTTTCTATTGTAGATGTATTACATATTTTTTGTTATAAATTATATAACTATTTATATTTTGTAATTTAGATATTAGTTACCAATGAAACATGTTCACCACACTAAACTTCACATTTTCCTTGTGTGTAACTATATTTGAGTCAAACCATTTTAGATTGCAAATGTTCTCAGCTGTAACCATGAATCTCCACAATGCTAAATAGCTTTAAGATCGCATGTTTGGCATTGTGTATGAGCTACAACTACATTATATTTATACACAAGGTAAGGCTATATATCCTTTATTCCATCTCTTATTTCACAATTGCATCTCAATTTCTTCAAAATGTATAACATTGATTTCAACTAGAGAAAATTATTAGGTGCCAAAACATTGCTTTCACCATTGATCAAAATGGTGGACAATTTATGTTTTTGCTCAAGGGTTTGGTGAGAGCGCATGATGCTCCATGACCCAATATGGTAGGGTGGAGAGAAGGCCTTCTTCTGTTGTGTTCATATTGTATTCTGTTGTGTGCATAAGGTATGCCTATATTTTATTTATTTGATCCTTTCTATTACAGGTGCATTGCATATTATTTGTTATAAATTATAGAACTCTTTATATTTCCTAATTTTGATATTTTCTACCAATGACACATGTTCATTGCACTAAACTTCACATTTTCCTTTCATTTTTGTAGAACATACTCAAGCCAAACAATCCTGCTTCATGGATGTTTTCACACCATTACATCTTTTATGAAGTCAGTAGGTGTTGAAACATTGCTTTCACCATTGATCAAAGTGGTGGACAATTTATGCTTTTTCTTGGTGGTGAGAGCCCATGAGGCTCCATGACCCAATAAGGTAGGGTGGAGAGCATACCTTCTTTTATTGTGTTCATACTGCATTCCATTGCATGCACAAGGTATGTTACATTTTATTTATTTGATCCCTTCTATTATAGGTGCATTTATATTATTTGTTATAAATTATATAACTCTTTATATTGCCTAATTTATATATTGTCTACCAATGACACATGTTCATTGTATTAAACTTCAAATTTTCCTTACATTTTTGTAGAACATACTCAAGCCAAACAATCCTGCTTTGTAGATGTTTTCATGCCATTATATCTTCTATGAAGTTAACATTGCTGCAAGGCTTACACCCAGGCTCTATCAACTACTCTAATTTTTGGTTTTGAGGAGTGTGAACTATTAAAACATTTGACCAATTAAGGAATGCATTCATAAAGGTTACACTTTTTGTTATGATCCTAAAATTGTTGAGTTTTGAAATTGCATAATGAGGATTTTGATGAAGTAATGTGTCATAAATGACCTTTGAGAATAATCATAGTGACTACAAAATTAGTCACAATGGTGAAATAAACAATTACATCTTGATAGGTTCTATTTTAAGTG
Source organism: Sequoia sempervirens (assembly GCA_007258455.2). Taxonomy (NCBI): domain Eukaryota; kingdom Viridiplantae; phylum Streptophyta; class Pinopsida; order Cupressales; family Cupressaceae; genus Sequoia; species Sequoia sempervirens. The sequence goes on from VDFB02270651.1 coordinate 707,140,269, forward strand.
TAATAAGGAACATTGATTTCACCATTGATCAGAGTGATGAACAATGTATGTTCTCACTTGGGGGTTTGGTGAGAGCCCATAAGGCTCCATGACCCAATATGGTAGGGTGGAGAGTAGGCCTCTAGTGGGAAAGGTTGTTGATGTCACAACTTGCATCATTTAATTAATTCTTTTATTGAACCGGCGTGTCTTAGAGAAATATGTGATAAGGATAGTTGTCATAGATTCTTTTGGGAGGGTTTGCACTGTAAACATCAACTTCAGGTATCATTTTTCCTACTTCAGGAGCTTTTTGGAGCTCTTCAGGAGCTTTCAAGAGCTAAACTGTAGCGACTCATTCCTAAGATTTAATTCTATTTTAGCTTCTAATTTTAAAATCCCGTTGACTTAATTTATACTTTTTTGACTTCAATTTAGACCAATTCATGGAGATAATTAATGATTACTTTAATTCCTAATCTAAACACAAAATTCAAATTAATTCTATTTTTCTTTAAAAGAAATCTATAACTTAATTGTTGGAAAGTAAACACTAAATTAAGAGCAGGAATGAATTGCAAGAAAATGATGATTATTCTAAAAAGCATAAAGACTAATCTCCATGAACAGATTCTGAATAGACTTCAACTCTATCTTTCCATAAATTCCTAACATTTCTTTAATGAAACTTAATAAACAAACATCAAGTTTAACCAATTCGAACAACATCTAAACCTAATTCATCTAAGAAACCTTCTAACGATTCTAATGTTTCAATTGAATATTTCTAATAAATAAATCTAACCATTCTAACAATTCGATCTTAACCATAATAAACTGAAACTTTAAACGTAATTGTAAACAAAAGTAATTATCTGATTTTAACATTTACCAAGGTAGAAGATGATTTCAATGATTGAACAATTCAAAATCAGTTTCTACTACAGATTTAATATTAACAAATCAGAGAATAACAACACTTAACAAAAATACCATAAGATCATTCCAAAGGTTGAGCGGGTCCTGCTCTTCCTCAGGTAGGATCCTTTAACAAAGTGAGTTGATTAACTTCTTGCTTCCTTTCTCATTGATCAAAAGTAGAACGCAGAACAAAGTATTGCTTGTGATTATAGAAATTCTGATTGCAAAATTATCTAACTCTTAACTAAGAATGAAGTATGGATATTTATAAAATATCCTTATTAGCTTCTAACATGGTGTTAACTTCCAAAACTTAAGGTGACCAACTATAGATTAGAAAATGAAACTAAAAATAGAATTGAAGTGGACTAAGGAGGACTATGCCAGAACTACGCTATATTGGCGCTGGAAGTAAAAGTTCCTCAATCAACTATGAAGAAGTCGATTAAGAATTTGAGTGATTCATCATCCAGCAGGGCGTATCTATGGCGTAATCATTTCCTCATGATTAAATAAAGAGTTTTAACCGTCTCATCAGATACCCTGTCAAAAACCCTTATGAAAAGGAAAACAATCATGGTACTAAAGATTAATGCAGCATAATTATCTCATCCAAAGTCATCATAAAGCAATGCATTTAACATAAGCTATTAATTTCAAAATATTTGCTAATTAGTTAAACACAAAGTAAAATAAGAAAATATGTTAATCTATTGTCTACCGCCAGTCATGTCAATTAACAATAACAACAAGTCTTTTTAAACATAAAAAGCCTTAAATGAAAGTATTTTATATCTCCCATCATTTCTCTCCAACTTGCTTTGGACCATGTCCTCATGGATCATCATCCAGAACTATGGTGTTCTCCTTTTCTCTATTTAGTGCCTCCATCCAAATACAGCAGGGTAAGTGCACCAAGATGGTTCCCAAAAAGGGGGCTTAAGTGGCCACTTTTTTTTTGAAATCAGGAAATGCTGACCTTGGACGTGAAATTGAGGATAGTTAAACTCAGAATTTTGTGATGGAACAAAAACAAGGATCGAAGTTCTCCGAGTCTACTTTCTAAACTACTAATTTATTTTGAAAATGGTTGAGATTAAGGGGTTGAAAAGAGGGATGTACACAAATTGGGGTTGTTTTTGACAGAAAAACATAACATAGCAACTCTTGTACGACCTGAGCACGGTAAAATTTTTTGTAGTATTTTTAAAATTGCTATGGTTAGAAGTTAGCTAATAGCATCTAGTTGATGCACAATTTTTTTGACAATTTTTGAATAGATATTTGATTTTTTACTAATTTTCTAAGTGGGCACTTCCTAAAAAGTAGAATTTTGGCCGTGCTCCTCCTACAAATTTTGGAAAATAATTGATTTTTCTTTTTTTTTAAATTTTTAGAATGGAGTCTAGTTTCTAAAATGTAATTTATTTGAAATTTTGATGAACGGTTAATTTATAACAAAAAAAACCAAACACTACTTTTTGGAAAAAAAAAAGACAAACAAACAAAAAAAAATATGGATGAAAGGCTTAACATTGTCAAAAAGTGAAAAAAATTACATCATTGGATAAGTAAGAGAGAACCTAACATTACCCATGTTTTTGATTTTGTCGATATTGAACTAGATGCAATCTTGATGATGAGCACGGACCCGATTATGTGAAAAATTGCAGAATTTGCAAAAACACATCTCTGGCCTTGTTGGGAATGCCCTCCAAGCCTTTGGTTTGGTATTCCAAGGAAAATAATTTCAATTTTTTCTTTGTTTTTAACACAAAATAAGGTGAGCGCATTATAACGCAAGTGTGTTTTTTAAAGCTTTTTTAAAAGTGGCCAGAAAATTGGTACCCAACTTCATGCACTCACCCAACAATCAAATACACCCTCTCTGTATTGTTCCGACAATCTGGTATTAAGTGCATAGCCATAATTTTTTCTCAAATTCTCAAACCACACCCTCATTACTGGAGCTGGTATATTTTTTGTTTCCTTTAGCTTTGGTGCTGGCATAATAATAATTGGCATTCTGAATCTCATGCCTACCCAAAATTCTTTTTGTTGTTGGATTAGAGTGATAACATGCCTGACTCTGACTAAAATCCAACTAATACTATTCAGACTAATTGGCTCCCTTCTCCTGATTGATTCTGGAATAAACTAGTACCTTTCTTCATAGGACCGTAGTGCTAATGGCAGGAGTGTTGCTTCCACATTCTGGAATGATGCAATGCTATTGAACAAATTTGAGACATAGATGGGATTAACATTATTTAACCTGATCACTGATCTTACAAATTTGATATATAATTTAGCATGGGGATTTTTCAGGTCTCATTGGTAACCCATATTTTCTTTGAGCTTCTTTGTACTTATTCATTCTCTTTGACCAATCCACCTAGTTTTGCATTAAAGAAACAAATGATCTTATCTAAAGATCTCCAACATATATATTCAACATTGTGTCATCATTGTCCCCCATTAAAAACCCATGTTGGTAAAATTAACACATTAAATTCTAAATGTCAGGGTGGCTATTGAAGTAATCATTAAGGAAATCATGATCTTCATTGTAATCTAGACTCCTCAAAATTAACTGATTTAATTTCCATTCTAAAAACTTTTCTCTAAGAAACAGAGAATATGTTGCAGCTAGTCTTCTCATGGAAAGCATGGCAGAACTGACTTCTGCCACCTGTTCAAGTCTTCTCTCAGTCTCATTCTTTTCTTTTTCTAAATTTTGTATCTGCTCTTTTAACACTTTGTTTTCTTCCTTATATTTCAAAATTGCTAAAGAATGGTATCCTGATTGAACTGGAGTTGGTTGTACTAGAGGAGTGGGAGGAATATGAGGGATAACAGAAGGTAATGCAAGGCTCTGTGGAGGAGTAGTGGAAGTAGAGGCTTCTTGTTCATAGAGCCACATGGATTGCTTCTTTAATTCTTCTTCTTTCTGTTGCAACTCTTCCTTTAATCTTGAAATTTCATTAGCACTTACTAATGCTTGCACACTGGCTTGTCTTAGGGCATCCTCTATTTTACTTAACTGTTCTTTGATCCTTGCATCATTGTGCTCAACTTGCCTTTCCATTGCTTGATTTTTGCAGGCCAATTACCGCAATTCTTCTTCTTTTCTTCTCAAATTTTCTTCAAAGAATTGCACACTTCTTCTTTCTTGTTCTAATACAGCCTCTAAACGAGACATTTTCATTGTTCTCAATAATTCTTCAGTTTCTGATTCCTCTATATTCAATGCTTTGTGGGGTCCTTCTTCAATTAGAGGCTCTTTCCCTTTTCTCTTCTCATGTTGTGGGGAAGGTATAGGGGATTTATAGTCTCTTCTTGTTCAAATTCTTTAGAGGCCTCTTGCTCTTCAGATTGTGTGCCAAACTCTTCAGCAGAGTCATACACTTCAAAAATAGGGTTGTCTTCAGGAGTCCACATTGGGTTTTCAAGGGGACTTTGAGGTCTCTCAGGATATGGTATAGGGGTACGGGTATCTTCATGTTCAGGGGATTTAATAGGGCTTTTAGAAATAGGGGTTTGACTTATGGGTGAATCATTAGGAGTGGACACAACAGTTTCAGCATGACTATGGTTTTCCTCATGTACTTTTTGTCTCCTCCTTTTTGACCTAGTACGGGTTACGCTAGATATCTCTAGAAATTTTCTTAATTTTCTTTTTCCCCTTTTCTTGGAAGATTCTCCTTCCTCCATTTTTGTCTTTTGGCTGAGGGTCCCCTTGCGGGTCTCCCTTTTTGCATTCCTACAGGCGCAGAAAAAAATTCTAACCAGCCCTACTTCCCAGTTTCTTTTTTCAAGAAATGGTATTTAATTATCAAATGTATCAACCCCTGGTATTTCAAAGAAGATTCCCCCCTAGCTTTCACTCTCAAAATCATGGAAGAAATTTTTTGAAATAAAAACGCTTGAAAATTTATCCTAAATAAAGGATTTGTCTGACCATACCTTAAATGTATTAAAAGCCGCATTCCTGGACCTAGTATCATACCATACTGCCTATCGTAGGTGAAGAATTTTATAAGCCAATATGCAACAGTCCTCCATGGCTCGTCCAAACTGTTATGAGCTATTCCACGCTGGTCTCCTTTGTGCATTTGTATCTCTGGCCTTCTTTCTAGCTCTAGGTGAAATGCAGTCACCAATTTCTCAAACTTAACTTGGCCTTTGTTAACTGATTTTCCTTCATTTGGAATCCTAGAAATTTCACTTATAATTTCTGGTGTGACCTCAATTATTTCTCCCCTTACCCTAGTGACATTCATCTTGAAATTTGTCAAAAAATCCATAACCATTTCTGGTTGGAAGCCTTCATACTGCATCACAAAATTTAGCCACCCAACTTCTTCTAACAATCTTCTGATCTCTGAATCAAGATTGAAGTTCTCTGGTTCAAAATTTCTCTTATTCCCCATCTTTCTCTGTAAAAAATGGTGGACTTCAACTAGCAGTTTGAATACTTACCAAAAATGTGGAATGATTTATTTCTTGATTTGGGAGCAGCGAATTTTGAAAATGACATGACATGCCATTAATATCTTACATTTATTTCCTTTATTGCTCTGGATGATTCGCACGCCACAACTTGAAACTTGCAATTCAATTCTCAAGGTTGGCGGCATTCATTACACATGTCATCAGGTACTTGGGAGGATTTTTGAAAAGACAACCGAATCATGAAGAGATCCGTTGTCCTCTACTGACATTATCCATGTCACATCATTCTTTATTCCAACAATCTACCACTTTTAAAATGATTAAAAGTGGATTTGTTACTATCATTAATTAACATTGTGGCAGAGATGTCTAGATTCATAAATATTTACCTATTTTAAATTAGTCTAACTAAATTAGAAAATAACTTTGAAAAAAATATTTACATTAAATGCACACTTTAATTTATTTTGAGCTCTTGAGTTCTTTAGGAGCTTTCAGGAGTTCATTAGGAGTCTTCAGGAGTTCTCAGGAGCTTTCAGGAGTTTGGAATTTCAGGAGTTTTTAGGAGCTATCGAGCAAAATAGAATCTTTAGAGTCTTCAGTCTTCAATATCTTCAGGAGCCTTCAAGAGATTTTGAGGGGCTCTTCAGGAGCCTTCAAGAGATTTCATAAGTTAACATAGATAGATCGCCATTTCTAGTTTTCAGCCATCAATCTTTTATTTTTTATTTTTTATTTTTTATTTATTTAATTATTTTTTTCGAAAGTAAACCGCTATTTGCTGGTTTTCAATTTACTTTCACTTTTCTCAAGGTAAACCACCATAATATACCTTTTTTATTTGTTCCTTCTTGAAAGGTTCAAAGATCTTCCTTCATGGAAGAGATATCTTCCATGTGAAAATGTTCAATTCTGTGTTGCACTTCATCCATAAATTCCTCCTTTGTTGCTGGCTTATGGTAAGTTTTCAGTCGATGACCATTGACCAACATAACTCTTTTCTCTCCATCAATTGGTACTAACTGGACAACTCCATTTTCGAACACTTGTTGTATCTCATAGGGTCCTAACCATCTGGTATGGAACTTTCCTTTAAACTCTTCAAAGTTGGAATGAAATAATAGCGCCCAATCTCCCTCTCTCAACTGTCTAGACACAATATGTTTATTGTGCCATTCTTTCCTTTGCTTTTGAATCACTTCTGTATGGTGAAGTGCCTCCATTCTCATTTCATCAAGTCTATTAAAGTGCAAAATTTTGCTTTTCTCTGCTTTTGGTAGGTAAATCCCGACTTCTACTATTGTCTTCAATGTTTTCAACTCAAATTCAATTGGCATGACTAGTTTCTTTCCATACACAAGTTCATATGGGGAGAACCCAGTCATTGTTTTCCACTTGGTGTTATAGGCCCAGACTGCTTCATCTAGCCTATCTACCCAATCTATTTTCTTCAAAGAAACTATTTTTGTCAGAATATTCTCTAATTCTCTATTTGTGACCTCTACTTGTCCATTTGCCTGTGGGTGATAAGGTGAATATTTTCTGTGAGTTATTTGGTACCTCTGTAAAAATGCTTCCATCATTGCTGACACAAATTGCGGTCCCTGATCTGAAACAATTTCTCTGGGTGCACCAAACCTTTGGAGAATTTTCTTGTGTAGAAAGTCTGCAACTTTATCTTCTTTTGCTGCTGGTAGTGCCTTCACCTCATTCCATTTTGTTGCATAATCAGTACAAACAAGGATATATCACTTCCCTCTTGAAGGTGGATCTATCGGTCCCACAAAATTGATGCCCCACTTTTCAAATGGTTCAAGAGCAATTTGTGGCTGCAGCGACATCTCCATGGCTGGTGTAGGCCTCCTCATTCTTTGGCACTCATCATAGTGTTTGACAAAGAATGTTGCATCCTTTTTCATTGTTGGCCAAAAGTAACCAACCCTCAATATTTTGTGAACTGTTCTTACAACTGAGAAGTGTCCTCCTTCAGGTTCGCGATGGCAGGAATGCACTACATCATAAACTTCCAATTTTGTTACACATCTGCATAAAACATGGTCAAGACATAATTTAAATAGAAGACCATTAATCCATTTAAATCTAGAACTCTTACAGATTAATTTCTTTTTTTGCTTATGACTGAATTGGCTTGGAAATTTTCTTGTATCAAGGTAATTTTCCAAATCAACAAACCATGGCGGATGAACTGATATAGAAAATAAGTGTTCATCTAGAAATGCATCATCCACTAGTCCTTGGTTATCCTGTAAAACAATTCTGGAAAGAAATTCAGCAACAACATTGTCTGTTCCAGGCTTATCAATTATAGTTACATCAAATTCTTGCAATAAAAGTAACCATCTGATAATGCGTCCACCTACCACTGCTTTATTCATTAGATATCTGATTGAAGCATGGTCTATATGTACATAGATTTTATAGCCTATAATATAATGTCTGAACTTATTTATTGCATATACTATAGCTAAAAATTCCTTTTCTGTTGTTGTGTAGTTTCTTTCAGCAGGATTTAAGTTTTTGCTCACATAGTAAATTGCATGCATGGCATCATTTTCATCTGTTGATGTAATTAATTATTAATTACACTTTGCATAACTTTACTTAGGCATTATTTAATTCCTAGGTTATAGGTTTTCATCTTTATCTTATTGAGCTATCTTGTTGCTCAAGATAAGATTAGGTTTATGCATCTTTGCTTTTATGAAACAAATTATCTCTTGTAATTATTTGCACTTCGAATATATCAATTTGGACATCTTTTGCAAATCTTTGCTTTTTCATTTTTCTCTTTTGTGGAAGGTGGTTTTTCTGGTTTGCAATCAAATATTGGTTTCTAACATGGTATTAGAGCCTCGATTTGCAGCCCCTCCTCAGCTTTTTCAGAGGAATACATTGTAGAGCTCGTTAGGGGTCCCTCAAGGGTTTCATTCCTTGAACATCTTTATGCAGCATCTTGGATTAGATAGGGGTTTTCCATTGGATTCAGAGCACTGGAAAAAGTCAGAAATGACTTTTTTTTCATTCATTTTGGTCATCGTTTGCCAGATCTGCGAGGGTTTCAAGCTCGATGATTTTTCAGATAGATTTTGGGGTCACCTAATTTTCGGAGCACTTTGGGCTCAAACGGACCTCGTTGTTGGATTCACAGCACCCAAAAACCTCTATTTTGATATAAAATTTGTCTGATTTGGGAAAATTTGTCTGGAGAGGCAAAATTTTTTTGCCAGGGAGGCCGTATGGCCTTCCCAGCTCATGTCATGAGGCACATTCTTCAAGAAAAAAAAGTAAAAAAAAATCAAAAATTTTGGAAATTTCTGGCACTGCCCATTCTAATGGGTTCCACCACTCGACAGCCGCTGGTGCACCACTACCACCGGTGGCTCCCCCATGCAGCATCGTCGGGGTTTTTTTTAGCACCCAGCGCCTAAACTCCCCGCCAAGGTCACATTAGGGACTGATTCCCAAGTCGCAGCCCCCTACTGGAGTTTCAACACCCACCCTGGTCACATTGGTGACCATGGGTTGCACCAAATCCCCCAACTGCCAGCCCCCTAGTCTGCCCATGCGACTAGGGGCTCTATTTTTTTAGCCCTAAGGGCTTCTGGAGGCCATATTGGGCAGTTTTGGTCCAGTTTCACTAATTGGGCATAACTTTCACATATGGTGTCATTTTTTTGAAAACAAGTTATCATCGGAAAGGTGTTTTTGAGGTCTACGCAATGGTGCTAGTGTGGTTTTCTGGTTTTTCATTTTTGATGTCTTTTTCAGTCTCAGAAATCAGATGTTGCCATTTTCACTCTAGGAGACGTATCTTTTGACTCGCTTATCTGTTTTTCATGATTTTTGGGTCGTTGGAAAGATTCTTCTAACCTCTATGTAGATCTGAGGTCATTTAAAAAAGATGTGTACCTTATTTTATGCATGCATTCATTTTTGTTTCGTGCACTTGGTTTGCATTTTCGCTTATGTTTCTGTAGTTTTGCATTCTCTCCTTTTGCAATAATTGGGTATTGTAATAACAAACTGATATAAAAGTTCCATTAAGGGGGGTTCTTGCATCCATTCTTTGTATTGGTGACAAATCGCATGAGTTTTTTTGGTTTTCTATTATTTCTTCTCACTTCTTTCTTGCTTCATTGGACACATCGTTGGTTCACATTGGTTCACACTTCACCTTGGGAGTTTATGGTTCTTGATCCGCATTGTTCAAATCTTTCTCCTTTGAGGGCCATGCTTTTATGGTTAATGTTCCATAATCTTGATGGAACTTGTCTTATGGGAAGTTTTAGTTTCAGTTTGACATCGGCTTCGAGAGACACAACTTCTAGATTTTGTCATCATTATGGGCTTCATTCATCCTTTCATCTACTGTTTCTTACAGATTCCAAGGTTGATCCAGTACGTGATTTTCCAGTGTTCCTTGGCATCAGATTTTTTGTTGCATTTTTGATTCCGATATGGTATTTTGCAAACAAAAGTATCTTTCCTTGCTTGCCAGATTTGGGGTTCTAGTGTTTCTTCATCAATGTTCTTCTAGTGCTTCTTTGCAACAGTTCATCTCATTGAGGGGGGGTTTTTCCCACTGGGTTTTCTCTCTCTTTGCATTTGTACATGGGTACCTGATTAGGCCTTTATTGCCGAGACCCATCTCACATCATTTGCATAATAATCTGCTTCTCCCTAAGTTGCACTTATGGGGGGTGTTGGTGTAATTAATTATTAATTACACTTTGCATAACATTACTTAGGCATTATTTAATTCCTAGGTTATAGGTTTTCATCTTTATCTTATTAAGCTAGATTGCTCAAGATAAGATTAGGTTTATGCATCTTTTCTTTTATAAAGAAAATTATCTCTTGTAATTATTTGCAGTTTGAATATATCAATTTGCACATCTTTTGCAAATCTCTGCTTTTTCATTTTTCTCTTCTGTGGAAGGTGATTTTTTTGGTTTGCAATCAAATGTGCAAATTGATATATTCAAAGTGAAAATAATTACAAGAGATAATTTTCTTTATAAAAGAAAAGATGCAAAAACTTAATCTTATCTTGAGCAACAAGATAGCTCAATAAGATAAAGATGAAAACCTATAACCTAGGAATTAAATAATGCCTATGTAAAGTTAAGCAAAGTGTAATTAATAATTAATTACACCAACACCCCCCCATAAGTGCAACTTAGGGAGAAGCAAATTATTATGAAAATGATGTGAGATGGGTCCCAAAAACAAGGCCTGATCAGGTACCCATATACAAATGCAAAGAGAGAGAAAAATTAGTGGGGAAAACCCCCCCTCAATGAGATGAACTGCTACAAAGAAGCACTGGAAGAACACTGACGAAGAAACACTGGAACCCCAAATCTAGCAAGCAAGGAAAGATACTTCTGTTTGTAAAATACCATATCAGAATAAAAAATACAATAGCAGACCCGATGCCAAGGAACACTGGAAACTCATACTGGATCAACCCTGGAATTCGTAAGAAACAATAGATGAAAGGATGAATGGAGCCCATAATGATGACAAGATATAGAAGTTGTGTCTCTCGAAGCTGATGCCAAACTGAAACTAAAACTTCCCATAAGATGAGTGCCATCAAGATTCTGGAACATTAACCATAAAAACATGGCCCTCAAAGGAGAAGGATCTGAACCAATGCGGATCAAGAACCATAAACTCCCAATGTGAAGTGTGAACCGATGCAAACCAACGATGTGTCCAGCGAAGCAAGAAAGAAGCAAGAAGAAACAACAGGAAACCAGACAAACTCATGCAAGTTGTCACCAATAGGAAGAATGGATGCAAGAACCCCCTTAATGGAACTTTAATATCAGTTCGTTATTACAATACCCAATGATTGCAGAAGGAGAGAATGCAAAACTATAGAAACATAAGCGAAAATGCAAACCTAGTGCACAAAAAAAAAAGAATGCATACATAAAATAAGTTACAAATATTTTGTAAATGACCTCAGATCTACATAGAGGTCGAAACCAGCTTTCCAATACCATGAAAATCGTGAAAAATGGATAAGCGAGTCAAAAGATACATCTCTTGGAGTGAAAATGACAACATCTGACTTCCGAGGCTGAAAAAGACATCGAAAGGAAAAACCAGAAAACCACATTAGTACTATTGCATAGAAATCAAAAACAACTTTCTGACGATATCTTGTTTGCAAAAAAATGATGATGTATGTGAAAGTTATGCCTAATTTGGTGAAACTGGTCTAAAATTGCCCAATATGGCCTCCAAAAGCCCTCAGGGGCTAAAAAAATAGAGCCCCTAGTTGCATTGGCAGACTAGGGGGTTGGCAGCTGGGGGCTTCGGTGCAGCCCATGGTCACTAATGTGACCAGGGCGGGTGCTGAAACTTTGGCAGGGGGCTGCGGCTTGAGAATCGGTCTCCAATGTGACCTCTGTGGGGAGTTTAGGCACTAGGGGCTAAAACAAACCCTGACGGTGCTGCATGGGGGAGCCACCGGCGGCCACCGGGTGGTGGAACCCATTAGAACAGGCGGCACTAGAAATTCCCAAATTTTTTGTTTTTTTAACTTTTTTGGGAATTTTTCTCAAAAAATGTGCCTCGAGACGCTAATTGGGGAGGTCGTACGGCCTCCCTGGCAATTTTTTTTTGCCTCTCCAGATGAGTTTGCCCAAATTGGACAAATTTTATATCAAAATAGGGGTTTTTAGGGACTGCGAATCCAACGATGAAGTCCGCTTGGGCCCAAAGTGCTCTGATAATCAAGCGACCTTGAGATCTATTAGAAAAATCACTGAGCTTGAAACCCTTGTAGATCTAGCAAATGGTGACCAAAATGAATGAAATAAAAGTCATTTCTGACTTTTTCCAGTGCTCTGAATCAAATGGAAAACCCTGATCTAATCTAAGACGTTGCATAAAGATTCTCAAGGAATGAAACCCTTGATTTACAGCCCCTTCTTAGCTTTTTCAGAGGAATACATTGCAGAGCTTGTTGTCCTAATACTACACCAATGGCCAAATCAGATGCATATGAATGTATGTGAAAATGCTCTCCCCAAACTGGTTCTTTAATAATTGGTGAAGTTGTTAGGGCTATCTTGATTGTTTCAAAGGATTTTGACAATCTTTTGTCCATACAAATTCTTCTTCTTTCTTGAGCAGGGTAAATAGTGGTGATGCAATTTTACTAAATCCTTCTATAAATCTTCTATAATACCTTGCATGCCCAAGAAAACTTCTTACTCTAGTTTGGTTCTTAGGGATTTCAATGTTCTGTATGATCTCAACTTTCTTTGGATCAACCTTTATCCCCTCTTTTGAGATGTGATGTCCTAGAGCAATTCCCTCTGTCATCATAATGGAACTTTTCTCATGATTGAGTGATAACCTATGATATTTGCAGCATTATAAAACCTTTTCTAGGTTTTGTAATGCTTCATCGAATGTTTTAGCATGGACTGTAAAGTCATCCATATAGATTTCTACACATGAAGTGTTGAAGTCTGCAAATATTGTAAGTACCACTCTTTGAAATGTCGCAGGTGCATTACATAGTCCAAATGGTAAGAATGTATAGGCATACGTACCCCAAGGATAGGTAAAGGTATATTTTTCTTGATCTTTAGGGGCTACTTGGATTTGGTTATATCCACTAAAGCCATCAAGAAATGAGAAGTAGTTGCTGCCTACTAGGTTGTCTAAGACTTCGTTGATAAATGGCAATGGGAAATGGTCTTTTTTCATGGCTTTATTGAATTCTCTTTAGTCTATGCAGAATCGCCATTTACCATTTTTTTTGGAACTATAACCAGTGGGGAAACCTACTAACTATCGGATATTGGATATATGAATCCTATGTTAAGCAGCTTCTCAATTTCTTTTTTAACAATGTCACAAAGAACAAGATTAATTCGCCTTTTTCCTTGTCTTATTGGTTTGAGATCTTTTGTGTAGATGTGATGACTACAGATTGAAGGATGGATACCTCTCATATCATATATTCCCAAGCAAACACTCCAATGTTTTTTCTAAAATTTCTTTCAATTTTTCCTCTTGCGTTGGGGATAAGGTTGAATTGATATTAAGGGGTCTATCTCCTACTACTATAATCCCCTTTGTGTCTGTTTTAGAAATTACTGATTTTTCAACAAGAGTATTCAAGGACAACAATGTTGTTCATGCAACATTGTTTGAGAATCATCTTGCTCTTTTTCCAAAATTATCTCTTGTTCTTCACATTCTTGGATATGTTTTGTTATGGTTACCATTGCTAATTCCACAATACCATCACCTTCAGAATCCAAATCTTCATCCACCCAAAGGTGAGTTTGTTTTGATTGATGGTTGTGTAGGTGGATAAAGTGACAATTCTTTTTGTTTTTTCCATTCTCATACTTCTTGATCTATAGTCTATTAAGGCTGTAGCAGTAGCCAACCATGGTTTGCCTAATATGATTGGGTATCTAGAATCTTTCCTTCTAGCTTTGAGAACCAAAAATTTGACTGGATAATCCCATGTATCAATTGTGACCATGATTTCTTCTATAATACCCTCTAGTTTTGTAGTTGATTGATCAACCAACTACATAACAGTTGTTGTTGGCTGAATTGTTGTCATTCCTAGCTTTTCAACTGTATCAGATGTAATGAAATTTATGGCAGCTCCTAAATCAATTAGGAAATTTGGTATTACAATTCCATTAATACTTAGTGTTATGACATGGCTACCAGGATCATTATATTTCTGTGGAAGTAGTATTCTTGATAATACATCAATAATTTTAGTCCCTACTTGAATTGGTGAAGGAATTTCCTTTTTCCTTCCTGGGGTCTTCATGCAAAGGGATTTTACTAACTGATTGATCTTGGGTATATCCTTGATTTCCTATAACAAAGGTATCTCTATGTTATTTCAACTCTCTAAGAAGTTGTGAATCGATTACATTCATGTAGTTAGGGGATTAGGTTTGAGGATTAGTCTTCCCTTCATGCAATTACTTGGGATAGGGAGCTTGTTCGACAGTTTGTTCCTCTTGTTCTCTGTTTTCTTCATGTCTTTCTGGAATTGTCTTTGGTGGTGTAGTTTTCACATTTCGACTTCGCAATTGTATTCCATTAACATCTACTACATTTACATTTGGGTTGTTTGTATCAGTTCGTGCATGTTTTGGATTTGGAACTGGTTGAGCTAGCATTTTTTGTTGATTCACTTGATCATTTGAAGCATTTGGGGCATTAAGTGCTAGAGGTGTTTGTCCCCAGGGTCGTTTTTGTCCCTGATTTTTCCATTGATGGAATTGGTTTTGATTTTGCTGCCATGAGGTTTGATTTGCTTGCCATTACGTTTGCTGGTTAGCCTGCCACTGGGATTGATTCCATTGGGGATTCATCCATTCTTGTTGTCCCCAATATGTAGGTGGGTGTTGTGGCTGATATTGGGGGGTCCATTGATTTTGGTTCTGCCATGGGTTTTGATTCTAGTTTTACTGTGAATTATATTGTCTTTGATTTGCATTATACCCTTGGTTCTAAGGTCTTTGGCCAACATAATTGAGTTCTTCTTCAACCATTGGTGGTTTCTTGATATTGTTCTTTATTCCCACCAAAATATTACAGGAACTGGTTGGGTGTGGTTTTTCACAAATCTCACATATTTCAACCTGATTTAATGGGCATTCCCTCAAAAGATGTTTTCCCCTACATTTGGAACAATAAATTTACAAGGGTTCTATGGTTCATTTCTCTCCTTGCATGTTAATATGTAGTAGCAGACCAGTCTTCATGTTCACCAATTCTTCCATTACTTCTGATACATCAGTGTTGTGAGTCTTGTTCCTTTTGGAGTTTCGAGTCCCCACTCTAGTTCTAGAGTAGTTTCTATAGATCTCCGCAATGTCATCCAACAAAAGCTTGTTAATGTCTCCCTTTCCCATTAGGTTTAAGGACTCTCTAGACTCATCTTCAATCCCTCTCAAGAAAATTGTTTTGCTGATTTCATCATCCAGCCCATTAGTGCACTGTTGATGCACAAATTGAAATCTATCAGCATAGTCCTCCAGACTTTCTTCTTCTTGTTTCTTTATGTTAAACAATTCCTCTTTTCTATCTCTCACTTGACAATAATCTTGGTATTTGTCAAAGAATTCAGTTTGCATTTGCTGCCAAGTCCTAATGGTTCCTAATCCTAAACCCATAACCATCTTAAAGCTGATTCTTTCAAAGTAGAAGGAAACACTTTCAACTTTTGATTATCATTTGAATAATCATAGGTTTGGCATAATATTTTTAATTCGAATAGGAATTGATCAGGGTCTTCTGCAGTCTTTCCCCTAAATGTTGGAAGAACTAAGGGAGAGATGTTTTTCATAGGGGGTTCATCAAGCTATCTTTCAAGATTGATAGGATTTGAAAGGGTCCTATTTGCTAGGGGGCGTGCTGGTTGGTCTCCCATTTCTTCTTATGTAAATGGATTTCTATTCTCCTCTTGATTTTCAATGGGGTTTTCCTAATTAATTTCTTGATTTTCAATCTAGTATTGCTGGATATCCTCTTGATTAAAATCAAGATTTCTTCTAACGTAAAATTTTCGTGGAAGAGAAACCTTCCTAATTGATTTCTATTTCGTCTCATCCACAATTTCAAATCTCTCTTCCTTATCAACACTAAGGCTTCTCACTAGATAGCCAGATCGTTTAAGTATCCCCGACAACGACGCCAAAAATGGTGGGCAAGGTCGATGTCACAACTTGCATCATTTAATTAATTCTTTTATTGAATCAGGCATGTCTTAAAGCAACATGCGATAAGGATAGTTGTCACAGATTCTTTTGGGGGGGTTTTCACTGTAAATAGCGACCTTAGGTATTGTTTTACCTACTTTAGGAGCTTTCAGGAGCTCTCGGGAGCTCTTCAGGAGCTCTTCAGGAGATAAACTATAGCGATTGATTCCTAAGATTTAATTCTATTTTAGCTTCTAATTTTAAAATCCTATTGACTTAATTCAGACTTTGTTGACTTCAATTTAGACCAATTCATGGAGATAATTAATGATTACTTTAATTCCTAATCTAAACAAGAAATTCAAATTAATTCTATTATGCTTTAAAAGAAATCCATAACTTAATTGTTGGAAAGTAAACACTAAATTAAGAGCAGGAATGAATTGCAAGAAAATGACAATTATTCTAAAAATCATAAAGACTAATCTCCATGAACAAATTCTGAACAGACTTCAACTCTATCTTTCCGTAAATTCCTAACATTGCTTTAATGAAACTTAATAAACAAACATCAAGTTTAAGCAATTTGAACAACATCTAAACCTAATTTATCTAAGAAACCTTTTAACGATTCTAATGTTTCAATTGAATATTTCTAATAAATAAATCTAACCATTCCAACAATTCGATCTTAACCATAATAAACTGAAACTTCGATAAACAAAAGTAATTATCCGATTTTAACATTTACCAAGGTAGAAGATGATTTCAATGATTGAACAATTCAAAATTAGTTTCTACTACAGATTTAATATTAATGAATCAGAAAATAACAATAGTTAACAAAAATACCATAAGATCATTCCAAAGGTTGAGTAGGCCCTGCTCTTCCTCAGGTAGGATCCTTTAACAAAGTGAGTTGATTAACTTCTTGCTTCCTTTCTCATTGATCAAAAGTAGAACGCAGAACAAAGTATTGCTTGTGATTACAAAAATTCTAATTGCAAAATTATCTAACTCCTAACTAAGACTAAAGTATGGATATTTATAAAATATCCTTATTAGCTTCTAACATGGTGTTAACTACCAAAACTTAAGGCGACCAACTATAGATTAGAAAATGAAACTAAAAATAGAACTGAAGTGGACTAAGGAGGACTATGCCAGAACTACGCCAGATTGGTGCTGGAAGTAAAAGTTCCTCAATCAACTATGAAGAAGTCAATTAAGAATTTGAGTGATTCATCAACCAGCAGGGCCTATCTATGGCGTAGTCATTTCCTCATGATTAAATTAAGAGTTTTAACCATCTCATCAACCTTTAAGATACCTTGTCAAAAACCCTTATGATAAGGACAACAATCATTTTAATAAAGATTAATGCAGCATAATTATCTCATCCAAAGTCATCATAAAGCAACACATTTAACATCAGCTATTACTTTCAAAATATCTTCTAATTAGTTAAACATAAAGTAAAATAAGAAAATATGTTAATCTATTGTCTACCACCAGTCATGTCAATTAACAATAACAAGTTTTTTTAAACATAAAAAGCCTTAAATGAAAGTATTTTATATCTCCCATCAGCCTCATTTTATTGTGTTTCATATTATATTTCCTATGTACAGATCTGTATGTTTCTGACATTAGATGTAGAAAAGATTCATATGTTTGATAGGCTATATATTAAGTTTAATATTAAACATTTATCTCAGTATTGATTACATTGAGACAACATGCTCTATTTTTTAATCTTTCACTAATTTTTTTTATATGTAATCTCTCAAGGTATATTCCAATTGCATGTAAAGGTAGAATTAGAAAAAAAAAAAATGTAGTCTAAATTTTTTCTATCAATCTGCTTCTTTATTCTTATGGTTGTGCATGACTTATGTAAATATACTTATTTGACATTTGTATGCCCTAATCCAAACGAATAATATTATAAGATTTTAGATAATTCTATTATCCTTTTGACATAATCTACATGTATCAAAACCTTTATCTATGCCCTAATATCTTGGCATAATGGTATCATAAAAGGGTTATTAATCATGCCATGAGGATTTTTAAATGTGGTCACTTGATTTCTCTCAGGCGTTACTATGCCTAACTATTACATACATTGTTTTTCTTGGACGTAGACTAACTTCCATTCGCTTACACACTATATTCTTGCAAAACAACCAACCAAGAACATACATTGTCCATCACTGTGAACAATGGTAGCATTAATGTTCCATATAACACTTAAGACACAACTTATCATTCCAAGAATATCCCAACAAAATAAAAATAGGGATCAATATGTATGATTGTTTTTTGCATCTACTATGACATACATACATATCTGCACATAGGGGAAATACATTGTCCATCATTGCAAACAATGGTGGCATCAATGTTGCATTTAACAGTTACAATACGATTTATCATTCCAACAATGTCTCGATATATATCAATGTTGTTTGAATATGCTATGACATACATACATATCTACACATAGTGGTAATAAGATGAAACACAAAAAAATCAATGTTCCATATAACACTTAAAATACAACTTATCATTCAGTACGTGTAGATATTTAAGTATCCTATGCTCTCTTTGAGATTGTTTTTTTGCATCCCCCTCTCCAATTGCTGCTATGTTTATACACATCCCTGGCATTTGGACTTCCCCTCCACCCATCAGCTCATCGTTGCATGTCACTACACACAACTGCTAGTATATCTATTATTTCATTATTTTAGTAAAATTTAATATCATTGTATCTTTACAACTTTCTATTTTATATGTACAACCAAACAATGATAATTTCTACAAAAAAAATATACTTGGACGTCTCCTACAATATCTTGGCAAGCTATATTCATTTTTGAAAAGGATTTAATTATAGGAACAATTTTTAAGTGGAATCAAGTAAATAAGCTATTTTCAAGAGGAATCAATCAAGAATTAAAAAAAATATCACATCTACTTGTACTTCATAATATATTTAAAAAATGATCGACATCTACTTGCACTTCAAATTTTTTAATGAGATATTAATATAAAAAACAGTAAGAGGGTTTGGTAATTATGGGATCAAACATTCAAAAGAAGGGAAAGATCATGACACCTAAGGAAATTGAAGCACATGGAGAGAATGAGGAAAAATGACAAAGAGATAGAAGAGAAAAAAATTGATATGTGAAGAATATTGAAGCATCTAATTTGATGACTATTGAAGAGAATAAAATTCAAGAGACCAACATGGATAGGATGAATGTAGATTATCCAAATGTGGAAGAGTTAAACAAAATGTAAAATATGATTATAGAAAGAAATCCAAGTATATCTTCAAACCAAGTTAATGATATTGATATTAATTATTTAAATGAAATTAGATATAACAATGATGATCTAAATTTTACTATTGAAAACAAAAAAATAGAAAATAAAAATGAAACCTCTTGTATGAGTGAAAATTATTTTTTTCTTAGGTTGAAATAAATATCTTAGATAATCTTCTTGGTAAGATTTCTTGGAGACAAATTAGAACCCATGTAAATAGATGATATAAATTATTTTTTATAGTAAACGTATAAGATTTCAATGTCAACATGTAATGAAATTAATCGAACTATCAAAAATAAGAAAAATAATGAAAAATTTAGGAATTTTTATAAGACCTAATAAAAAAGATGAATAATTGAAACAAGTGATATCTAGTGTTTCTAATGCTATTGATTGTATCGAAAAAAATTGGTCTAAGGATAGGAATGCAACATGACTAGCTATAACAATTACATTAGTTAATAGATCAATTTTGAGTAAAAGAATGATAAGTAAGACAAGTGATTTTTTAAATTTAAATGATAAATATTTGAGAAGAAAAGTAATGAGAAGAAAAATTATTGAAAATGATTTGATTTAATAATGTTGTACCTTTAGTGGTAGACTCCCAAGGTATGACATGAATTTAAATAATGAAATCAAATATTTAATTAAAAAATATTGGCATGATAATACAAGGGTATCATCTAATGCTAGAGATGTTTCAAAATTAAGAGTAGGGTAAAAATGTGTAATCCTCATACAAAAATATGTTAGAAATGACTTAAACATAATTTTATAAAAAAGAATAAATGATTCAATTCTAGAAAATATTAGCATAAGTCAAAGATCATTTGAGAAATGTAAACCTTGGTATGTGAAAATTAATAAACAATGAATCTCTTGTAAAAATAATGTGCATACTAACCAAATTATTTAGGAATGTAGTATTAATATGCCACCTAGAACAATCAAGGATTTGATAGTAAATTTATTTTTTGAAACACCTTTAGGTAGTTATTTTATTCAAAAGCATGCATTTCTAGAAAATTCAATAGATGTGGTAAATTTTTGTCGTTAGGAGAATATATGAATGAAAGAGTTACACAATATTTTAGACAAAAAATAGTGGATGTGAAAAGACTCAACAATGTTTAATATGCATTAAAGGATAATAAATTGGAAAGTGTTGTGAGATAGACAAAAAAAATTAGTGTACATGTGTTCATAAAAAAATTAAGGGTAAGATTGCATCTAAGTACATGAAAAAATCCCAATATGCTTGATGGTTTGATGAACAATTTCATGTATGTAAAAACACATTTCCAATTTTGGAACTATACCATCAATGGTTGACTTTGTAGAAAAATATACTCTTGATCCACAAGAGAAAATTCAATTTTAATATTATAATTCAATACAAGTAGCCATCTATAATACATATTGTATATACACATGTTTTTTATTGGTTAAGCAGGGGAAAGGGCCCTGACATGAAAAAATTAGTACATCATGATAAGAGCAGCAGGTGGTAAGAAACAACAAAATAGGAAGCCCACCAAACTTCCCCCCTCCCACAAACAAAATGCTTAACCAATTCCCATATGATTAAACATAGTAGTTCTATCATAGGAATCAAAAAACCTTAACCTAGTATCCTTCCCTATCCATCTAAAATCCTTATTAACATCTATCATAGAGTCCCTACTTAAGATATAAACAACATTACAAATATTTAAGTTCCGACACCAACGACCATAACCAGTAATAACAGTCCTAGAAAACACAACTAAAATAACCATCATAACAAAAAGAAAAAATAGTACAACAAAGTAACCATGTTATGCTTCCTCGATTAGCTTCCATGCATTCATTAGGTCTTTAATAGTGTCATTCACTATTGCCTTCAACTCTATCTTTCTTGCCAAATCCTCGCCATCACCCATTGCTCTTTTCTTTTGCTGCTTTTTGATTTTTTCGATGCAAAAAATAGTAGCCATAATGACCTTCTTCATGACAACATCGACCACCAAACACACACTCTTAATTGCTTCTTCTAGGATTTGAATTCTATTGTCATTTCCTTGTTCTTGCATACCTTTCTCTTGCACATGTAGTCTTTTCTTAATTATACTTATCACCATATTTTTTAGGGCTTGAAGTTTGTTATCCTCCACCTTCTCATGTATCCTTTTTTCCAAGACTACATCCTCTTCTCTAGTCTTTTAATCTTCTCATTCCTTTCATCCTCAACCTTGTCTTCCTCTTTACTAGTTTTTTCATCCTTTTTTTGAATTTCCATAACATTTCCTCCTCCTCCTGAGCCATCTCATGCTATGAATCCTCTGCCTTTTCTTCATCACCATTACCATCCTCACTTTCCACTTACTCCTCCTCCTCCTTTGCCAAGTCACCACCCAAACTATCAGGAATCTCTTCAGTTGAGGAGTCATTATCCTCTTCATCTTTCTTTTCCACACTTTCTAGGGGACTATGGGAATATTTCTTCTCAGGGCTCTATGAATTTTTTTTACTTTCTTATCCCTTCAATGCCACCATAGCCAGTATTTTTGACCTCCTTCCACTAGGGTTAAACTTTCCATCTCATTATCATCAGGAATGGTAATTGTGTCCACCTCTTCCCCAAGTTCCCACATAATCAATTTCCTCCTCTTTTTAGCCCCTATCTCCATCGAAACATCCTTTCTTTTCTCAGGTGTGACTGTAAGAAAATCCTTGCACATCGTAGTATCAGGGCTTTGGGAATTCTTACTGGAATTTTCAGGGCTGGGATTTCTTACTAGATTTTTTTGGCATGGGGTGGGGACAGTCTTCGAGAAGCTCAATTTTCACCGAGCTTTGGTGTTTTGGGTCTTCAATCAACTTCAGAACATGGTTTTTCTGAGGGGTCCTAGATAACAAAAATTTGCATATGGATCTTATGAGGCCTTGGTGTAATGGTGAATTGGACCCGTGTGTAAGACTCTGGCTTAGGGAGGAAAATAAAAAGAAAGGTAGATTGATTTTTCCCTAGTGTCTTATGTGGTTGAGGATGGGAAAGTGATATCCATGGAAAGACTGGTAGCATCCTTCGAGGGTAAAGTATTTCATTACAATAAACCAAACATTATGAATACAGAGGTGGAAATTTAGCCCTAGAGTAACCATTCTCAAATCTTTCAGGTTTTCCTTTTTCTTCAAAAAATTTCTCAAAATATTCCTGATACTTACCATTGTCAACCTAAGCAACCTTCGTTCCTTCATAATCCAAACACGTCACTTCCTCTATCAACTTTGCATCCACCTTAAAATAGAGCCCTTCTAGATTAACTTCACCATCTCTCCATGCATTAGCAAACTTGTAGCTGAGTTTTTTGTTGTATCCCTCAATTGCAGTAAAATATAGAGTGAAACCTGCTTGCTCAAAAAGACCCCAGAGCTCCTCATTGTTGCGGAGCGAATAATAATAATTTTTTTGAGAGAGTCATTTCTATTTGAGTGATAAAAAGTTACACTCATTAGAGTTTGTACAATATTGTTTCAAAATATTTTGTGACAATTTAAAAGAAAGATAAATCTAGATGGCATAACATATCGTATGGTCATAACTGTACAAAATAATTAAAAAAGATCAAATGTTTTATTTGCTATGTAGGGCTCATAAAGAAAACAATATCCAACATATGTATATTTTTTATGAAGTTGTAAATGGTAAATGAGAGCATGATGAAGTTGGAGAATGTGTGAAAAGAGATCTTGCTAGGGAGAAACTAAAATTTGATGATGAAACCAAGTCTAAAGGTGCATGTGTAATTATAGATAGGTGTAGTGCAAAATTATCTACACGATCAAGCAAGAAATCTAAAATTTGATAAATATTTTGGTTAGTTGAAGAAGAAAATATTCTTCTTTGATATTATTTTGAGATAATTATTCAATCAACAAAATACTATTCATTTAAAAGTTTAAATACAAGCACATGGGCTATACGAACTATGAGGCTTTCCTATTTTTGTTAGTTTTGTATTGGAGGTGAGTGTAAAGCATGTTATAATATGGAATGGGTTGAAGAATGAAAACAAAGATCCTTAACATATACACAAGCACATGATCAACATGAAACAAAATTTGAAGAGGATAATCAATTGTTTGTATCAAATGATTGTGATTGTGATTTATACCTTGTACAAGAAGGTAAATTAATTTGATATTAAATTTCATTATATCATTTTGTAATATTTTACAAAATTTCCTATCATTATAATCAATTCCTTGGTTTGTGTACAACCTTTATCTCTTTTGGTTTTGAAGCCTATCCTATAAAATTGAAGAAGTCTCCTTATGGTTTGAAACACTCTCCTAGAATGTGGTATCAAAAGTTTGATACTTATTTGTTGTCATTGGGATTTAAAAGATCTAAATCTTACCATTGTGTGTATTTCAAATATGATAATGGTCACATTCTCATTATTGTCTTATACGTAGATGATATGTTATTTATTGGGAATGGTAAAATTATGATTTTAGATTTGAAGTTTTAGTTGTCAACATAGTTTGGGATGAAAGACCTAGGTACAACTAGGTACATTCTAGGAATGGAAATCATGAGAGATAGAGCTAATAGAAACCTTTGGTTAAGCTAGAGGAAGTATGAGAACTTGGTGCTGGAGAGATTCAATATGGTAGATTGCAAATAGTTAGTTGTTCCTGTGATGTAGGGGATGAAGCTTTCTATGGATGATTGTCGAAAATATCATACTAAGATGGAGGACATGACCAAAGTACAATATGTGAGTGAAATTGGCAGTCATATGTATGTGATGGTGTGTATGAGACTAGAAATTTCCCAAGTAGTGGGATTCTTTAGCCATTTTATGGCTAATCCTGGACGAGTGCATTGGGATGCAGTTAAGAGAGTGTTCATATATTTATGAGGTACTTATGAGAATGCCTTGTGTTTTTTATGGTTATCCTATTGGACCTTAGCATTTTGTGAGTATTCATGGATATGTGGATTCAGATTGGGCACATGAGATTAACAATAGAAGATCCACTAGTGGCTGTGTTTATGATGTTTGGTGATGCTACTAGTTGGATGAGTAAGTGGCAGGTTGTAGTCACATTTTCCATGATAGAGGTAGAGTATATGGTAGCCACTCATCCTTGTAAGGAAAGATCAAGTTAGGAAAAATTGGTTTTACAAATTTCTGACGACTTGATGGTTGCAAGTTTATGAATCTTCTCTTTCTCTTTTGAATGGTTGGTCAAAGAAGGAGAATATCTATTGTAGCCCAAAGGGGGAAAGTACAACAGGTTACATGCATGAAGATAACCTTTGCCATTGATGTCAAAGGGGGAGAGATCTACACAAATGCTCAAATGGGAGAAAGTCAGAAAAATTCTTTGATGAAAGATATGTCTAAGGTGGAGCTATTTTGTATATGCACTTATCATGCATTTTATTTTAATTGGTATGGAGTAGTGAAATGGTTTAGTTGGTATAGACCATGAATTTGAACATCTGTAATTGGTATCAGACCATTATCAATTGGTACAAAACTTTTGAGTATTTGGTTTTACCATCAACGAAAACGGGGGATATTTTTGGCATAATGTTGTCATTGATGTCAAAAGGTGTCATTGATGTCATGGAGATTAGTGGATCAAGTTTTGGAAGAGCTGGAGATATATGATGGAGAGAAGAGAATGTTTTGAAATTTTTTGCAATGTTACTCAAAAGTTGCAAAGTTGTGATGGAATCTTGTCACAATTGTGTAGAAGTCACTTTTAGATGTCAAAAGAGAAAAAAAGATGCATATTTGACGTGGGTTTTTCGAGAGCTTCTCAAAGGTTTGATTTGCAAAATCAAAGGATAAAGGTTGAGCTCAAAATTATTTGATGTTTTCTCTCAAGGAAAATTAGGGTTTGGTAGATAAACCCTAAGGGGTTACAATCATGGCTCTAATTAGAAATTCTATTTTTGTGTTGGCTATGTATAGGTGGTTGCAAGTCACTTAAGTTATCACTTAAGCCATTGATGTCATTTGGAAACCAACCCCTTTGTCCTAGTGTTTACCAGTTGGAAGTTTGTGTACATCACATACATTCTTCACATCATTGTTTGTGTTCCCTGTGACCAAGCCTTAATTGTGATGCGTGATGTTCCAGTGAAGAAGATTGATAATGAAGATCAGAGCATGAAAGATTAGATGGATATCACATATGTCTTTCACATCACGTTTCAAAGACTACCTCAAAATAATCCTTGTGTGATATGCAATGAAGTGTTATCAATGATAGTGATCAAACTTATAAGATTGAATGGTCCTTGCTAGCCCATGGCATGTGTGGTGAGGTCCTTGACTGGCCTTGCAGGATTGCAAGCTAATGACAAGTGTCTAGTGGGACCAACAAAATGACAAGCTATGCAATGTGGATTATGACGACAACAAGGACATGTGGTGAGATATCGCATCTTCGTTTCACATCACTATTGTGAAGCCAAGGAAGTAATATGATTGTGCGATATGTGAAATTAATGGAAGATGATGTCAATAGGTGATAGATAGCTACATCTCGTAGTCTCGGTGAAGATTCAATGGGTCCTTTGTTAATCCTATGAAATTGTAGGCTTGTGACACCTGTTCTCTTGGATAGATGGAATTTAGAGAATACATCGCACAATCAATTCACATTGTTGTTGTGAATTGAAGTAAGGTTAAGAAGTAGCAATATGTAATATACTACGCATAAAATCCGACGACATACACTATGATGAAAATATCAGATAGTGGTCGCAATACTTCTTTGCATCACGAAAATAAGTGTTGATTCCCTAGAAAAAGTTACAATGAGTTGATGAGATTGGATGGTGCTAGTTTAAAGGAGATTGATCTCATGGTAGTGCTTTAAAGTTGGACTTGATGAATAAGATCGATGGGTGATGGCATGAAGAGCATAAAACAATGGTTCAAGTTTGAAGTTGAGCCTCTCCAACGGCTATGACACTGTGAATGAGGGTTTCACCTATAAGCCGATGCTGTGAATAAATTTAATTGTCCCAACTACTATAGCAACTGGGTATGTGCAAGATCATCATGGAAAAAATAGGCCCTTAAGTGGCAAAAAATTCAAAAAAATCAGAGTTAGGCAACTTGATGTAAAAATTTGAATAAGTTATCTATATTATTTCAAAAATATGTAAGAATAGAATCTATAACAAATTAAATTTAGTTTCTAAACTAATAGGTTTATTTAAAACAAAAAAAATATTTGGTGAAAATTTGAAATTTCAATGTAGTAGTACTTAAATTTTAGGGAAAAAATAAGGAGTAGGTGTTTGTCTGACCACCCTAACCCAATAAAATGATAATATTTTTATATAATATTTTAAATATAAGTAGAGGACTCATGTACGGATGTGATGCATATTTTTTTTATAATTTTTTTCCATGTAAATAATTGATTATGAATTTTTTTATGCAACTTTTAAAAAATATAAAAAATCGTATGTCTGACCACCTTAACTTGGTCAAAAGTTGGTAAAAAATTCATGAATTTTAATTTTTCTTTTTTTAATCCTATAGTATGTGAATCATAGAATGTGACACATGTTTCAAATTAAAAAAATGTGACACCGTTTGAAAGCTATAGATGTTTTTCAATCAGCCTATCGATAAGGACTTTAGTTGTAATTCAAATAGAAAATTAATAATAATTATTTATTAAATTCAAAGTAAAGCATAATTTATATTGGTGGAAAGCTAAGAATCTCCTTTAAAAACCCTTTTCATTTCATCAATTTGGGGTTAAAAAAAATTTGTCAACCACATACCCTACACATACCCATAATATTGCCACTTTTTGGCCCATCATGATCTTGCACATACCCAACCAATATAACTAAATATTTGATTTGCAAAATGGCAACAAAGACTACAAAGGAAATTGAAATTAGGATCAGATCAAGTATACAAGTTGTGAGATGAGGATTATCAGGGTGGGTTGATTATGCTTAATCCATTATGAATCAAAGCACAATTTTCCCACTAAACCTCAATCTACCAAAAATGATCATTCAAATTGAAAGTTAAACTAAGCATTTATACAGACTAAAAGTTACAAACTATGAAAAAATTTAAATTCCTACTCTAACCCATTTGAAATTTATCTTGTTTTGGAATCAGTGTCATGTTGATGGGGAACAATGACCCTTTTCCAATCCCATGAATAGTGATCTTGTTTCAATCGATTATATGGAAGAGAATCGATGAAACCATTGTGATAAATAGATGAAAACCTACTTTATGCTAATTTAAACATGATGCAAGCTAAGTTAAGATGATTTTATGCTAAAAAGGAACTAGTTATGTAATTTCTAAGCTAATCTAAGCTAATTCTAAGCTAAAAGATGGAAACCCTAATTCATATACAAACTAAGATGGAAAAATGTAAGCCATTAATGGATGCTTTAAGCTAATATGCAACTAAAATAAACTAAAACAAGATAAAAGTGAGTAAAGTATGAGTTTGGATGCAAGTGATTTCAACATCATAAGTTTGCAATTGAAAGATGGATCCATTTATCTCCAAATAGTGATCTATTTATACAAGAGAAAATGAGAAATGGAGGGTTGAGATCAAAAATATTAATCAACAGTCAAAGATGAAAGGAAGAAGAGGCATGGATCATGGATTCTCATCATGATGAGATTTAATCAAGGGCTCACATTTGCTTCAAACAAACACACTTTTGACCTACTAACACATGTCAAAGTGACTTGTTCAAAAGGTTAAAGGTTAAAACTTGCATTAGAAGCTAAGTGAAAATATCCCTTTTTCAAATGATGGATGAATAATAATACTCTTTTGGAATATTCCCATGGGTGAGGATAAAAGGTATTTTGCAAATTAAAATAAATTCTTAATTGCTCAAAAAAGGGGATAAGGAATATTCCATGGGAACATTCCCCTCTCTTAGAGGAAAATTAGTTTAATTGCTAATTAAAGAAGGTTTAATCATGCAATTAGGGAATTTGGAGGAATTAAAGGGTTATCCATTAAATTAAATGATTTAATAAATGGGGGGAGAGATGAAATGATATTTAATTAAATAACTTAGGGTTATTTAATTAAATGAGATGACTTAGGGAATTAAATTAAATACTTTGATGTATTTAATTTAATGAGATGAAATGTTGGCGTGAAAGGGTATGAATTAACCTGATTAAATTAATTAGGCTAATAGATGAAAATGATGCAATTAATTAAATTAGTTGGGTTAATTTAAATAATGAAGAGAAAAGAGGATGGGTTAAAGAAGAAATTATGTTAGTAAATCTTTTTCGAGTGTATGATATTGTTTATGACATTTTTCAGTGTCCACATTTTGTCCCTCTTTGAAGAGAGGTACCTGTTGCTTCGGTTCAAAGAATAACACTATTTAGATTAAAAATGTTGCTTAAATACAAAAAAAAAATAATTTTTTAGATGTCCCACTCGAAGGATAAAGTTGATTCCTTGCCCCCTCAAGAAATTGAGCAGAAACTTTGAATTTTGGGTTGATTTCTTGATAAAGGTTCAAAGCTATCCCAAGGGTCTAGAAAGGTTCTAGGATGCAAGAATTATGCAAAAAATGCAAAAAATGATGCAAAAAAAGGTTCTGATTGGCAAAATTGGTGAAAATGATGATAAACCCTAGCTTGAAAGAAAAATTAGGGAAAAAAACCATAATTTTTTAGCTTAAATAACACATGAAGGGTCACTTTCAATTCATTTGTGCATTCACACTTGAGAGATTCTTGTTACTTTGACCTATGAACCTCTAACAAAATGGCGCGGCGAGAGCTTCCCAGGCACATCTCAGAATGAGTTTGAGAGAATCAGTGTCTTCCAAGTGTAGGACCACTAGTATGTAACTCTAATCTTGATTTGAAATTTAACTTTTGGATGCATTTATTACACTTTGAAATTTAAACTTTGGGGGTGTCGCTATATAGCGATGCCC
This sequence comes from Sequoia sempervirens, assembly GCA_007258455.2. Taxonomy (NCBI): domain Eukaryota; kingdom Viridiplantae; phylum Streptophyta; class Pinopsida; order Cupressales; family Cupressaceae; genus Sequoia; species Sequoia sempervirens. Next base: position 707,169,681 of record VDFB02270651.1, read on the forward strand.
AAAGTGCAATTAGCAACGCTCAAATGAATTATAGTGATGCATATTTATATGTCGACGCTAGTTGTGATTTAAAATTAGGGTTTCTAATTTTAAATTCTGACACATGCTTATACAACAATGCTCTTGTCAATTTAGAAATTAGGGTTAGGGTTGCCAAAGATTAGATAGTGATGCTCGTGTGTTTAGTGATGCATGTTGCATTTTGCAATTTGAAATGCTTTCAGACGTCACAATTTGAAATTTGAATATAGCGAAGCTATTGTGATTTTTGAGCTGTAAATTCCAAATTGATTCAAATTTTCTTGATTTCTTGACATTGTGTGCTTCATGGATATAGGAGGTCATTCCATTGTTGATGTCACACGAGCACAGACCCACCATGTTGGAGAGATTGAGTGATCTATTAGAGTTACACTAGGAGCACCTAGGAGAGATCGACCTCTGGTATGTTGCATATGCACTTCTCATCTGGACACATCTAGCAATTATGATTGCTCTGTGTGAGAGATGACACAGTGAGACCTCATCGTTCCACCTTTCAAAAGATGAGGTGATGGTGAATTTGGAAGATGTATGACATATTCAGGTTTTCTGATACATGGCGATCATGTGATCTATGATGTAGATGTTGGAATTGATGCTTGTCATGAGGTGATGGAGATGGAGGATATTGTTTTAGTTACATTATAGATCGACCTTGAGTTGTATAGAGGCCATGTGCCAACTTTTAGATTGATCATTACAACCATTATTTTAGGTTTGGTGGCTAACAGATGCAACATAGGGTTCAGTCCAGGATGGGGCTTAGCGTGGCAATGGATTCTTCATAGGAGGACACTTTTTGCATGGGGGCCCATGATGTTGGCCTCATTGTATCATGAAATGCATGATTTTGTTTACTGTGATGGGAGAGCCATTGGTGCAGGGGTGACTATGCTTCATATTTGGGAATGGGAGCATATCATTGTGCTCCAACCTATTGTTTAGATGATAGAAGTGGAGCCAAATGATCCTGTGATCTGGTGGTACATTGGTGTGATTACATTGAGGCACATCAGATAGATTGGGCTCCCATATTGGCGACGGGTCATTGATGATATGATAGTTTTCTGATGGCACCCATGGCTACATATGTTGCCTTGGTATGATGATGTCCAACAACTGTACTTTTCCATAAAAAAATTAATATATGTGGGGTCGTGAGCACACTATTATTGAGTGATATTTACTAGACAAGATGGCTTGGAAGTTTGGAGAGGTCCAAGACAGACTAGACAATTCCTAAAGGGCCATTTTTTCTAGCTCAACACAAGAGGTTCCCACATGGGGACTGAACATTCCAACTCCTGAGGTAGTGGAGAGATTCAGACCATTAGCAGCTTAGCCTTGTGCCTATGATTAGGGTCAGGTAATAGAACAAACTACACTTGCTTATGATGCTTGGTTCATACCTCCATGATGGTTGATAGATCTGGTGGGTGCTCCTCCATGAGGGAGACCCAGAGGTAGGGGGACTAGAGGTAGAGGACATGGCAGCCAAGATTGGACAACAACCTCTAGTTGTATAACAATAGGTAGCACCATCACCACCACTAGATGCTAGGGATGAACATATACAACAACTACAACAACAACTGTAGACTTTGATTGGTGAGCGAGATCAAGCCTTCCAACAAGTTTTGGCTATTATTATTGAGTGAGACTAGGCACAACACTAGGTTGTAGGGCACAAAACTGAGAAAGATCAATCTTTACAGTGGGTCCAGGCTGTGACCACAAAGAGGGACTAGGAGCTTTCCCGACACTAATAGATAGAGGATATGATGGTGGCCACACATGGCAAGACTATTTTGGCAAGATTATATAGAGAGGTCATGATAGAGGCCATATATTATAAGTAGAATTAGCACCAAAATGTACCGTAGGAACTCAGATAGCCTAATTTTTTGCAGCACGGTGATGCACAATCAAGAGCTAAGGATCAACCTGAGAGGCAGGCCGAAGAGGGTAGCATTCATCAAGGCTAGCTTTTATGTATAAACACTTTTTTTTGATTTTGTTGCCTGATTCTTTACCACAGATATACATTCATGGGCTCCTTTTTGATAGCCTCATGGATATTGTACTTATGATCTTTATACATACACTGATCCAGATTTTGTGCCACATTGACATTCATTTTTGATATATATGATACATATACAAATTATTATATGATGTGTTCATATTATTTCATGCTTACAATATATGGATACATATGTGATGCTTATAGTTGATGATGTATGGTTGCACTTTATTTATGCTTATGTGATATGCAATGATCATGATATGATATGTGATGGATGGATGCAATGATGATGGATGCATATGGATGTATGGATGAAAATGATAATGCAATGATTTAGGATTCTTAGAATAACAAATCTATATTATTCATCACAACTCAGATGATAATGTAGTATATATGATGTGATATGCTATGATTATGAGATGCATGTATGCTAATGGTTTGTGGATGCAGGGTGGATGTATTGATGATGCTTTTTTTTACTAAAATGATACTAGGTTAGCATGAAGAGAAGATAGAAGAATAAAGAATGAATAACTGTTGATTTTGATGATTGCTTCAGAAGATCCAACAAGTCTATGATCCATCAAGACTTTATTAGAGATGATGATGAGACAATGAAAAAATGAGGATGCAGGATGATGAGTTTCTCACATTTTAGGATTGGGATTTCCATCATTCCTTATTGTTTGATATAACACATAGACACGATGCATCAAGGTATCAATAACCAAGATGACGTTGTATCTAGTGTAATGGACTTTGACTCAGAGAATAGATAGGATAGTTCTTGTTCACACCTTGACATAAAAAAACCTTTTTGGAATGAAAGTTAGAAGCTTAGAATATATTGGACCAAAGCATGTACGCAATAGTCAAAAACATACCCTAAACGACCTTCCTACACACAACTAAGCAAGTATGCACCAAGATTATTTTACAAGATTACTCACCAACATAGCAAATGAAAGATAATGATTGATGCCCCATTCCTTTCTCTCTAAATTGTTTTGATAGACATCATTGAGAGGTCCTTAGAATGGGGACCATTTAAGATAAATCATAAGAAAAGATCAAAGACAAACAACTAGTGTTATCTATATCTCTTGCTTGGTTTAATTTAGCTAAGGTGATATCTGATACTGATGTCCATTGCAAGAAGGATACATCCTAGGACATGTTGATCAAAGGTTGTTTGATGTTAGGATGATGATGCTAAAATGAGCTGCTGATACAAACTTCACTAACACATTTACCTATGATTTAGACTTATGATTTTGACAATTAGGTTCTCACTTTATGACTTGCTATGCTTTATTTCTATTTGTTTCGCCAAAGGTTGAAGGTGATGATCGATTTATTATGGGTGAAAGTTTATTGCAGGTGAAAGCGAGATGGTATAGGTGGTTTTGGATTTTCTAGAATATTTCAATGTTTTTGGTATTTTCTAAATGTTTTAAGTCTATTTTTGGTCTTTTTGAAAGTTTATATGGATGTTTATGTTTTTTGATTTTTTAGAGGTTGTTTAGGGAGTTTTGAAATATTTGAGGCTTTTTAGGTCTTTTTGAATATTTTCTATTGTTTTTGGATTTTCAATTTTTGAATGTTATTGTATTTTTTGGTTTTTCAAATATTTTTGTGTTTTCCAATATTTGGATGTTTTGGGGTTTTCAAAGATATTTAGATGTTTTGGGGTTTTTTAAAGATTTTGACCAAGAACCTAACCTAAAGACCTATCCTAGGGGTCTCAGGGGTTGATCAAAGATAAGCCTTGCCTATGTTGTACACACAGAGACTATGTAGTTTGACCAACTCAACCTATTAACAAGATGAAGATATGATGATAGATTCCTAAAGGACTAACCTAGGGTGTCTCAGGGGCACATCAATGATGGTCTTGCCTACGTTCAAGCTCAAAGACAACGTAGTTCAACAAGGGCCGCTTTTTAGATTTTTGATGTTTTTGACCTTCTTAGTGATTTTGATGTTTGGGTATGTGCAGGATCATCATGGAAAAAATAGGCCCTTGAGTGGTGAAAAATTCAAAAAAATCAGAATTAGGCAACTTGTAAAAATTTGAATAAGTTATCTATATTATTTCAAAAATATGTAAGAACAAAATTTGTAGCAAATTGAATGTAGTTTCTAAACTACTAGGTTTATTTAAAAAAAAATCTATTTGGTAAAAAATTAAACTTTGAATGAAGTAGTACTTAAATTTCAGGGAAAAAATAAGAAGTAGGTGTTTGTTTGACCACCCTAACCACAATAAAATGATAATATTTTTCTATAATATTTTAGATATAAGTAGATGACTCATGTCCAAATGTGATGCATATTTTTTAATAATTTTTTTCCAAGTAAATAATTAATTATGAATTTTTTATTATAACTTTTAAAAAATATAAAAACTCATATGTCTGACCACCTGAACTTGGTCAAAATTTCATGAAATTTATTTTTTTAAATTCTATAGTATGTGAAGCATAAAATGTGACACATGTTTTGGATTCAAAAAATGTGATACTGTTTGAAAGCTATAGATATTTTTCAACCTATCAATCAAAACTTTAGTCATAATTCAAATAGACAATGAATAATAATTATTTATTAAATTCAAAGTAAAGCATAATTTATATTGGTGGAAAGTTGAGAATCTCCTTTAAAAACCCTTTTCGTTTCATCAATTTTGGATTAAAAAAAGTCATCAGCCACATACCCTACACATACCCATCATATTGCCACTTTTTGGCCCATCATGATCTTGCACATACCCATTTTCTAGATGTTTTGGATTTTTCTTTTACAATTTTCTGAATGGTTTTGGATTTTCTAATGATCGTTTTATGAATTTTTTTGGGATTTTTGAGATAAGATTGCCAATTCCCTCAAGATATACAAGAAACTGATACGACCCATAACAAAATGCCCCCAGTGTTACATGTTAGACTACTTCAATAAAGGCAGGACAAAATGACCTTTGGAATATGCCAAGGAGTGCTAAAGGGTTCACAATACCTCACAATATCACTTCTTCTCTATGATAAGAACATGGATGATGGATAAATGGTGATGGAAAGAATGATAGGACAAAAGAGCCAAAGAATAGATGGAGGTGCTTTATTTATGCAAGGTGCCTGTTTGCTAGGTTTTCACCAAGGTACTTGCCCAAAGTGCCACCGATGTGGTTTTCACTAGAGGACGATTATTTTTCTTTACTTTTTTCAACTTCTTTTTCCCAATTTTTTTTGGATTTTGATCATTTTTTGGTTTTTTTGTATTTTCAAATTTATACCTTTCAAGACTAGGCATAATTTTTTTTGAGATGCAAGCTATTAGTTGGATCCTACAAGGGTTCACCTTCAGGGGTTGATAGTTGGTATGCTCCTAATCTGTAGCTTGTTGTGATGACAAAGGGATTGAAAAAGTTAGGTTCAAACTTTCTTTTGTTGTCTTGATCTGGAAGCTTCTTTTGATCCTTCTTTAGGACAAGATCTCTAACTTGGAATGACCGACATTTGATCCTCTTGTTATAGCTCTGTTTCAATCAGTTTTGATATACTTGCAAGTGGTTGAGGGAATCAAGACAACACTCATCTAGGAATTCTAGTTCATTTAGTTGAGACACTCTGTATTCTTCCTCTATAATCAGGTTCTATAATGACACTCATAATGAGGAGATCTCAACCTCAATAGGTAGGATGGATTTTGATCCATAGACCAAGGAGAAAGGGGTTGTACCTGAAGGCATGTAGATACTGGTTTGATAATTCCAAAGAGTGGGATTTAGTAGAAGATGCCAATCATGACCAACTTCATTTACTATTTTTTTCAATATTTTCAGTATAGTTTTGTTTGTAGACTCAACCCAACCATTGCCTTAGGGATAATATGGGGTAGAGAATCGGTGTTGGATGTTGAATCTTTGGCACAAATATTTTACATTCTGATTCTTAAAAGGGGTCCCATTATCTAATATGAGAGTTTGTGGAACACCATAACGACATATTAGATAATTCAGGATAAATTTGGCAATCTTCTTCCCCATTATATATTTTGTAGGAATGGCTTCAACCCACTTAGTAAAGTACTTAGTGGCGGTTATGATAAACTTGTGGCCATTAGATGAGGTTGGGGTGATTTTTCCTATGAGGTCAAGTCCCCACTATGAAAAAGGACATGGTGTGATCATGGGTTGCAATTCTTGAGCTATGGCATGGATCAAATCTCCATGTTGTTGACATTGGACACACTTCTGCATGTATTGATGGGATTCCTTTTCCATTGTTGGCCAATAGTACCTCATCCTCAACAGTTTCTTAGCTAACATCATATTGCTAGAATGAGGCCCACATACACCATCATGTACTTTTGTTAAAGTAGTTAAGGCTTCCTCTTGGTTAAGAAATTATAGTAATGTCCCTTCAATGCTTCGACGGTAAAGGCTATCACCTAGGATCATGAATTGAGATGCCTTTAAATGAAAAATGTGTTTTTAAGGTTTGAGGTGATATCATAAGGGAAGGTTCTTCTACTTAGGTAGATAAATATGTCATGATACTATGGGGATCTGGGACCAACAATGACACATGAAAATTCAGATTTAGGGATTTCAAAAGTTGGTACGAGAAGTTTTTCTACCAAGAATTCACATTGGAGGACGTTGTTCAACATGTCTAACAGTGATCCAATTATTTCCATGGCACCTGCTACTCTATTATTTAGGTGAGGAATCCACTCAAAAGTTATGTCTGTGAAGAGATCCTTGATATTATCCACCATATTCTTGTAAGGAGTAAGCTTATCATCTTTAGTTTGATAGTCATCATTGACTTGGTTGATAACTAGCTGTGAGTCTCCATATACTTTCATCTCTTGAACTTGCCACTGAACTGCTATCCTTAGTCTTGTGATTAAAGCGTCGTACTCAACATATTGTTGGTACAAGGAAATGATAGCCTGTATGAATTTGGGATACAATCACCTTGAGGGGTGATGAAGAGAATTCCTACTCTGGATCCATGTCAGGTGAATCATCCATCAAAGTACATCTTCCACTGAGCTGTGAGGTTGATAAGGAACACTAATTTTTTAGGGAATTCAGATCCTAAGGGGTTCTTAGCATAGATGTGTGCTTCTACTAGTTGGTCTATGATCACTTTTACTTTTATTTCCTTGTGCTCCACATACTCTATGTCAAATTCTTTGAAGATCATCACCCATTTAGCCATGAATCATGTGAGAGTTGCTTTGGATAATAGGTATTTGAGTGGATCAATCTTTGGAATTAGCTTGATTTGATGTGACAACATGTAATGTATGAACTTTTGTGCAGAAAAAAATATTGCTAGGAATGCTTTCTTAATGGGTGAATAGTTCAGCTCATAGCCCACCAAGGTTTTACTGATATAGTAGATAGCCCTTTCCTTTCCATTTTCATCATGATGTGCTAAAAGAGTTCCTAGTGCTGCTAGTGTTGCTAAGATATACAAGATTAGTAGCTTGTGATGGAGCTTATTAAATTTTGAGGAATTTTCTCTCTACCTATAGGAATTTAATATCCATTTTAAAACCCTTGTCCCCATGAATGAGTAGGGTTTTATTCACAAGAGCATGCAAACATTGTAATTTTAGGTTGACCTGCCCCATCAGTCACTAATATTTTAAGTCACCTTTTAAGCCACAATTGTACTTCAGTTTACTGGCCTTGTCTACTCGAAGCATTGGTCATCATTTTTCCCATCACCTCAAGCATTTTTTGTAAGTCTAACTTTAAATTCAACCTGAGGACTTAACCTTAAGTCATTAACCCCCCAGTGGTCATATAATTGTCAGCTAGACTGAGTCCCATCCATTTAATGCTAACATTATGTGAAGTGCATATTTCAAAGATTCAAGGATCTGGGAGGAGATCTGAGTTGTACCCTGCCAGCTCAGGGGAATTAAGTACCAACAGGCTAAATACAATGAGGTTGGTGAAAAGTGGATGCGTGTCCCTATACAACCATGAGACTCATTCCCCACTATTTTGCCCATGACCTGACATCTTCAATGAATGACTGAGATGCAATCTGCGAAATGATCTTCACCATTCCCCACTGGCTCACTGAGCAAAGGTGAATGCTAGTTAAGACTAGTGAGATTAGTGAAATCTCGACACTTGTCCCAGTCTACTCAGTTTGTGGAGCCCCCACACTACGAAGATGTCATCCAACATGCATGAAAATTATTAGTCGTGAACATTTCAATGAAGCCCCACTGGAAGTCTAAGGTAGTCAAACAAAGGCCAACCATCTGATGTGCCACCTCAATAGAGAATCGACATCATATATTTAATATTTATGGAAAGCACATGATAGCCATTTTATGCCATGCAACAAACTTGAATTAATGGAAAAGATTTTGCAGAATGATCGAGTTGATCTCAATTCGTGTGGAAATACAAATGTTGATAATCATGAGGTGCAATTTGTAGGTTTCCATGCAAATGGGGAATTAAATGGTGATGGTACATCTACCAATGAGCTACCAGGGTTGCGCATGTGTGCTAAACATTGATTGAGGACGCAATCACTCCACACAGTAAATATAAAAGGAATAGCTGCTATTCGTGTCATTCACAATTAGTAGTTAGACATTTTCTTGATTGAGGAAAGGTAATTTTGAGCAATTGAAAGATAAGAAAATGTGTGAAGCAATGAGGAGGCCTGCTCATCTCGGCTCTCAAAAGCCTAGTTTTGCTATGTTAGAAGCTACGTCGACCATGGAGGCCAATATTCCTACTGGAAAGTCTAGACTTGCACCCATAAGGTGCAATTGAAGGTTACAATTTCAGAGTGTGGTTGTAGAGAAGGTGGATGATAAAGGAAAGCAGCCAATGAGGTCTACTACTGGAGCAGAGAGGAAGATAAGGTACGGGCATGGCTCCTTTCGATGCCAGAACTCACCCATTGACTTCACTAGCAACTCGTCTGCTAGCGAAATAGAGACAGATTCTGACTATTGTCAGTACCTCACACTCTTGAGTCATTTTCTACCTCCTAGTCAGGAGGTAATAACCATCTCACCATTGGAAGCCAAAACTCTAAGCGGGTAGATTGTTTCTGTGCTAGGTAAAGAAAAGGATGAAGCGAAAGCCAAGATTTCCTCTCCTCCTCTTGCGATGACTCAGAGTAGGTGTGTATATCATGGTCTGGGCACTGGTAAAGGTGGGGTGGTTGGTAAATGAAAGTTTTCTATGTGTGGGATATAATTTTTTTTGTGTTGATAGTGTTTACTGTGCTGGTGGTTTCATTTTTTGCATGCATGGCACATTTTTTTGTTGGACATCGATTGTGTGTCCTCGTGGCATTATGGATGTTGGGGTTGTTGCAGCATGGATGGTGACAAAGGGAATTTTGGTGGCACTTTCTGTGTCCCTTTTTTGATGGCTGTTACAATTTTGGCATTCCCCATTTGCACCATGTTCTCTTAGATTTAACACATGGGGCATTTTGAAATGCAGTCGAGATGACAATTCAAATGAAAATGTTGTATTTGAACTGCATTTGAGCCTGAAGCTTGTTGATCCCTTACTCTATAAAAGGGAATTCAAGGCTTATTTGTAGAAGAGGAATGATAGATAAAATTTCTAATTAGGTTTTCAAGTCAGGTGTATATGAATAGAAGGATAGGAATAGAATAGATGGTCTATTTTGAGCTTTTCTGGATGGAACAAGCACATGTTATCTTAAATTTTTATGCAAATTTGAATGATAAGCATAAATGAAAGTATAATTCTAATATATCTTCTCTCTTTATGCAAATCTGAGTGAAGTTTGAGTGGAATATGAATAATATTCTCATTTTTCTTTGAACATTTGTTCAAATGTATGTCTCTGTTTTATGCTTTGATTCAAGTAATCAATTAAATGTTTAAATAGAGACATAGATTTACAATTATTTGTAGAGGGTTTGATAAGTAGTTATATATCAGAAATAGTGAGCTCCATAATGCAAAGCTATTATGAGGGTAGTCCACCCCTTTAAATTTTAAGGTCATCTACTGTATTACCGATTCTTGTATATGTGACTCAATCGCCCAATTCAATAAGGCACTAGTCTATTCCTTAACGATTCGCCTAAAGGTTTAATGAATCATTGTATGGTGACAAACCTAAGGTCAAAAATTTAAATTCACTTCAAATTTCATAAATCTTTATACAAAATTTGTGTCAATTATCATGAGGAATACTCCTCGATGAATGGGTAGCATATTACTTAGAAACAAGCCAATTTCATAGTAATTATTGCACAATTATCCTTCATCCAAGTTGATCTGTGAAAGTGATGTGTTCTACAAAGCATATTTTTAAATCAACACAATAGGAACACCCTCCTTGGCCCCACAGAGCCTAAAGTAAAGAAGATCTCAGTCTTTGACTATATCTTGTTCGTTGGCCAGTCATTTTCAGGAGTTTTGAATATAGGAATTGGCTATTCCTTAGAAGTTCCTTTAGGTGCACTAGAAAAGAACCAATAGAATGGTGACTCTAGTGGGGAACGCACTCAGAGGTCTGGTTGCAAATTTCCTTGTCATAGAGTCATTTAGATCTTGAAGAATCAAGAACTAAGAGTCATTACATAGAGTCAAAGTATTTGCCATTCTGAATTTATTATGTCTGAACACCTTTGTTCGTATAGTTGTGAAGTTATTGAAGCTGGAATAGATTTGTTGCAGCAAAGATTAAAGGATTTGAGTGTGCTTGAAGCTATTGGAGAAAACCTGGAACAAGATTTACTCTTAAAGGACTTCATTCTTTTGAATTTTATTCCTCTGTGAAAAGAGGTGGTGACTCTGTCCAAGGAACCAATTAAATTGTGAAGAAGATTTTCAAATTTGTAGAATTCACAGTCAGGAAGAAATGATAATAGCTGCTACAAGCTTCCAGGTATTCTCATAAATCTAGAGCAAGCATTATTCTATTTGAAAGAAGTTTGTGAGAAATATTCAAGACTTGAGATCATAGATGATTCCCTATTAGATGAATTTGCATTAAGACAGGAAATAGTAGTAACTCTTTTCATACTTCTTATATGCAAAGTTTATAGTTCTCTGAGAAGTGTGCTATTCTTTTAAGCATTACCTTTAGAGAATTCCCTTATAGAGAATCAAGCCAAAGTATGCAAGGTGAAGAAGTAGTACCATGCCCTCAAAGGGATTTTATTATTGAAAGGTATATGCCATTGGTTTTTAGTGGTATTAGAGGTTTCCCAAACTTGATTCCTAAGAATGTTAGGAAGCATTTTCCCAAATTCATAGGGAAAAGTTCTGAATCAACCTCTAAACATCTACAAATATTCATGGATATTATGAGGGATTATGAGGTGAATCATGAAGATGTTGTCATGAAGCTCTTTTTCCAATCCTTGAAGGATTATGCCAGGGATTGGTATTCATATTTTCCAGCAAGTTCCATAGCTTCATGGAATCAGTTTGTGACAAGATTTTTTGAACAATTCAGTGAAAGGGTGAATCCAAGTGCGGTGAGAAATAATTTAAAGGAAATCCACATAAGTGAAGGGGAGTTAGTTCCTATTTTAAATCTCCAATTTGCAAAGACAATAAGAGAAATTCCAGAAGAGATAAGGCCAAGTGATGCAGAGTGTTTGATTGTATATCTAGGAGCATTTGACAAGAAGATGAGTTTATTATTAGGAGACAAAGAACCCACAACTTTGCACCAAGCATATCAGATTGCAATTGACATTGAAAAAAATTTGAGATAGTCAATGATGAGAGGGTTTGCAATTGCTAGTAGTAGTTCTAGCATTTCCCAAAATTCTAAACCAAAAAAATTAGAAGGTAAAAAGATTTATCAAGGGGGAGATCTCATAGATGTGATATACACTTTACTCCCAAGAAATGCAGGTTGTGAGCAAGCATTAACTTCATATCAACCAAGGATAGATATCAAGAAGCTACATGAGATAAGAAGACATGCAAATGAGTCTCCATATGACTTATTTTCAAGATTCTTGAATCCCTTGATGAAGATACCCAAGATCTTCAGACCTAGTGATCTAATGTGCATCAATTTGTTTTGTGAAGCTTACATATCAGGATCAAGCCAATGGTTTGAGGACTAGAAACCTCACAGCCTAAGTCAAGTAGTAGATTGGATATATGTCATAGAAAATATGGAATAGGGTCAGATACCCTTGTTTTTTTTTCAAAGTATGGGAAGTATTTTCCATGTTGAAGGAGGTCAAAGGCTAAGGTTGTTTTGTCAAAGAGAAGCATCAGAGTTAGAGTAATTGACTGTTGAGTGTTGCAACTTCACAAGCAACCTAGAATCAGATGCATGTAGTACTGATGAGGATGTAGAGATAGAGCATGAAAATAAGGAGATGGTGCCTAACTATCTTCCTTGGGATGTCATAAGCTGTGAACAAACACAAGAATTGCAAGGTGAAGTCTCCCAAGTTGACTCAGCTAGTAGCCATCATGCACCAGTCAATGAAGGGAATATACTTGGTCCCAATTCTATGGCACAAATGAGGAACCAAAATGAGGAGATTGAGGTGGGTAAATCCACAATTGAATATGACTCTTCATATGAAATAGAGATATAATACCTTTCTTCTAGTAGAGGATATGCTAATAGCCTTAAAGGTATTTGTTTCCTAGGTAGTGAACAATTCTCCTCATGTGAAGAATTTTCTGAGTATGGATCAATTGTTGTAGACATGAAAGATGAGTAGAATAGTGAGATTGCTTCTTTGTGTTCTTCAACTGACTATATTGACTTTGAGTACATTGCTAATCTAGATTGTTTCCATCCTAATTTTAAAGATGATGAGATTTATCCACATGGACAAATGTTTTATTTGATGAAGATGTTTTGGATGATGAAGTTGCAAATCACATTCCTTATTGGTGTAGGAGTAATCCTCTTTTTGAAGATAAATCTAATGAGTATTTGGAAATTACCATCAATGGATATGTTGTGGATGGTCCATGTGAAGATAAAAGTTGTGTTGAGGTGGGTATTTTTGTTAGTAAAGATGTTACTTTTGGTTTGCTAAGTTCCAAACTGCATGAATGGTATGGGGATGCAAACATCAATAAAGAAGCTCCCAAGTATGGTGTCAGCTTTAAATATAATGAGGATAACCAAAAGGATGCACACAGTTGCATTGACTCTCCTGTGATGAAAAGTGGTACAATTGAAAGGTCAAGTAGTCATATTTCATAGGATGATTGCATAGATATTCCAACAACACAATCGTTGTTGAGAAGGGATTAATTGATGATTCTGCAGAGTGTACGGATATTACAATACTTTTCCACCCAGCTGAAGGGCAATCCAAAGACACAGGTGATGATGAAAATGATATAGGACATCATGAGGCTACAATGGAATTCTTTACAGATACTCCTTATTCGATGGATTCGATTATGGAACTTCTTTCACCTCATGGGGTTAGCACTTGTGGTAAGCATGCTGATAATAGGCCTAGTTATGCTTTCTTTCCTAAATTCACTGAGGATTGGCCTAATTTGAGCTAGAATGTCTATGAGGCTTTCAAGTTTGATGAAAAAATTAAATCTATGATTATTCATCTCATGACAATGTGGAATATGAAGGATTCACTTGATTCAGTTTGAGAAACCTATAGACAAAGTTGGCAATGCTACTCTGAATGACATGGGCAATGTTGATCATAGTGATATTGATGATTTGGAGTTACATAATGCTCATGTGCATTCACTATAGGGTAAACAGGTTAAAGTTTTTGATAGAGGAAAAAGTTGGCCCTAAATTTTAGGGGCCTGGGGCCTCTACCTTGTAAAATAATTCACAATGTATATTCTATAATTATTGCATATATGTTGGTCTGGTTTGTTTTCTTTTTGTTTGGTACGCTTGCCTAGTTCGGGTGAGTTCCTTAGTTTTTGGCCTTGTACCTTGGTCTGCTTCAACCATAGATTTAGTTCTTGCCATACCTGCTAGGGGTATGCATCCCCGAGCATGAGCTGTTGATGGAGCTTATTAAATTTCGAGGAAGTTTCTCTTTTCCTCTAGGGATTTAATATCCATTTTAAAACCCTTATCCCCATGAATGAGTAGGGTTTTATTCACAAGAGCATGCAAATGTTATAATTTTAGGTTGACCTGCCTTGTCGTTCACTGATCTTTTAAGTCACCTTTTAAGCCACAATTGCACTTCAGTTTACTGGCCTTGTCTGCTTGAAGCACCGATCATCATTTTTCCCATCACCTCAAGCCCTTTTCATAAGTCTGATTTTAAATTCAACCCAGGGACTTAACCTTAAGTCATTAACCCCTAGTGGTCATATCGTTGTCGGCTAGACTGAATCCCGTCCATTTAATGCTAACATTATGTGAAGTGCAGATTTCAAAGATTTGAGGATCTGGGAGGAGATCTGAGTCATACCCCACCAGCCCATGGGAATTAAGTACCAACAAGATAAATACAATGAGGTTGGAAAAAAGTGGACGCATGTCCCTGTACAACCACAGTACCCATGACCCAATGTCTTCAATGAACGACTGGGATGCAATCTACAGAACAATCTTCACCATTCCTCGCTAGCTCACTGAGTGAAGGTGAACGTTGGTTAAGACTAGTTAAGACTAGTAAGATCAGTGAAATATCGACACCTGTCCTGGTCTACTCAGTTTGTGGAGCACCCACAATGCGAAGATATCATCCAATATGGATGAAAATTATTGGTTGCGAACATTTCAGCAAAGCCCTGCTGGAAGTCTAAGGTAGTCAAACGAAGGCCAACCATCTGATGTGCCATCTTAGTAGAGAATCAATGACATATATTTAATATTGACGGAAAGCACGTGATAGCCGTTTTATGCCATGCAACCAACTCACATTAATGGAAAACCTTCTACAAAATGATCGAGTTGATCTCAATTCATGTGGAAACAAAGATGTTGATAATCACGAGGCACAATTTGTAGGTTTCCATGCAAATGAGGAATTAAACAGTGATGGTATATTTTCCAATGAGTCATCAGGGTTGCGCATGTGTGCTAAACATTGATTGAGGATGCCATCTCTCCACACGATTTAAATATAGAAGGAATCGCTACTATTCATGTCATCCATAATTAGTAGTTAGACATTTTCATGATTGAGGCAAGGTAATTTTGAGCAATTGATAGATAAGAAAATACATGAACCAGTGAGGAGGTCTGCTCGTCTCGGCTCTCGAAAGCCTAGTTCTGGTATGTCAGAAGTTGCCTCGACCATGGAGGCCAATATTCCTGCTAGCAAGTCTAGACTTGCACCCACAAGGTGCAGTCGAAGGTTACAATTTTAGAGTGTGGCTGCAAAGAAGGTGGATGATAAAGGAAAGCAGCCAATTTGGTCTACTATTGGAGTGGAAAGGAAGATAAGGTACAAGAATGGATCCTTTGGATGCCAAAACTCACCCATTGACCTCACCAACAACTTTTCTGCTAGTGAAACAAAGACAGATTCTAATTATTGTCCCTTGCATTCTTGAGTTAGGGTCTACCTCCTAGTTAGGAGGTAATATCTATCTCGCCATTGGTAGCCAAAACTCCAAGCAGTTAGATTGTTTCTGTGCTGGGTAAAGAAAAGGATGAAGTAGAATCTAAGGTTTCCTCTCCTCCTCTTGCAATGACTCAGAGTGGGTGTGTATATCACGGTCTAAGTACTGGTAAAGATGTCATCGATGGTAAATGAAAAGTTGTTGCGTGTGGGATATAATTTTTTTTGTGTTGATAGTATTTACTGTGCTAGTGGTTTCATTTTTTGCATGCATGACACATTTTATTGTTGGACATCGATTGTGTCCTTGTGGCATTATGGATGTTGGGGTTGTTGTAGCGTGGATGGTGACAAAGGGAATTTTTGTGGCACTTTCTATTTCCCTTTTTGGATGGCGGTTACAATTTTAGCATTCCCCATTTGCACCATGTTCTCTCATATTTAAGACATGGGGAATTTTGAAATGTAGTCGAGATGACAATTGAAATGAAAATGTTGTATTTGAATTGCATTTGAGCTTGAAGCTTGTTGCTCCCTTACTCTATAAAAAGGAATTTAGGGCTTATTTGTAGAAGAGGAATGATAGATGAAATTTTTGATTAGGTTTTCAAGTTAGGTGTATATGAATAAAAGGATAGGAAAAGAATAGTTGGTCTATTTTGAGCTTTTTTAGATGAAACAAGTACATTTTATCTTAAATTGTTATGCAAATTTGACTAATAAGCATTAATGAAAGTATAATTCTGATATATCTTCTCTCCTTGTGTGAATTTCAGTGAATTTTGAGTGGAATATTAATAATATTTTCATTCTTCTTTGAACATCTGTTCAAATGTATGTCTTTGTTTTATGCTTTGATTCAAGTAATCAATTAAATGATTAAATAGTCATAGATTTACAATTATTTGTAGAGGGTTTGATAAGTAGTTATATATTAGAAATAGTGAGCTCCATAATGCAAAGCTTTTATGAGGGTATTCCACCCCTTTAAAATTTAAGGTCATCTACTGCATTACTGATTCTTGTATATGTGACTCCATCGCCCAATTTAATAAGGCACTAGTCTATTCCTTAATGATTCACCTAAAGGGTTAATCAATCATTGTATGGTGACTAGAGTAAGGTTAGAAATTTAAATTCACTTCAAATTTCATAAATCTTTATACAAAATTTGTGTCAGTTAGCATGATGTATACTCCTTGATGAATGGGTAGCATATTACTTAGAAACAAGCCAATTTCATAGTAATTATTGTACAATTATCCTTCATCTAGGTTGATCTATGAATGTGATGTGTTCTATAAAGCATATTTTTAAATGAACACAATAGGAACACCCTCCTTGGCCCCATAGAGCCTAAAGTGAAGAAGATCTTAGTCTTTGACTAGATCTTGTTCGTTGGCTAGTCATTTTCAGGAGTTTTGAATATAGGAATTGTCTATTCCTTAGAAGTTCCTTTAGGTGCATTGGAAAAGAACCAACAACTTGTTTGGTATTGGTGGCATGAGCACTCGAGGTGTTAGTAGATAATATTTGATCTAATAGAAATCTTTATCACATTTCTCATCTTGCTTAAATAGGTTATCCCTTTATGGAGAAGATGCGAAAAGGGGTGGATTTTATTTGATAGTTGTGCTATGAACCTTCTGATAGACTACAATCTTCCTTCTAATCCTCTCATCTACTTCAGTTTTTGTGATGGTTCCATGTCGATGATAGCTTTTACCTTTGCTATATCAATTTCAATCCCTCTTTGTGAGACAATAAAGCCAAGAAGCTTCCTTGATGTGACCCCAAAGACACACTTGTTTGGATTTAGCTGCACCTTGTATTCTTCAAGTCTATCAAAGATAGGTCCTAAGACTTGTATGTGCTCACTTCTCTTCCTTGAATTTGCTAAAATATCATCCAAATAATCTTCAACTATTTTTGTGGATCATGTCATGAAAGATGAGGGTCATTTCTCTTTGATAGGTTGCTCCTGCATTCTTTAACCCAAATGGCATGACATTCTAGCAATAGGTTCCCCATGGACAAGTGAATGTAGTTTTATGTTGATCCTCCTTGGCGATTATGATTTGATTATAGCTTGAAAAACCATCCATGAGTGATAGCATTTCATGCTGAATTGTTAAGTCCATAATGAGATCGATGTTAGGAAGAGGGAAATCATCCTTTGGGAATGCTTTGTTTAGGTCTCTAAAATTAGTGTAGATTCTGATGCCCCTAGTGGGTTTTGAAACTGTTAGCAGGTTTGAAACCCATGCAGGATAATCTACCGATCAAATAAATCCAATTTCAAGAAGCTTTTATAACTCTAGTTTTACGAAGAGTGCTATCTAAGGATGCATCTTCCTTAATTTTTGCTTAACTAGCTTGGCTTTAGGATAAACTGCTAAGTGATGCACAACCACTTCAGGATCAAGACCTGAAATATATGTGTATGACCATGCAAAGTTAGCTCTTTGCTCTTTGAGGTATGTTGCTACGTTCTTTTTTTCTTCATCTAGCAAGGATTCAACATAGAAGGTGATCTTAGGTGCTTCGTCTGTCCCCACATTGATTAGAGTGGCCTTTTCTGCTAGCACTGCTGATTTTTTGGATGCATTGCACTAAGGGGGAGATTGAATCCCTCATCCTTGGGTGCCTTAGAGAGGTTTTCACCATCAGATGCATCCTTTGTATTTACTATTTTAGGATCAGAGAGTGCCACTAGGTGGTTTTCACTCGAGGATCTGCATGTTAGTTGCATTTCATTAATTTTGTGACTGAAGGATTCAATTGTCTCCCCATAGTATGCCCCTATGTTGAGCTCTAGTTTGAAGCCTACTTTGTGATATTCCCATGATAAGTTGTCATGGAGTCCAAAATGTGAGACGATGATTACCAGGGTGGCTTGATTACGCTTGATCCATGATGAATCGAAGCACAATCTATCCACTAAATGTCAATCTACCAAACAAGATCATTCAAATTGAAAGTTAAACTAAGAATTTATTCAAACTAAAAGTTACAAACTATGAAAATAGTTAAATTCTTGCTCTAACCCATTTGGAACTTATCCTATTTTGGAATTGGTGCCATGTTGATGTAGAACAATGACCCTTTCCTAATCCTATGATTAGTGAGCATGTTTGAATCAATTCTATGAAAGAGAATCGATGAAACCATTGTGATAAATAGATGAAAACCTAGTTTATTCTAATTTAAACATGATGCAAGTTAAGTTATCATAATTTTATGCTAAAAAAGTAGTTATGCAATTGCTAAGCTAATCTCAGCTAATTATAAGCTAAAAGATGGAAACCCTAATTCATATACAAACTAAGATGGATGCATGGAAGCCATTAATAGATGCTTTAAGCTATTATTCAACTAAAATAAACTAAAACAAGATCAAAGTGAGTAAAGTATGAGTGTGGATGCAAGTGAGTTCAACAACATAAGTTTGCAATTGAAAGATGGATCCATTTGTCTCCAAATAGTGATCTATTTATAAGAGAGCAAATGAGAAAGAGAGGGTTGAGATCAAAAAGATTAATCAATGGTCAAAGGTGAAAGGAAGAAGAGGCATGGATCATGGATTCTCATCAACATATGAGAATGCATGATGGGATTTAATCAAGGGCTCACATTTTCTTCAAACAAACACACTTTTGACCTACATACACAGGTCAAAGGTGACTTGTTCAAAAGGTTAAAGGTTAAAACTTGCATTAGAAGCTAAGTGAAAATATCCCTTTTCCAAATGATGGAGGAATAAGAATATTCTTTTGGAATATTCCCATGGGTGAGGATAAAAGACATTTTGCAAATTAAAATAAATTCTTAATTGTGCAAAAAAGGGAATAAGGAATATTCCATGGGAATATTCCCCTTAGAGGAAAATTAGTTTAATTGCTAATTAAATTGTAAGAATTTTTTTTGTGAATCTCAGAGAAATCTCTAAGAACAGTAGTGCCTTCAGTAACTTTTATTTCGATTATGTTGCCTCAAAGACACGTACAACTATGTCCTAAAGCGGAAACATATAGTTTATTTCCCACATTGATCCTTTTGAGAAAAACACAAGTAAATTCAACAACATAGATAAAAGATACTATGAAAAATAGAACACAAAGATTTTATGTGGGTAAAACTGTTTTGGGTGAAAAACCCCACTCTCCTTGAAGTTTGAGCCATTGTATTATTCAGTAACAGAAAGTTACAATATAGTTTTAGGCTCTTAGCCTTTCAGAGATTACAACTGGTAGCAAACTATCCCTGAGAGATCACCCAAAGCAATCATGATCACGAGAGATTCTAGCAGCTTAACTCTACCTCTCAATCCTCTACTTCAATCTCATGGCCTTGGCCTTTCGACCAGCCACTCGGTCCTCTCTCTGTCATTCTCTCTTTAGCTCTCAAATCTTTTGGTACTCTTACTAGCACACACCTTCAGAATGTCCAATGCACACATATATACATTCATTCTCAGTAGGCTCTATGAAATCGTTCTTTTTCAACTGACGGATCAGAACTCACAAATCATCTAGCCCAGCATCATTAGATGTTTCCACTTCCTCGTGTTTTACTTTTCCAACTTCCACATAGAAAATGGTTTAGCAAACAGTTCACATCCTGCTTTTTCTGATTGGTCCAAATCACACCACATCAGACAATCTTCACTCGGTCAAAAGGCGTTCAGCTTGTGTTGGCATGTTGGTGAGACACTAACCGTGTCTCCTCGATGCCAACACAACCAGCATTCGATATCCCCAAGAGTTGTCCCCATCAGTAAGAGGTTACATCGAGTCTAGAGAGGTATCACTAAGACTTCATCATGTTTCCAAGACCTCACACCGAAGATCACAAGGTATTCTGAAGAGTTCATCAGTCGGCAAGACTATCGCTCTTCACCCAGACATTACACCGAAGTCTTCAAGTCACATCGACCTCAGCATTCTCATTGGCGAGACAATTGGTAGTTCACTAAGACTTCATACTGAAGTCTTCAAGTCATGCCGACGTAAGTATTCCATTCGGTGAGACAATCGTCTTTCGCCAAGACATCACTCTGAGCTCTTCATGTACCGAAACATCCCAGTCGGCAAGACATTCATTTTTTTCCAAGACCTCACATCGAACAACCAAGTCTTACCGAGTCAACAATACTTTTGTGTTTTTCCGAGACCTTTCACCAAGCACTCATGTCTTACTGAAGACTATTGGCAAGAGAGTCAGCCTTCGGCAAGACTTCTTACCGAGGCTTCCATGCTATCCCGAAACCAGAGATCGCCAAGAGTCACACCAAAGACCTTGTGTTTCTCCGATGACTCCATTCACCGAGACATCTCCTAGTCACCAAGACCTCATGCCGATAGGAACAAGTCATGCCGATTTCCACATTGGCCAGATAGACCAAAGGTTATGCCGATATCGGCAAGACTTCCTATCATTGCCGAGAGATCATTTTAACACATATGAGTTATTTTGAGTGTATACCATCAGCCAGACATCTCCCAGTCACCAAGAGGTCTTCTTGAGTGTCCAGGTCACCTTGACGGCTCTAGGAGAATATGTATCGGTGAGACAACCCTCAATCGCTAAGACTTTATATTGAAGCAAATGGGTTACACCGATAACTCTAGTCACTATAGGTGTCCCCGACATACACTTGGCACCTGATAAAAAAACCTTTTGTCACCGAGACATTCCATATCGGTAAGAGATTTTACTGAGTCTCCATGTCATAGCAATAGGTCCATTCGAAAAGACTGAAACAAAGTCTCAGTGACCAGTGCAAACCATAGGGTTCCAAAGCTACCAATCAACTAGACAAAAGGAATGTCACACCGACTTTGCTTTTCTAGGGGTTACAGCCTTTGAGATTGAGGCACATATTCCAACAATCTCCCACTTGACGAAGCTCACATAGGCACCTCCAAAGAAACCAAGAACTAAGATCACACTAGCTCCACCAGTTCAAACCCTGCAACACGCAAGACACTCGATAAACATGATTCCACAGTTAACAGTCCACCGGACAATCTACAACAAAGACTAGGCATCCAACTACAACTCACTATCCAACAAAGAAACCGAAATGCAACCAATCACAGCCTTCCAGGACATCACATAGATCAAAAACATGCTCTCATGCTCAATCAAGAATTCTGCTCCAACATCCAAGATGTCCACCATTCAGGAAAAAATCCTATCATTGTTGGAAAATATGCCTCAATCTCACATGCTGAAACCGTTGAGAAATCATGGTCACTGTGACATTCAAGTTGTTTGGCCGATTAGAAGTTTAAACTTGTGTATTGCTCATGTTGCTAAGACAATACTTCTGTCTTGCCGAATGGACCTATCGCTATGACATGGAGACTCATGGAGATCTCTTACCGATTGGGAGATGTCTAGCCGACAGTTGGTCTATCATGCTTCGGGGAGACTCATGGTGACTTGGAGTCTTTAGGATAACAAAAGGATTCAGTAGGAAGTCATGGCGATTGGGACAAGTCTCATTGATAAGCAGGTTTAGGGTGACTTAAACTTTTGGGAAGAAGTCTCGGCAACGATAGGAAGTCTTGCCGATATTGACATGACCTTCGGTCTGTCTGGCCGATGAAGAAATTGGTATGACTTATTCCTATTGGCATGAAGTCTTAGCGACTGGGGAATGTCTCACTGACAGTGTTAGGGGTCATCGGTGTAGCGTAAGGCTTCGCTATGAAGTCTTGGTGATGGGCGTTTGTCTCACTGACGGTGTGGGATGTGTTTGGCATGACTCCTGGAAAAAGGTGGGCTCGAGGTAACCTGGAGACTTCGTTGTGAGGTCTTGGCGAAGGTCAAATGTCTTGCCAATTCGGTAAGACATGAGTGCTTGGTGAAAGGTCTTAGCGAAAGACAAAAGTCTTGCTGACTATTATTTGGCACTTGGTATGACTTGAGACCTCGGTGTGATGTCTCAGCGAAGGCAATAGGTCTCGTCGACTGTCGAATGCTTTAGTATAATACATGAATGCTCAGTGGGATGTCCTAGCAAAAGACGATTATCTCTGCGAATGGAATTCTCACGTCGGCATGACTTGAAGACTTCGATATGAGGTCTTGGCGATCTACGATAGTCTTGCCGATGGAAATATTGAGATCGATGTGACTTGAAGACCTCGGTGAAACCTCTTGGCGATAGTTGAATGTCTTAGCGATAGTGTTGACAGATGAGTGCAACTGGAGGTCGGTGAGAGGTCTCGCCGATCATCTCGATGAGGAGACTCTTTCCGACAGATGGATGCCGATAGGAATACAATGGGTTTTGGTATGACTTATGAGCTCGGTGGAGCCTCTTGCCGATGGAGATGACTCTTGGTGACAACGTGTAATCTGGTCTTGTGGCATCGCGGAGACACTTCTAGTGTCTCACTGACATGCGACACAAGTTGATCACTGTTGACCGAGTGAAGATTGTTTGACGTGGTGTGATGTGGACCAATCCGAGAAAGCAAAAGTGAATTGTTTGCTGAACCATTTCTATGTGGAAGTTGGAAAACAAAATCATGAGGAAGTGGAAACATCTACATTGCTGAGCTGGATGATTCAATAGTTGTGATCCGAAAGTTGGAAACAAACTGTTTCATAGAGCCGAAGCCGAAGAGAAGAAAATAGAGAGAGAACAGATGTGAAGGTAGAGTGGTTGGTTGGAAGGCCGACGCCATGAGGCCGAAAAAGAGGAAGTGAGAGGCAGGGTTATGTTTCTGATTTCTCTCCTAATCAAGGATTAAATGCCATGGTTGATCTCTTGTGTTGATCAGTACTGTATACTGTGTGAGGGTATTGCAACAGTATGAAGATTGTTTGGTTTGAGAGGTTGATCAGGAAATGTATAGAGGGAGAGTTGATTACCAGATAGTATCTAGAATGAACAAGATGTAAACTCTAAAAAGGCTAAGAGCCTGAATTTGTATTGTAATCATTATGTTGCTGAAGAATACAATGGCTCAATATTTGGAGTGTGGGGTTTTTTATCCGAAAGGATTTTCCCCACGTAAATCTTTGTGTTTTGGTTTTATGTTTCATCTGTCATGTCTGTTGGTTCATGTAGTGGAATCTGTCAATGCTTGCTATTGAATTTACATGTGTTTCTCTTAGATGGATCAATGTAGGAAATGAACTATGTCTAGTCCACATTTGGACTTAGTTGTTCGTGTCTTTGAGGCAACCTAATCGAAATGAAAGTTACCAAAGGCACTACTGTTTGGAGTTTTCATTGCATGCACTCCTATATTTCCATATAGTCATCTTCCAACATGCCACCTGTGGAAGAAGGATACAAAGCCAAGGTGTATAAGCACCATTCGAATGAACACAAGCAAAAGATCCCAGTGATATCACCAACAAGATACTACTACCACTTCACTATGCTCAAACACTATACAAAAGCAATATCAACTTCAAAGCTTCAAACATAACACAACCATGAAGTCATCCTCTAGAAACAAGATAAATAACACTAGTTACAATAACAATCAAAATGACTGCTTCCATCCAACTGATAAACCCACATGATTGAAAATAGCACCCATAGCTCGTGCTATTCCATCCAATCTCACATACCTCACAAGTATCACCATTAGTAAACTTATGCCAATTCATAACCAACTCAACAAATACAAGCTCCAAGTGTCAACCATTCGAAGAAGACAAGACACATACAGGAACTCCCACTGCCTAAGTAACCAGATCTGAAAGATCAAAGGCATCACAAGTCTACCAATACCAGCATATAGAAAATGTAACCCTGTAGTACCAAGGAGAAAATACACAATGATATGCACAACCTACAACAACCTACCACAAGAAACATTTCTCTTACCACAAACCTTCATGGCTAGAGAGAGAAAATCTGCACATCATCTTCCTATAGAGCATCCTCCTACATACACTTCTAATAGCTAGCTGTGTCAAGAATGATCTTCCTCACATTCCAAAAGAAAAACCTTAACACCATCCATTCGTTCAATCACCAAGATCAAACAGACTTTAAAAACATGGATGTAAGCTTCTTAAAGAAGATCAAACTATTTCATTCCCCATTTTAGGAAATCAGCCCATACAACATCTCCTACCAATTCTCATTACCAACAAGGAGATAAAAAAAATTGTACAACTTCTGCTATGAATCCGCCAGAACCATTAGACAACAATTCAAGATCCATATCATGAAAGTGAACTTAATAAAACACATCTAAAATATATAATGGGCCAAATACCTTTCTGATAAACTGTCGAGCAAACCAAGAGTGGGAACGAGAATACTCATTCAAGATATACAAGTCATCATGACTAGTCCAAGAGCAATCTCCTCATAGGTCTCTTATTGAACTCATGTTCAACCAAGGTGAAGGCTTCTCGGACTTTCTGCTGAAAAAAATTAACAAGAGTAACAAGCAGCAACACTTATCTCATAAGAGAAAAATAGCCTCACCTTATTCTTCATGTATCATGAGTACTAGCAACCGAGCATCTCATGCTAAACTTCAACTGCATTACTGCAACACCATGAAGTATCAAGCAAATAATCAAAGCATTCAATACACAAATAATTACCAGACCACTTTCAAGGTTCCAATCATTTGAATTAGGAACTTATCATGACACCATGATCTACGCATCCCCATAGGAGATACCATGATCCAAGTGACTTCACCATTGTCTCAAGTACAATGCACAATGCCAGAACTCCAGTGCACAAACAAGAGTTTACCATGACATAAAGCAAATAGACTTTAAAAACATCACTTGTCAAACACCACCAACACCTTAGCCAAAGACTCCAAGAGTCCTCCATGGATCCAAGATGTTGCACATCTTCAAGTAAAGTCCATGCAAATGCGAAAGAACCCTTATGTAGCAACGGGATCTAAGGGCTCTCCCAAGAAACATCTGCAACACTAAAGAAGACTATTCACCACCATGTGATGAATCCATAGTCACTGCTAGAGCTTCCACTAAAATGTGACACCCAAGCTCTCCAACATCATGACCACCTGCTACAGGTTCCCATAACTGACTATTTAGGTACTCAATAGTATCCATCCTCTCATCTCAAAGCACCACACCAATGCACAAGTGACCACAGACAAGGCCAGCTAACAAGTTTGTACCAACAATGAATCAACCTTATGGATATAGACAGTCCACTTCTCAGTTGTCTCATAGCAAACATGTAGGTAAAGATAGCCCACAACATTGCACAACCCATAGATCCATTCAACAGAAATGCACAAACCCATCATCACATTGGAAATGCAAAACTAATATTTCAAAGAGAATAACCACGTAGACAACATGACTCAAACACTAGATCAAGCTCAGATCCAATTCGCCAATCACATCCACAAGAAGTACCATAGTCAAGAAACCCACAAGCACCACCACAAGAATTCCGAGTGACAAACCACGTACCAACACTCCCATGCAGAGAAGAAATCATACCTCCTCAAGCCATGCACTAAGCATGCATGCAGACTTGCAACTATCTCATCCAACAACACCCCAAAAGGCCAGTGTCTAGACAATAGCTTAACAACAACTCCACATGATCACAATTTTTTCTTAACCATGTAAAACCTGCAAAACCACATAGCCATGCAAGTACAAAACATGCTTAGGAAGGAAAACAACAGTTCAGGAGAATCCAGGTCCCTTTTAGACCAACTCTAAAACCACCAACATGTACATGCATCTGAGAAAGAGAGAAAGGCTATTTCAGAAGCTTGCAAATCATCTAATGATTAACTTCATAGCCTTCAAGCATTCGAGGTTAACAGGAAATAGTGCCTTCCAATACCAAGAACCACCACCTAGCATAAGCACTCTCTTCCATGACTGAGAAACAACCTAGGCTTCTCCATATCACCTAGGAGCCTAACACACATACACCCAATATGAAAGATTTACTGCTACACAGCCACAAAGAAAAGAAATCCACCTCATACTCTAATGTTATACCTCTACCAGCTAGGAGACACAGATCACAACATGACCAAATCCCTTTTCCATCTTGACCATCCTTTAAGCTGCATGCTATCTCAAAATACCATAAGGCTTCCACTCATCAAAGGATCAATATATCAGTCCATTCCTCCAAATTTCTTCCAGCCCATCAAGCTAAGAAATCTTCACAGGAGAAATATCCAGAACCAACAACCAGAAGAAGGCTCTGATACCACTTGTAAGGAAAATTTGGTGCATCAAAGAGAAATCTCTAAGAACAGTAGTGCCTTCGGTAAATTTCATTTTGATTAGGTTGCCTCAAAGACACGTACGACTATGTCCTAGAGTGGAAACAAACAATTTATTTCCCACATTGATCCTTCTAAGAAAAACACAAGTAAATTCAACAGCAAGCAACAACACAAATGAAAGATACTATGAAAAATAGAACACAAAGATTTTACGTGGGGAAAACCCTTTCGGGTGATAAACCCCACTCTCCAAAGTTTGAGCCATTGTATTATTTAGCAATAGAAAGTTACAATACAATTTCAGGCTCTTAGCCTTTCAAAGATTACATCTTGTTCATTCTGGATACAACTAGTAGCAAACTATCCCTGAGAGATCACCTAAAGCAATCATGATCATGAGAGATTCCAACAGCTTAACTCTACCTCTCAATCCTCTACTTCGACCTCATGGCCTCATCCTTTCAGCCAACCACTCGGTCCTCTCTCTGTCATTCTCTCTCTAGCTCTCAGCTCTTTTTGTACTCTTACTAGCACACACCTTCAGAATGTCCAATGCATACGTATATACATTCGTTCTCTGTAGGCTCTATGAAATCATTCTTTTTCAACTGTTGGATCAAAACTCATGAATAATCTAGTGCAAAATCATTAGATGTTTCCACTTCCTCATGTTTTAGTTTTCCAACTTCCACATAGAAAACGGTTCAACAAACGGTTCACATCCTACTTTCTCGGATTGGTCCAAATCGCACCATGTTGGACAGTCTTCACTCGGTCAAAAGGTGTTTAGCTTGTGTTGGCATGTCGGTGAGATACTAACCGTGTCTCCCCAATGCTAGCACAACCAACATTCAATATCACCAAGAGTTGTCCCCATCGGCAAGAGGTTACATCGAGTACAGAGAGCTATCATTAAGACTTTGTCATGTCACCAAGACCTCACACCGAAGATCACAAGGTATTTCGAAGAGTTCATCAGTTGGCAAGACTATCGCTCTTCACCAAGACATTAAACCAAAGTCTTCAAGTCACATCGACCTTAGCATTCTCATCGGTGAGACAATCGCTAGTTCACCAAGACTTCATACCGAAGTCTTCAAGTCATGCCGATGTAAGTATTCCATTCGGTGAGATAATCATCTTTCGCCAAGACATCACACCGAGCTCTTCATGTACTAAAACATCCCAGTCAGCAAGACATTCATCTTTCACCAAGACCTCACATTGAGTAACCAAGTCTTAGCGAGTTAGCAAGAATTTTTTCTTTCGCCAAGACCTTTCACTGAGCACTCATGTCTTACCGAAGACTATCGGCGAGAGAGTCAGCCTTCAAAAAGACTTCTTACTGAGGCTTCCATGGTATCCCAAAACCACAGCTCACCAAGAGTCACACTGAAGACCTTGTGTTTCTATGATGACTCCATTTGTCGAGACATCTCCCAGTCGCCAAGACTTCATGCCAATAGGAGCAAGTCATGCTGATTTCCACATTGGCCAGACAGACCAAAGGTCATGCCGATATCGACAAGACTTCCTATTGTCTCCAAGACATCATTTTGACACATATGAGTTACTCCAAGTGTATACTATTGGCCAGACATCTCCTAGTCACCAACAGATCTTCCCAGGTGTCCAAGTCACCCTGACAGCTCCAGGAGAATATGTATCGATGAGACAACCCTCCATCACTAAGACTTTATATTGAAGCAAATAGGTTACACTGATAACTCTAGTCGCTATAGGTCTCCCTGACATACGCTAGGCACCCGATAACAAAACCTTCTGTCGCTAAGACATTCCATATCGGTAAGAGATTTCACCGAGTCTGCATGTCATAGCAATAGGTTCATTCGGCAAGACTGAAACAAAGTCTCAGTGACCAGTGCAAACCATAGGGTTCCAAAGCTGCCAGTCAGCCAGACAAAAGGAATGTCACATCGAATTTTCTTTTCCAGGGGTTACAGCCTATGAGATTGAGGCACATATTCTAACATAAACAAGGTTTAATCATGCAATTAGGGGATTTGGAGGAATTAAAGGGTTATTCATTAAATTAAATGATTTAATGAATGGGGGAGAGATGAAATGATATTTAATTAAATACTTAGGGTTATTTAATTAAATAAGATGACTTAGGGAATTAAATTAAATACTTTGATGTATTTAATTTAATGCGATGAAATGTTAGCGTGAAGGGGGATGAATTAACCCAATTAAATTAATTAAATTAGCTAGGTTAATTTAATAAATGAAGCAAAAAGAGGATGTGTTAAAGAAGAAATGATGTTAGTAAATCTGTTTCGAGTGTATGATATCGTTTAGGAAATTTTTCAGTGTCTACACAAGTATATTGCATTAAATGCATATCAAAGTTTAGGGTTTTGGAGGGTGCCATACTTAGAAATTTCAATGAATCAAAATTTCATGATTGATGTGTGTGGCTCAATGAAGTGGCTTGGTAGAGACAATAATGTAGTAAACCCTAGAAGAGGTTCTATACATGTGTACAAATCTTGAGGCAATTGTTACAAGTCGGTGAAGGTATACAAAAGTGAAAATTAAAATTTGGCTATGTTGTTGATATAGAAAAGAGTGAATGTAGTAGAGTGTATTGAGAGCTTCTTGAGGCATACATAAAATGCACTAAAAGAAAAATAAAAGTGTAACTACGCAGTGTATCTATGAGCTCTTGAGGGGGACAAAGAATGCACTAATAAGAAAAGGGTGTAGAAGAAAAATAGAGAGGTACAGTGTAGAGAATTGAGTTGTAGAGGTAACAACAAAGGTTTGTGCAGTTGTAAACAAGGTTGCAACACAAAATTGAGTTCAATAGAACAAATTTCACTTTACTTTGTAAATCGGATTGGTGGGTGCCATCAAATAATTGGGTAGGTGCTCAATGTAGGGAGTTGGTGCTTCCTTGGAGTGGGTGCTCCTAAAACTATAGGATTGGCGCCTCCTTAGGGTTGGTTCCCTTAAAAATTTTAATTGAAAGATATTCATTGTGAGGCTGGATTAGGATAGTAGATCCTAGCAACTATTCTCACCATGGTTTTTCCCATCTTGGATTTTCCACATCTATCTAATGTTTTTTGCAATTCTGCGTGTGCCTATTTCTCTACATGATTAGTTTTTTGGCTTAAAAGTGTTTAAGGGGTAAAATTTATTAGATCTACTGATTCACCCCCCTCTTAGTAGATTGTTGTGCTCCAAATCTCTCTTCTTCAATTGCTTGAGGAGAATCCTCCATAAATAAAGCTATAAAATAGTGCCATGCCTCCCTAGAAATCTCCCAGAAGGAGTCCATTGGACACCACTAGAAGACATAAAAGAAGAAATCAAATTCCCATGCCTACGGGACTTAATAGAATTATAAAAGAAAGAAGTGTTTCTATCACCTTCCTAAATCCACTCTACTCGAGCCTTTTCTTCCAAAAAGTTTCCTCACACAATTCCCATTCCTCTAGAACCTTTAAGGAAGAATCCTCCTCCTTTAGAACCTCATCTGAAATACTTGAATCTATTATTTTGTGGGTGATAGCATCCAAATGGTCTTGATCCTCAACTTCACTTGGAATAAATTGCCAAAATTTTTCCTATCCCACATTTTAAGTGGAATCTTAACATATTGTAGTTGCTTGACAAAATAATACATAGTAGTACCATAAGCCAGTTTACAATGGGACCACCAATCGAACATTGAATCCTAAAGCTAGGGGTCATGCAAAAACATTAAGTGAAACTTGAAAGAAGGGTCCTTAGAGACTCTAGCAAAAGTAGCAGAGAATTTGATTGGCCAATAACTGATCCCCACCAATTCAAGATTTTAGAGCTAGTAGTCAAGTTACTACCTATCCAAAAATAAGAGACCAAAAACCTATCACGTCTTTCAGAGATTGAGTCTTTACCAGACTTTCGATTATTCCAAGTAAATAAGCCATTAAATTAGGCCTCACATCTACAATATTAAGACTAGAAATATTATCTTTGAGGAGGATAGACGAAGGCTCCAATCTTTGCAACCCACCCCTTTTTTCTTCCAAATTAAGGATAGCATTAAAATCCCCACGTCAAATCCAAGGATGAAAAGGAACAATAGAGAAGATATACTAAATGTGGAACCAAAGGAAAGTCTTACCAGCAATGTCCATTAGGGTATAGACATTAGAGAGTAATATGATCTCTCCAATCTCCAAGCAAGAAGAAACTATAGAGATATAAAACCTATTAGAAGATCTTGACAAAGAGGAGAAACCTTCATTGGGTTATAGAAACAAGCTAATCCCCCAACACTACCATGAGTGCCAATACAATGGAATTGACTTTGCCACCAAATTTTGGAAGCCAAGTTACCCATACTCTCCATAGAAAACTTAGTTTCCTAAATGAAAAATTATTAGGTAGATGAGCTTTCACCAAACCTCGAACAACTTTTTGTCTAGGGCCATTGTTCAAGCCCCTTACATTCCAAGAAAGAATAAGCATTTTTGAGAGTTGGAAAAATGGGAGTCAATAGTCCTTACTGACCTAGAATCCACCAGCGTCTCTCCCACTAATTATATTTTATCGAGATTCTTCTTCCTCCCAACCTTGAGATATTTCTTATTAACCCCCTTCTTTAGATTCTTTTGATGAATTCCAAGAGAGGAGGAGATTTTATTCCCTTCGCCTAACTCCAAAACAACCTTGCTTGTAGGAGAAGCATTTCCATCCAAGACTTGATCCATAGTTTTACTCAAAGTATATAAAATAATTGCTATAATAGGATTAACCAAAACATGATCCACAACCATACTAGCATATACCATTCCAACCTCCTAAATCACCTGAGCCTCCACATCATTGATAGTCTCATGGTCCCCCTCCATGACTGCTAATACTAGGTTCAACATACCAAGATTCACTTCTTGTTGGCCCAAATCATCAAGGACATCAAAATGGTTGAAGAGCCCATCCTCCTACATATCTTTAAGAGTTCTTTTTAGTCCCCGACATTGGTTGTGAGGATTAACTAGAATAAAACTATCCTTATCTAGACCATTACCTAAAACATGAGCTTTCCCCTTATCCACCTTGGGGGGTTGACGAGAAGGTTGGAATGAAGAGGACACAAAAGATTGAACTTTGGGACACTTTTTCTACAGACGGCCACATTCATTACAAATTTGGCACCAAAAAGGGAGAGATTCGTAGTCTAGTTGTTGGATCCAAGAAATGGAACTAAGATGAATCTCAAGTGAATCTAGGAA
The DNA here is from genome assembly GCA_007258455.2 of Sequoia sempervirens. Taxonomy (NCBI): domain Eukaryota; kingdom Viridiplantae; phylum Streptophyta; class Pinopsida; order Cupressales; family Cupressaceae; genus Sequoia; species Sequoia sempervirens. The sequence continues at coordinate 707,201,768 of VDFB02270651.1, forward strand.
AGGTTTATTCAAATCAATCTCAATGTAAAGGAAAGCAAAAGAGATTACCTTTTCATCTAATGTTTGTTGGGAAGGGCCCACTAGTTTAACAAGTAGCATAACAATGGAATGGATAATACCATTCCTCTAGAATTATAATGGGATCCAAGGCAAACAAACCCATATAGGAATATGAGATGGGAGCTCGTTTGATGGGTTAAAACCAACATGCCATGATTTTATAAATAGTACCACCTATTTGTAAAAATACATACCACCTTCAAAATCCTTATTTCGATCAGCCATGCAGTTGAAAACCACTAGGAAATAATTGTTAGCTACCAACATAATATCAATCTCACCCTCAGGTTTCCAAGTACGCTAAGCCCAAGAGTCCAAAACAGGGAGAGAGACTCAAATCCCCATAAATTTTCAAATTAAAGCATGATTTGCAAAATAATTGATCTCTTCTTCAACAGAAGCCGATTGAATCACCAGCATTGGGCATTCATGGCTCCTTTCCAAGCATCCAATAACTTTGGAGATACATGGAACTCCATTCACTGGATGGATTTCTCCATTTGGATATTTGTTCAAAAAGTTCATAGCACTCACATGTAAAGATGAAGACACATGGTCATTCTCGTACAAGATCTCTTGAAAAGATAGTTTATTTAAGGGTTTCCATGCTCACCATAGACAAAATGAGCATAAAAACCAACACCAAGCATAAGAGAATGAAGCAACAATAGAAAAAAGAATAGAAAAAGAGAGGCCCATGTAGGCCCTTTTTATGCCCCCACATAGCCCCAAACACAAAAGTAAACCCACAAATAACATCCCAAGAGTGCAAATGCAATATTGACACTAAAACATAGAAAAATAACTCTACTGTTGCATGCAAGAAGGACTAAAAGGAATGCAAGCCACACTTGCTACAGGCTGTGGGCCTACGCATGCCTCTTCGGCATCCATTCACCCACCATTCAAAAAAAAATTTTAACCAATTTTTTTTTTAAGTGCCATGCTAAAAGCCCAATTTATAAAGGTCTCGAAAATCCATTTGTTGTGCAATTTTTGGCAATGTACATCACAATTATCTAAACTATTAAAAAGGCCATTTTATCACTTATACGGTCGTTGAAGTTCTCATGCATCTATGAGATCAATATGGTCGTTTAGTCTATTGAATAATTACAAGGTTGCAAACTCTACAAATATTTAATAGTGCAAATATTTAAGACATTTTAAATTTTTTAAATATATGTAGAGGGAAAACTTGTATTTCTGTTTAAAAAAAATAATATTCTTCTTGAAAGTGGCCAAGACACGTGAATGGGAGTGGGAGGCAATTTTTATTAATGTTTTGATATAATCATGAATAAAAGTGAATTAATTTTTGACTCACTACATCTCTTAAAACCCATTGTAATTTAGCATGAAAGGAATTAAAGTGAAATTGTGGTGCTAATAAATATTGTGGTGGCTTGCAATTATGAGCAACCTTTATTGTATTCTTTTTAAACACCCAACATATATTCTTGAAAGAAACACATTTTTTTCAAAAAGGAGAGTGAGCAAAGAATGTGATATGAGATGTTTGAGCATTGCAATTGTTCACTTCCATGTGGGGGGTCATTGGGGGACATTTTAGAGCCATTTGCAAACACAAAACATAGTTTTTATTATCCAAAAAGTTATCTAGATCATTTCCCACACCTTTGTAGTTGTTTTGAGGTTTTTTGGTGTGTTTTTATTGCCCACCATTCCCAAAAATTACCCAACAAGAAATTCCAATGCCTAAGCTTCAATTTGGGAAGTTCTTCAACTATTCTTAGATTATCTACTACCTTGAAAATGCCTTACATCATAAAAATGGCTTACAAATGTTTCTCACATCCTAACCATGCACCAAGCCTCTCATAGTGTTGAATGAGATTTATTCATGTGCAAGGTTTTTGAGAAGAATCTTGATGCCATTTTGAGTTTCAAATAGTGATTTTTTCCTTCCAAAAGGTGCCTGGGCCATTTTTCACACACAAGTAGTGGTTTTGGTGATGTTTTACCTATTTTCTAAGTGCCTGCAAGCTCCAAATTGACCCATTATCTATTATCATGACCTAAAAGTTTTAAAAGTGCTTAGTGACCATATCATTTTCCTTTTCTATGATCTAGATCTTGCTTATTTTACTCATCTATGAGAGAAATGATATGCAACAACAAAAAAAATCTACGAAGTGTTGGTGCTATGAGACACTAAAAAATGGTTGCAGTGTTAATATTATGAGCAATATCTATTACCATTGTTGACATGGTAATAGTTAGTCCTATGCAGAAGGTGCCAAATAATAAATAATATAGGAAAAGGAAAGTTAAAATGCAAGGATAGATAGATAAGAGATGGTCACTGGTAAAATGCATATGGCTGATTACCAACTATGTGTTTGATAAAATGCCTAAGTTAATTACAAGCAATAAAAGGAAGTTATGAAGGTTAAAATGCTTAGTTAAAATCATATTTCAACTGCTTGTGAGGAAGGTAAAGGGTGAGGGTGAAAATTTTCACCTACAAAATAAAATTGCAGTTGTTTAAAGTGTTTTTATGTATAGGTCAAAATTGTGCACGAGAATGCATACAAATTTGGGAAAATCAAATTTTGTTTATTAAGTGTGGGAACAATGGATAAATAAGAAGATGTTGAGGCATATTCCATATACCAATTTTTTCGTTAATCAAGGGTCTCAAGTTTTCTAGGTGTCACATTCAGGGGAAATTTGACTTGGTTCTTCCTCTTTAAAATGAAGTCTCTTTCATTTGTAAGGGTTCTAGATTTTGAAAAGTTGTAACCTGGGCTAGTTTGTTATTTTTATGGCCTATGTAGGGAAGTAAAGGCCTATGCTTGCTAATCTTCCTATAATTGTATTGTATATTTTAATTGTAGTGTATATGAAGACATACTTTTGCATGCTCTCAATGTGTACTATTTCTAGTATGCAATGTGATATTTCTATCAGAAATACAATTTCAAGGATTGTAGAGCTTTCCATGCACATTTTTTGCATCTGAGTTATTTTCACAGTTAGCTTTTATTCAAAGAGCAATGCAAATTCTTTTAGTGAGAATAATGATAATATTGTTGTTGCAAATTGAATTTTTATGTAGAGTTGCATTGCTAGTCATTAGTTGATCTCATTAATATAAGGTATTAATGACTAAATGATCATCAAAATGTGTTTAGAATGTGGTGAAGGATGTGTATAAGCTATTGAATTTGTAACCTTGGATAGGAGCCAATCTATCCTAAATGACTTTCTCTTAATTCCTAGAAACAACACTAAAAATTTACAAAGCCAAATTCAAACCCTAGCCATCTTGAAATTTATTTATAATTATTTTACACTTTATACCAGAACTATAATGGTGGCAAGAGAAGTACCGTAATGGGTGTAGACATATAAACCCTTGTTATTTGTATGAAATTTATTTTCTAAGAATTAAGATGTAACCATGTCTAATTTTCATATCCAATGTTATTAAGGGTGACTCCCTAGGTCTTGTAGAGCCTAAAGTGCAAAGGAGGATAGTTGTATAATTGTCTCTTGTTCATTGGCCATTTGTCTAGGATTCTTGATAATAGGACTTGGATAATCTTTAGATAAACCTAAACAATCAAATGGAAAAAAACCAACACGCCTCATCCATCTTTGTCAACTATGGTCTAGTCACATCATCATTCGATGTCTCTCCCATGATTGTAGTTAGTCTCGACCATCTTGTATTTACCGTTCACATGCCATTATAATTTACATAAAAAATAAAATAATCGAAATTCAATTTATTTTTAGTTCCTGCCCGAACCTTAGCCAATTATGTAGCTCTTTGCCAATTGTGTTGTGTTTTACTCATTTTCCCCACTTTTTTCCATTCATGTCATTCCTTTAGATGTTTATGCCCCTTCGCCAATTGTATAGCTTTATCACTTATTTGTGTCATGTTTCCTTTTATTTGCATAGCATTCCCATATGCACCACATTTTCAACCAAATACATCACATTTCCTACAAATTGTTCTTTGTTACCAGATGCAAAACTTTAGCATCTATTTGTGTTGTGGTTTTGACCATTTGTGCCACAATGCAAAATTGTGTTGTGTGTTCTATCAAATACTTCACATTGGGCCATTTAAGTAGCACTCTTAACCATTATACAATGCCACATGAAGAATGTGAATCGACCCTCAAAGGGATGTTTTTGGGTTTTCCTAATTCTACCCTTTATTAACGAGCCTAAACCTACCTATCGATTTCCGAAGGATTAGTATTCACCGATGGTCTTGTGTGATGTGTGCCCCTCAGAATCAATGTCATCACCTTTATTTTGTTGCTTTGGAGGCTTTGTATTTTGGAGAGTGTGAGAGTGCAAGTAAATCTTTTTGGCTTCCCTAACTTTATTTGTAGCATTTCAAGCCCTAGGGTTTTCTCCCTGGTCTTCATTGGCTATATATTTTCTTCGCTTAGTTTCTTTTTTATAGCCTTTTATCAGTCTCTTGTTGTCAACCTATCTTAGCCTAGCCTGTCCTTCTTGTAGTGAGTCTAACTAGAAAATTGCTTTCTCTGGTCGATCTCTTGAGGGGTTATCATATCTCCATCCCATGCTTCGATGGGGTATATCATCAACATTTATCTTTAAAACAATGCTATAAATGCATTGTTTCAAAGAGGGGCAAAATGTAGACACTTAAAATGACTAATACGTTTTCATCTTATCATTCCACTATTATCCTTATCATTTCTTCTATCTATATTAACTACTTGCTAACATTTTTCTATTTTCATGTATAATTTAATTAGCTCACACTCTTCTTTTAGATAAATTAAAAATTATCTATTTAAATTAAATATTTTTCTTTAAAATAAATAAATAAATATTTCTTTATTTAATTCTTTTAATTTCCCCTCTTTCATCAAATTCAAAATTTGGGTCATAACCAATCTTGATTTTTTCTATTCATTGATCTTGTAAATCAATCTCCACCATTGATTAAATGTCAAGTGAAACATATAAATGAGAAGCTTTCATTCATTCAAACCCTCAAACACTCTTATCGATCAAATACTCTTGTTATAAAAAACACTCAATCATTATCATTATCATTGTCAAACATAGGTATCATTATCTTTGAGCATTTATTATTTATCATTATTATTGCATTATATTGCTATTGTTCTTTCATAGTTTGTTACCTTGAAGAGCAACCAACAATGGAAAAAATCAAGATCTTAGCTATGATGATTTTGATTGTTATCTAAATTCTATATTTTGAGCCAAGATCTTGAATTTCATTTTGTGATTGTGAGAGTGTGAGTTTTGCATTGTGGGTATTTGTGATTCGTATTTTCATCATCCACAACAATGTACAATCATTTTTTAAGACAAGGGAGTAAGAATTATCTAGATACATGATAGGCAAGTTACTAATGCCTTTCCTATTGGGTAAATATATATTATACAAATTGGAATTTCATACAAATAAACTAGAATTGAACCAAGTAAATGCTGGTTTGTATGATTGTCTTATATAATAGAAATAAAAAATAAGGATACAAGAACCAAATAACAATAGCATTATTAATAAATTTTATAATTTTCTAAACCCAATAAACTATACAATATCATTTATTTAAAGCTCACTAAAAAACTTATGTATTATAAATCACTTTGAATACAATATATAAATAAAATTGACAATATCAATCCAAAATTGCAAAATATAATTCTTAGATAGAAATTACCAAAGATTGATGCCCATTAACTAAAATGAATATTAGAAATAATACTCATTTCTACATTAAGACTTTAATCCAAAACATAATTGATTAAAAAAAGAAGAAGATCAAAACACTAAACAAGAAGTACATTAAAAAAGGTGAAACATAAATATGATAAAAAAATATATAACAATAAAAAATTTATGGTAAAGCCTTATTGGATTCTTTGTGCCTACTAGAGGATTGAGATAGGGGTATCCCTTTTGCCCTTTATTTTCATCAAAATGGCTGAGGCATTGGGGAGGGAGATAAAAAATCAGGTCAATCTTGGCACGTAGAATGGCTGCTTAGTTTGTGAATGATGCAATCCTCTATGGATCATCCACTATAAGAGAAGCCACAGTTATCAAAGACAGCCTTGATAGGTATGTTCAGGCCTCCAGACAAGAAATTAATAAAAATAAGTCGTGTGTATTTCTTTAACACACAGAAAAGTGTTCGATGAAGGATATTAGCTCCACTAGAATTAAAACACAGAGAACTCCGTGAACAATATCTATGTGTTCATCTATTTAAAGGTGCTAAGGAAATAAACCATTGAAAAATGGCACACAAAGGCAGGGCCATGGAAAGGACAGTGGTTACCATGATAATCAAAGCCATATTGTCAGTTATTCCCATGTATGTCCTATCCAACACATAGATCACCAACAAAGCTAATAAAATGTTGGAAGGAATTAGAATGGGACACGATCCGCAATGACAAACATGAGGGTGGTGTTGGCTTTAGAAAAATCAAAATGTAAAATAAGACCTTGGGTACAAAAAAACATATGGAAAATGTACAAAGAATCCTTTGTCAAATGGTTCCAAATTCTTCAAAACAATTATTTGGACTCCAACAATCATATATCATGAAAGACGGTTCTAGGAAAATTCACCACTAGCAATTTATGTGGGAAAAGAAACTGCCAACAATTCATCGCAAACAATTCACCACGGAAAATTCACTGCCATGAAAAATTCACCTCATGGTGGTGAATTTTTCATGAGGTGAATTTGTCATGGTGGTGAATTTTCCAGCGGTGAATTGTTGGCAGTGACTTTTCCGAAGATGAATTGCTGATGGTGAATTTGCCTGATACCATGAAAAACATGAGGGAAAAAATGTCCTCTATTGGCTTGACTTGGAACGGTTCCTGCCTCTGATAGAAGATGATTGATTGCAAGCTTGTATGGATACCCTCTCTATTGAATGGGGTACTAAAGTAGCAGAGTATATGTTCATTAATTATATAGATGGAAGGTGGAAGTGCTCTTAGAAAAAATTGGATGATCTTTCACTATCAACTGCACAAAAATAAATTCTCAATGAGGAAATCAGCTGTAGGATTATTTTCCCAAATGGTGACAAAGAGGAAATAATATGGGCCGGCTCAAAATCAGGCCAATTCTTCGTTAAATTGGGATATACGGTTTTTGAACTTAACATAAATATGTTTGGATTGGCCCACATAATTATGTTGGAGTCAATGGTGTTTGTCGAAAGTCAGTGCCTTCACTTGGATAGTCTACACGAGATTTCTCAAGGAAATATGAATCAATGGCCCCTTTTGGTGTGTTCTCCAAAAATCTACGAAAAAAAATGTAGATCATGTCTTGCTCAATTTCCCATTCGCAAAAGAGTGTTGGCAATGGTTTGTAGATTTTTGTGAATGGTGTAGAGCTTTTCCCTATGAACTTTTGTCACATTTCAGGGTATGGCCAAGAGTGCGAAATTCAATTTGGGAAGAGGTGTGGATATCTGGTCCCTTAATGATATTATGGTAGTTTTGGAGAGATGGAATAATATAATATTTCAAAGAGAGGAAATATAAGTGGAAGAGGTCATTAGGAAAATTGAGATATTATTCAAGTATGGAATTCTGAGGAACAATATAGAGGTATTTAATATCTGCTTGAGCCGCTATGCAGATCTACTTTCTCCAGCACACATCGAGCATGCAAGTGAGGTTTCCCAAGGACTTCGATTTCTAATAAATTTGAAAAAGCCAAGAAAATAATGTATCTCATGCACACTCTATTCAACAGCCATGCCTTTTGTAAGTTTTTGCTTTTTAAGGAAAGGGTGCTACCCCCATCGGTAGTACTTTATTTAAAAAAAAACGAAAAAATTGAAGATGTTCTCAATTATACATGTCTTATCTATTAAAAGAATAATATTTTAATAAAGATATGAAATTTTGCAAAGAAAACAAAAAATGGACATATTATAAATTATTAGAAAATGAAATCATAAATATATAAAATATTTGTGCATGTAAATATTGATGCAACACCAAATCATATCAGATTGAATAGTCAATTGCAATGTGCAATAATTTTCTCTACAATCTTGTCTCTAAAAATTACATTCAAACAAATTTAACCAAAGATTCAAGATACAAACATCCTATTTGTTCATATAAATGAACTAGATAGAAGAAACTTGCTAAGTTTGAGATGTGAATGATAATTAAGCTGACATATAACTTGCTAAACAAAAATACAAAATAATTATAAATTTCTAATGATACCAAACTCACATGAGTACCAAAATTTTTATAAGGGTTTTATAAATTTTGTATAATAAAAGAGCTTCCCTTAGTTTCAAGAATATATTTCCTAACAAATCTCTTACCATACTTCGAAATATAAAAAAAAAACAAAACCTAAAAATCAGGAATTCTATTTTTTTTTAAAACTATTTGAATTAAAATTAAATGCACTTGCTTTTGAAGCACAAATTAAAATAATTAAAAGTTCTACAAGATACCTAAGATCTAGTAAAGGTCTTTAAGGTCCAACTAAGGCACATATAATAACCATGAAATTCTAGTGGGTCTATAAGGCACCTAAGTTAAAAGAGTATATGTAAGACAATATTATGTCATAGTGTAGAGATCATATACCTAAAATGGAATAATAACTTAAAATCCTCTACCACGTGAATGCAAAAATAAATCTTTTGCCACAATAAAATAAAAAAGAAATCTAGAGATCATGAATTCTAAAAAAATTAATAACCATTTAAGCCAACATTAAATGAAATTTATTTCAAAGCATAAATTGAAAATTGAAAGTTCTACAAGGCACCCAATATCTAGTAGTCATAAGATATCTAATATCTACCTAAGGAAATATTCTACCATAGTAGGTTTGGTGAATATCTAAACTAAAATAAAATTTGTTATCCACATTTTTCATACCTCATCTATTGGTTCAACTTGTCCTTCAATAACATGTAATATTTTCGCATGTTCATCTCTATCTAGTCTCCAATTATGACATCCACATGCATGTGGTGTTGAATGCACAAGATAACTAAGAGGGAGGTGAATCAGTTGTACATTAAAACATGAAAACCCTCATTAACATTCAAATCCACATCAACTTAATAACCTTTAATATGAAAGAAAATAATAGAAACTGAAACACATCAACACCATGCACAATAGAATGCCAAATTTATGTGGAAAACCCAAGAAAAGAAAAACCACAATGAGGATTAGCTCACAATATAAAGTAATCGCAACACCGAATACAATAGGCTCACTACCAGAGGGTTCACTACCCAAAAGAAAGAAGGGCTTACTAGCAAATTACATAAAAGAAGAAAAGAAGAATGATATAATGAGAATTCCATCTCAATGCAATAAAAAATTCCACCACACCATCACCAACACATTTGCAACCTTTCTAAAGATTGTAGACACCTTTTTCTCACTGCTTACAGTAGTCTAACTCATTGAAGTTCACACTACACTTCACAAATTCACACTTGACAAGTTTTCAATTCACATCACACACCTCACTCACACATCCTCCATTAACATAATACTTATTTATACCTTCTTCAACCTTGAAAAAATTCTCCAAGGTCGGCTATGCACCTCAACCGTGCAAATTCAAATTAGGTCAACACCAAAAAATTCCCATGGTGGAAAGCAATGAAGGTGGACCACATCACACCTTAACTCATGATGGCACTTTCAAATTTTGCAAAATTCTAGAGTGTTCATATTAAAACCCTAAGAAACTTTACGTAAAAATATTTGTTACATTTGTTGTAGGGTTCTTATATGAGGTTTAAGGTTTTGTTCATTTTAGTTGCTTGGCATTCTATTATGTTGTTTACTGGTATTGCCTATTGTTAGTCACAAATTTTTTTTTCATGTTTGTTAAATGTCATCATGTGACTGGCCCTTCTCGTGTCTAGGTTTGAATCATCTAACTTTTACATACTTTGTATTGCGCGATTCAAAATTCTTGAGCCTACTATTCTCATGCTATCCTAGAGAAGTTCCCCTTCTAGAACAACTAATGAGCAGGGCGGGTGCATGAAGTTGGGTACCAATTTTTTGGCCACTTTTGAAAAAAAAATTACAAAACGCACTTGCATTATTTCGCATTAAAAAAAAAGAAAAAAGTGAAATTATTTGCCTTGGAATACCAACCCAAAGGTTGGAGGGCATTCCCAACAAGGCCAGAGACGTGTTTTTGCAAATTCTACAATTTTTCACATAATCGGGTCCGTGCTCACCATCAAGATTGCATCTAGTTAAATATCGACAAAATAAAAAACATGGGTAATGTTAGGTTCTCTCTTAGCTATCCAACAATGTAATTTTTTTCACTTTTTGACAATGTGAAACCTTTCATCCATAATTTCTTTTGTTTGTATGTCTTTTTTCCAAAAAATAGTGTTTGGTGTTTTTTTTGTTATAAATTAACCGTTCATCAAAATTTCAAATAAATTACATTTTTAGAAACTAGACTCCATTCTACAAATTTTAAAAAAAAAGGAAAAAAAATCAATTATTTTCAAAAATTTGAGGGGAGCACGCCAAAATTCTACTTTTTCAGAAGTGCCCACTTAGAAAATTAGTAAAAAATAAAATATTCATTAAAAAATTATCAAAAATTGTGCATCAACTAGATGCTGTTAGCTAACTTCTGACTATAGCGATTTTAAAAATACTACAAAAAAGTTCACCATGCTCAGGTCGTACAAGAGTTGCTATGTTATGTTTTTCTGACAAAAACAACACCAATTTGTGTACATCCCTCTTTTGAACCCCTTAATCTCAACCATTTTGAAAATAAATTAGTAGTCTAGAAAGTAGACTCGGAGCACTTCAATCCCTTTTTTTGTTCCATCTCAAAATTTTGAGTGTAACTATCGTCAATTTCACATCCAAGGCCAGCATTTCCTGATTTCAGAAAAAAAGTGGCCACTTAAGCCCCCTTTTTGGGAACCATCTTGGTGCACTTACCCAGCACATGTTAAAAAATTTCCACTTATGTCTCGATGGCCCTCATAGCTGTATCGCTCATCGCTGATTTATTCATAGGTTCACACCTTGGATTGGCAACGAGCGATGAAATGATGTTTTCTATTAACATCGCTCATCGCTAATAGCTTTTGCGCTTTCAAATTTGTAATAGTGATGAGCGATGCTTCTATATTTATGTTCTTATCACTCATAGAGGATGGCCATAAAAAGATAAACTTGGAACAACGATGAGCGATGTGATGTGATTTCCTGTATATTGCTTGATCGCGGATATTTTTTGAATGTAGATTCTCACATCAGCGATACGCGATGGATCTTATAAATGTTGTAAAGTATCTCATCGCTAATTGCTTGCAAAATTTATAAGGAGAATTAGCGATGAACAAAGGCCTTATGTTATAACTTCATCGCTCATCACGGATTTGTTTTAGAACTTGAGTTCTAAATTAGCGATAAGCGATGGATGTCCTCTAAAGGTTTTCTCTTTTGCTAATGTGATATGATCCTATAAGTGATGTCTTTTGTGCCATTTGTTTATGCAGGTTGTACATCTCCAAATCTAGTGCTATCACAACATCACCCATCATAGATAGAAGCCTCGATGCAAGGTTTGAATTAGTGATGCACGACAGAAGGATGAATGTGACTAGAAGTTAGGCCACATAACCGGGGGCTAAAGATCATTATTGGGATGTTTAAATCGCTGATGGAGTTAGGCAAGGATGAAGTAGATTGATGACAAGTGATGAACATTAATGAAAAAGAGCAATGTGGCAAGATCTTGGGGATTCTGCATAAAGCAAAAAGGAAAGTAGTGAGAGGACTAGAGAACCATTGATAAAGTTTTAAAGCAGGATGATCCAATGGACTAAGATCATCGTATAGATAACTTCCATCGGTAATTGCACCCTAAGTTTTGGGGAGGATCAGCGATGAAGCATATAAATAAAGTTTCTCTCTAAGAAACTGGTCCTATGTACTTCATCGATATTAATGAAAAGCATGAATTAGGTTGGTGATACATGCTAATTGTCAAATCAACGATGATTAATCAAGGTTAAAAAGGAACATGCCATCATTTGAGGTAGCCTTGCTATTTTCAAGTAGCAAGTTGATATTGGTAAAAAAAAATGCTCATGGCCACCTTAGATGAAGTTTTAATTGATCTAAGATGAACAACCCAGATTTAGAGCTAGCCTGATAAGTTACCAATTCGCTCGTGTAGGGAATTTTCAAGTCATTAATTCTGCATGCTTGAAATTTCTATTTAATGCAGGTTGATCGCTATTCATTCACACTATCTTTTCAGTCTATAAAAGAAGTAAGGCATGTGTAGTAAAGGATATTGAAAGGGCTATAAGGTTTCATAAGTAGAGTTTCAGTGTTTTCATCCTAAGAAAATTGGTATGAAATTAGGTTCTCTGGTCTATTTGGGATTTCTGTTGCTTGAGTTATCTGCAATTATTGGGATTGGGGTGCTTCTCTTGTGGGTCTTGAGTCAAAAATATTTTTAATTATCACTCTTCTAGCTTTAGAGAAAATGGGAAAAGTTGGTGCAATAATTCCACCTGTTAGGAGGTCGAGTCAGCTAAGTGTGTTTGAGTGCCATGAGGACATAGCTGAGTAGGAAGCTGTGTCTTATCCTAAGATTTCAAAGGGTAAAAGGAGGGCTAGGGGCCATAAGAAGAATTCAATTGTGCATAGTACTTACCGCTTGAGGAATAGGACCCTTCCAGGTGAAGTGGTCGAGTGCAGAGGCAAGGAACTAGCACTGCCAGTGAAGAAGGCAAAGAAGAAGGAGAAGATCCATAGGGCCCACTTGGGTAAACACAACTCTCCTATCATGCTTTCATATACTCCTTTAGATGCTAAAGCTAATATCGACTCAGACTATGGCCAGTACCTTCGTTCCTTGGTGCCATATGGGAGCTTTGATGACGATGTACTAGTAATCCCTCCAATTGCATCGAGGACAAGGAGTGGTCGGGTATTTTTAGATGCTGATGACTCTGAATAGGGTCACCTCCCATTTTTAGTTTTTGATGACACTGTGGTCTTTGCATAGGAGGTATTTGTTTTCATATGTATCTGGTTTGTCTTTTTTTTTTCTCATGTTGATGTGGAAGGTCTTCAAGAAGATATGAATGGAATATTTTTTGTTCCAAACAATGATTGTTGTGACAATGACGGCTAATATCCTGCACATGTTTTTTGCCTTTTGTCCTCCCTTGTTCTCAAATGATTGCATATGAAACCACCTAGGGAGTTCTTCGAGGAGTCAATTAGAATTAGGTTTTTGGAATGAACTCAAATGAAAGTGAAATTATAATTCAGCCAGGTGCTTGTTGCTCTCCTATTTATATAAAGGGGATTTCATGGTTGAAAGATGAGGGTTCAGAATTTTGATTCTAGACATGGTCACAGTAAATACTATGCTCTAAAAGCATAATACAATGTAAATAGATATTCTAGTAGATATATCTAAAGCAAGTTTAAGATGAAAGTTATACTATATACAAATCTTAAATATGGTTTTACAAAGAAATATCAGAAATGAAGAAGAATTTTAGTTTCAAAATGTTGCTCTCCTATGTGTTTTCTTTCAAGTTATGAATGAAGTTGTCAATGATAGTCTCATTTTTCTTTTTGTCATTTGCACAGAAATGGATGAATTTGTTTTATACTTCAGCGCAATGAACTGATTGAACACTAAAATGAGCTCATTAGTTTGTAAGAAAAGGATATAGGATTTAGTAAGGAAGTGATATTTTGCAGAAAAAGTGAGTTAAATGTTACAAAGTAACATTCTAATGGTCCATTTATTTTTGAAATTCAATCAAAATTGTACTACCGATTGATTACCAATTGTGACTCTTTCTTAAATGAAGCATTGATTATTTTATTAGTTTATCTTATAGTAGATTGAGCTAGTATTGAATTGGGCCTAGGATTCATGATGAAAAATGACTCACAAAATACTTTATATTGCATTATCCCAACTCTAAGTATGAAAGCACACTTCTAGAAATAAGTAACACTTCTATCTGAGGTTTGTTGAGCCTTTGATAAGGCGATTTTCATGAAATAGTGCATCTATGTGAAAAAATACTCTTGTCCAAGTGTGAAATATTATGAGTATGTGTGGGATTACCCTCCTTGGGTCTCACAGAGCCCAAAGAGAAGAAGTAAAGTATTAATTACTTTACTTAGGTGTTGGCCAATCCTCAACCTAGCTAATAATTGGGTTGTGGCGAGCTCATAGTTTAGGACTGAGATTAAGTTTGGTTCTAAAAAAATAACCAACAAATCAGACCTAAATCCACTCATACATACCACACCATACTTCCACAATCACTGAAGCAAATCTACAATTAGTGTAAAAACCCAAGGTCGATAGAACCTGTGTAAACACCATCAAATATTTAAGTACATGCTTCCTTTGATCCAAGGATGACTCGTAGACAACAAATATCACTTGAACAAAATCTAGAATATTCTAGAAATATCCTGAAATCCAACAAATTCATTCACAACAATCTTTCACCTAAAGAACAAACTCATTTTGTACACCCAAATAATCTTCCACACATTGTAACTCAAGAATTCAACTTGTGAAACACCAAACCATGAACAACATCAACCAAAGATTGATATGAACTTTATCAACACACTTCTAGAACCGCAAGACCAAAAACCAAACTGTAGAGAAATGTGGAGCAAAACCATTTCTCCTAGTCAACACTGCAACACAATTCACATAATAGTGAACATAACATTCTCTATACAATGATCCAAACCAAGAAACTATGTATATAACACCTCTGAATTCCTTTGACCAACATATCTGAATCACACAAGAAGATCTTCAACATAGAAGAAATGCGAAGCAAAACCAAAACTCCACTTGAATGCTAGAACACCTCTACAACACATTGATTCCTCTTTTATTCAAATTTTCTCAAGATCACTTGGAAACAAAGCACCAAAAACACACTCTCATCATCTTCATCACTTCCTCATTATCACCAAGCCAACTGAAACACAACTTAACCTTGAACAATATTCACTAACAAAAGCTCATCAAAACAACACTATGTTGGGAATATGATGGAATTTAATTGTAACCTAAACATTATTTCATGTATCTCCTAAGTCCTTGGAAAGTGTTCCCCAACACTAAGATTAGAAAGAGATTAAATTCGAATGAAATAGACATCTAAATTGACATAATTTGTAATTAATTCTAAATGATAGGAACATGTGGGGATTCCCATGAAGAGCTCCTACAAAATAGGGGCACATGGGGCACCCACATGGAAGGTGGAACCCACCTTGAGTTAAGTTAACTATTTGGAGAAAAAGATAACACTTCAATAATGCATGCAAAGATCATAGAAGTTAGGGATTGATGTTTATATGCATGGAGTTTAGTTCAGTTAAGTTATGGTCTAGTTATCTTCAGTTGCATGTAGTTAGTCTGAGTTGCATGTTAGTTGAGTTTAGTTGACTTGAATTGCATGCTATTGACTTGAGTTGCATGACAAATAATAGGTGACTACTTGCAGTTAACAGGGGATGATCAATCATGTATGATAATTGCATGAATGGTGGAGAGATATGATTCAGTTAACATAGATTGAATTGGACCCACCTTGGGCACCCAAGTTGGCATCTTGGAGTTAACACTTTTTAATGATAAGATATTTTATAAGGTTGAGTTAAGTGGGCCCATTCTTGGGCACCAACTTTGCGGAGAAGCTTACAAGATATCTTTGGAATCAACGTTGAGTTATGACTTCAGTTTGGGACACCCAAATTGATGAAGGAATTGGTTTGACATTATTTTTCATGGAAGAACTCTACTTGCAAAGAATAGGAATATGTTTTGTGAGATAAGCTTTGTGCTTTGTAATTGTAAACTCTTTGGAGTTTACAAGGCTCATTATTGTCTATTTATTGCAGCAAGGTGAGGAGAGTTTTATAAAATTTTATTGCAGGTTGTGAAGAAGAATTGTTGAAGGAAAAATAAACATTTCAAGCAAGGATCATTAGAGAATTATTGTAATCTTATTCTAAGGTTAAATAATACAAGCACTATTGATTATAGTGGTGGATATTTTTCCTGAAAGGGTTTCTCCACGGTATATGTTGTGTTACTTCTATCTTCTGGTCTTATTCTTCTACAATCTTTTGTCTACTTCTACAATTGGTAAAATGAATCTAAATAGATAATCATATACAAAGAAATTGTAACAAATAACACTTAATTAGATCTACAATCTCATAGTTTTGCATTAGTATTAAGTTACATAATTACCTCCATTTTCAACACACTAGAGGCCGACATTAGTAACACTTACTAATGGTCCAACATAATAATACTAATCAAAGCATCACAACTTACCAACCCTCACCATTTGACATCAATAAAAAAACAAACATAAGCCTATTGACATCAATGATAACACCAACATACTTGCAATAATCTCTCCCTTTGTCATTGATGGAAACACATGATGTGAAAAACCACCAACAAAAAACATAACAAGCTCTGATCATCAACATACTGCTCCATACCAACTTTCTCTCTCCCTTTTACTTTCTCTCCCCTTTAGCTTATTACTCTCCTTTTCTCAACTAACTCTTTTTCACATTATTCTCTCTCCCTCTTTGACATCAATAGAAAATGGAAACACATTTGGATCACTTTCCCCCTTTGACATCAATCATTCTTGTACTTTCTCACTACTATTATGTAACATCTTTTTCCTTTTTACTACTCTCCATACTCCCCCTCATGAGAACACAAAAAATTATACCAACCAACAACCACTGCATATATATTTTTACACAACTGACAAAGGACAACACCAGCCTACACCAACACTTACTCCCCCTGACTGTAATAGTCAACAATGTCACTACCTACTCCCCTTGAGAGGTAGCCCCCAACATCAGTCTAGAAAAAATAATGAATGTTGAAATTTGATGGATTGATGCATATCCTTTTGCATCTAGTTTTTAGGAGGGGTAATAACCCATAAATTCTCTTGAAGATAATCAAAAGTATCCTTAGGAAGAGCCTTAGTAAATATATCAACAACCTGATCCTTTGTAGGAACATACTCAAGCTTCACCTCATTCTCTGCAACCTTCTCTCTCAAAAAGTGATACAAAAATGAGATATGTTTTGTCCTTGAGTGCATCATTGGATTCTTTGAAATTATAATAGCACGTGTATTATCAAAAAATATAAAAATTGCTTCATCATATACCATTCTAATATCCTTCAAGGTTTACCTTATCCACAACAACTGTGTGCACCAAGATGTTGCTACAATATATTCTACCTCTATAGTAGATAAAGACACTAAATCTTGCTTCTTGCTTAGCCAATATACCAATCTACATCCAAGAAAGAATGCACCACCACATGTAATTTTTCTTTCATCCACACAACTTGACCAATATAAATTTGTATAAGCACTTAAAGAAAAATCAATATCCTTTGGATACCACAAACCATGTTCCAGAGTGCCCATCAAGTATCTAAATATCCTCTTCACTACTACAACATGTGAGTCTCTAGGATCTTCTTGAAATATAGGAACAAGACAAACCACATGCATGATATTTGGTCTAGTAGTAGTTAGGTATAGTAGTCCTCCAATCATTGATCTATACTTACTCTGATTAGCCTTAGGATATTCATCATTCTTACTCAACTTGCAACCAGTAACCATAGGAGTACATATTGATTTAGAATCTTCCATTCCAAACTTCTTCAACATTTCCTTGACATACTTTTATTGTGAAATGAACATACCTCTTTTTATCTAATTGATTTGTAGTCCAAGGAAGAAATTTATCTTCCCAACACATAGACATCTCAAACTCTTTTTGCATTTCTTATGCAAATTTCTTACACATTGCTTCATTTCCTCCAAAAATTATATCATCAACATATACAACCACAATAAGGATTTGATCATTTTTAACTTTGAAATAAAAATTACTATTTGGGTATGTGCAAGATCATGATGGGCCAAAAAGTGGCGATATGATGGGTATTTGTAGGGTATGTGGCTGATGACTTTTCTTTTACCTAAAATTAATGAAATGAAAAGGGTTTTTAAAGGAGATTCTTAGCTTTCCACCAATATAAAGTACTTTGAGTTTAATAAATAATTAAATTATTCATTTTCTATTTAAATTACGACTAAAGTCCCATTGTGGTCAGATTGAAAACACTATAGTTTTAAATGGTATCACATTTTGAATCCAAACATGCATCACATCTCTATAGCTTCATATACCATAGGATTTAAAAAAGAAAATGAATTTCATAGAATTTTGACTAAGTTATATGGTCAAACATATGAGTTTTTATATTTTTAAAATTTGTAATAAAAAAAT
Source organism: Sequoia sempervirens (assembly GCA_007258455.2). NCBI lineage: Eukaryota > Viridiplantae > Streptophyta > Pinopsida > Cupressales > Cupressaceae > Sequoia > Sequoia sempervirens. The sequence continues at coordinate 707,220,267 of VDFB02270651.1, forward strand.
CATACCACACTACTACCGGGAAAAAATTACAAAAAAAATATGCATCACATCCAGACATGAGTCCTCTACTTATGTATAAAATATTATAAAAAATATTATCATTTTTATTATGGTTAGGTGGTCGCATGCATTAATCTACCTCTTATTTTTTTCCCCGAATTTTAAGTACTATCGCATTGAAATTTCAAATTTTCACCAAATAGGATTTTTTTAAATTAAACATAGTAGTTTAGAAAAATATATTCAATTTTCTACAGATTCTATTCTACATATTTTGAAATAATATCGATAACTTTATTCAAATTCTACGCCAAGTTGCCTAACTCGATTTTTTCTGGTTCTGCCACTTAAGGGCTTTGTTTTTTCCATGATGATCCCAAGACATTCCCATTTGCGGTACATTTATTGAATCCTTGTTGTATCAAGTACCTATCCAACCTTGCATACCAAGATCTGTGATCTTGCTTCAATTTGTAGACCATATCCGATTTTCCTGATAACTAAAATACTTTTGGTTGTTCAATGTATACTTCTTCTTCCAACTCACCATTCAAGAAGGAAGACTTTACATCCATTTGATACACCTTGAAATCCTTATGTGCTACAAAATCCAAAAACATACTAATAGCTTCCATTCTTTCCACCAAAGAAAATTTCTCCTCAAAATCTATTCCTTCTACTTGTGAGTAGCTTTTACACACAAGCCTTTCCTTATTTCTTACCACTTCTCAATTCTCATTCAGTTTGTTTCAGAATACCCACTTAGTTCCAATTACATTCTTGTTTGCTGGCCTTGGGATAAATTCCCAAGTCTGATTCTTCTCAATCTACATTGGTTCATTTTCCCTAACCTTGATCAAGTATTCATCTTTGCATGCTTCAATCACTGTTTTAGGTTCGACTTTAGAAAGTAAACATAGATCTTTTTGTTCTTCTTTCATTGCAACTTTTCTCCTTGTCAAACCACCTTTTCTTTTGTCACCAATTATTTTATCTTCATAATGATTCCTTTGCACATACTTAGGAGTCTTAGGGATCCTTTCTGGAGCTTCTTCCTCTTCAATCAAAACTTATTTCTCTTTACCTTCATCTTTTTCATTTTTTGTGCAATAGGACTCATCTAATTCATATCCATCTATCATCACAAAATTCTTCTATGAGTCTTCATCCACTTTAACACTTGCACTCTCAACAATCTTCTTCAACCTCTTGTTGTAACATCGGTAAGCTTTGCTTCTTGTAGAATATCCAAGGAAGATACCTTCATCAGATCTTGTATATAAAAATTTCCTAAGCTTTCTTCATCTCTTTTAATATAGCATTTTCTTCGAAACACTCTAAAATATTTGACAGTAGGAATCCTTCCATACCACAACTAATACAGATTCTTTGCAATATTTTCTCTTGCTTTAACTTTGTTAAGTGTGTAGATAGTAGTGTTGGTTATTTTTTTAGAACCAAACTTAATCTCAGTCATTCCTATTAATCTGCCATAATTCAATTATCAATAATGGTGAGGATTGGCCAACGAATAGGTACAAGCTTGCTAGGCTTGACCTCTACACTTCGGGCTTTGTAAAACCCAAGAGGGTGATCCTGAAAATGTTTGAATTGATACTCTTATGCCAAATTACCAATAACATTGTAATTAACAAATACATTCCTGCCAACTGCAAATAGACACAATTCTTCAAGAATTTGGCTGATCCTTTAGAAAATTATTATCTAAAAGCAAGGAATGGGTGATTCCCATAAAATTTTATAACAATTTATAGTGTGTAAGTGATTTTCAATATGAATTTGTTCTTTTCTTTGATAGATAAGACCAACTCAATTGACTTCAAAGATGATCAAATTAATAGAACAATACTTTATCCATGGTTAACAAACTCATATTTGAAATAAACTGTAATACATTAGTAATTAAACCTAGCATTTAAAGACTATTGTTATATTGTTGTGCAATAAACAACTCAAGATATCCTGATCACAAATCACTTAGTAATCCTTATACCCCATCACACAGATCTATGATTTCATCAAAACATTCAATTAGTTCTTTGATCTAAAGTAGAAAAAAAACCATACATTCAACCAAAGAGATTGAAGACAAATAAAAGATCATTGATCATTTTATTTATGATTTGTGCAACAAAAACATGGGATAGAAACCATTCCAAAATTTGCAATTTTCATTCATATGCCATTGTTGTTATAAAACTATTATGCCTATTACAAGCTATAATTCACACCCAAGACTCAGAACTATTATATTCCTTTGTCCTTGAATTTAAAAAATTGCTCTTACATGATCTTGAATGCTTAACCATCAAAAGACCTATGCAATTGGCCTTGAATTGCCATTTATAGAAACATGAGAGCAACAAGCCTTGGGCCAAATTACACCCAAAGCCACATTTTACATTTGGCATACATTTACATTTGAATTTCAAAATTCCCCAAGAGGTTATATTTGTAATTTTGATGAGGGGGAAAACATATAAGACAAAATTTTCTTCCATTCATTGAAGAAGATTTACTCGCCTTCCAAAAGGAATCTTTCATCATTGTAGCAACATCAAACCACCTTCTTCATGAACCAAAACTGTTTTCCACATGCATGTCCAATCAACAAAACTTTAAAGTAAGAAAAGCAATTGAAAAGAAAATATTTGATCTGTCCACATCAGCACTTGTGTTATCAATCTTCATGTTGGGGAGAAAACAATATTTTGCAATACTTTAGCAAAAGCCTAATCTGTACTAGTTCCAAGATATGCATTATTTTTGTCCCAATCGTTATTCACCATATTCATTATCAATTTTCACAACATAGGCTCAATCTGTAAAATTTTCTAGCCATGTGTTATATTCATCCTCAATTGGGCATTTCATGTCCAACAAGTTCCACACTTTTGTATTGTGTTGATTATACCTTGCATCAATCAAGGCTCTTGCCTCTTTAACAAATGTATCCATCCTCATTTCAACCCTAGTCATGTTATCAATGTCTGGATTCAACATAGAGTAATCAGCAACACTGAGCATCATCTTTGAATGTGGAAGTAAATCACCTAGCTTGTCCTTGCATTTTGAAAACTCCTTTAATTATTCATTTTCATCCAATATTTTAGGCATACCATGCTCTTCCATCTCTTTGAACATTCTGAGTTTGTTTTGGAGCTGCATTCCTAACTTCCCATGAAAATTTGTTATTTCATTAATAAGACCAATTACCTTTATTAAATTTGGAAGGTTAGTGGGAGCTTCAGGGTCTTCTTTCATATGGGGTATCATCACTTTCAAGGTTCCTACCCTAGTACTTCATTTACTTCACTCAGTTTGGAAAGCCTTTTGAACCTGTAAATATTTGATGTTGGCCTCATGGATATTCTTGTAGGCATCCCATAGATCATTAGCTTTGTTTACCAACTTCGTTACTCTATGTTTCAAGACATCATCAAAAAATATCATTGGCCACTTTTACTATCTCCATTTTGGCCTTCTTTGTGTTATCTTTTTCTATTTCCAATTACTTTTTCAAACTTTGAATCCTCAATGCCAATGTTTCCCTATCCTATGTAGACAAATTCGAAGAAGAAGAAGGTGAAGACAATTCCCTTATTGACTGAGTAGCTTGTGCTATTTCTGTCATCTTATTAATTTCATCAAATAAAAGATTATGCTCCTTCAATAATGCATCATATTTCTTCTAGGAAATTTGTGTCATGTCAGCTCTAAGCATTACAGCATGCACTGTTAATTTTACTGCCTGAACTAGAGTAATATTTGCAGCTCTTTTAACCACCACTGAGCCAATGAATTCTTCCACTGACCTGACCACTTCATTCTTTCCAGTGTTGGGTTCCATAGAACAAATTGCAAGAGTGTGCAATTTAGGACTATAACCAGACCCAAACATCCAATTGTCAAAATGCTCCTCTGATACAGAGGCTAATGGGTCTCTCCTTATGGTGTCAAGTGCAATGGCTGAGGTGAGGGTACATCCTGGAAGAAACATTATTCCATTTTCTAATAAAATATTTCTAGCTTCATTAGGAGTAATGGATGCTATCTCAGCCATGATAAATCTCTTCTTCATCTTTCTCTACCTCCTCTTGTTGAGAAGGGTCAAAACTAGCCCTAACCTTTTCAATTCTTTCTTTTTATATCCTTACTCCTTTGCTGGATGATGAATTCTTTAAATTCTTTGGTTTGTACAAATGCATCATCTACAAGAAATTCATCACAGGCCTCGATCCTTGGATCATCATCAGCCTTGTCATCATACTACCATTTAACAATTTTGTCCCTTGTCACCTCAAGGATCAGGGTTCCATTTTCACTTTTGATTTTATTATCCTTTGGGTCATAGTGTTTTTCTAATTCCATCATCACATCGACCTCCACAAAAACATTAGGAACTACAAGCCTTCCTAGGTTAATACCCCATAGATACCAAGTTGGCTACTTGGCATAACTTTTGCTAAAATCATACAAGAACAACTCACATCCAATCTGTGGTTGAGCAAGTTCACCAATTCCACCAGCAAGGTCAATCAATCTACTTGTTACAATATCCTTCTGAGTGGGTCTCTTTCCAATTTGTGACCCGCCCTCCTTCATGTCCTTAGAGGCACCATCCATGAGTCTGGCATGGGTTTAGGCACATCAGGTATGTCTGGGTTAGGCTTTGATGTAACATCCTAGGTTTTGGGTCTCTTTACCCTCTTCTATTTGGGTTTCCTTTCCAGTCTGATGCTAGATTCACTAGGTTCGGGTTCACTCATTTTATAGTATAGCAAGACTATGGTTTGTGAATTTCACTTTACTGAGAGGAGAGCTACTAGTTTGTATTATCAAGCTATGAAATAAAGAATAAAACCCTCCCATACCTTATGTAATTATTTTTTACCCAATTGATATTGAACAATTCACAAAACCTAGCAAACCCTAAGCTCTAAAATCTTTCAAACTTCCCACTAATTCCCAAACCAACTCAATTTAATGCAATTAACATAGAGAAGTGTGATTGTTTACTTACCTGAGTAGAAATTCACTGTTAATGCCTTTGCAATCTTTTATTGGAGCTCTTCACATCGTTTTCTTGAAGTTGATTAACTCTTCTACTCTCCAATGGTTGCAATTATGAGAAAAATGAGCCAACTGCTTTCTTTATGGCTAGAGGATGGAGTGTATCACCATTAATGGCTGATAGAAATCACACACAAGTGAGCTGACACTTAGCTGTTGAAGTTTAAATCTTGGACGTTTGATCATCTTGTTTTAAAAACATATCAATGGCTCTCCTTCATTCTTGTGCTTTTTCCTTTTGCTTTCAATGATGTTCCTTAGATGCTACAATGTTTCTTTTATTTTCCTTAGTCATCTTTTGTTTGGGATGCATCGTGCATCACTACTTTGATTTGTGCTTCTATGAATGAATTCGTGATGCCTTGGGACCTAGCGATGAGAAGAATATTCCATCAAATATGCCATAACTCATCACTAATATGTTCTTTAGATCTTCACTCATATTCATGATGGTTCAAGTTGGTGCGATGGGTAATAGACTTAACAGTCTATCACTCACTATGGATGTTCTTCTTCTTTCATATGTCCTATCAGTGATGCAAACAACATGCGTGATAAGATCTCAATGTTAGATCAAGGTCCTTTGACTATACTGATCACACATCACACATCACTAATTCATATCTCAACATTCAGGTCACATTAGTGATGGGAGGAAAGTGGCGATGGAAAAAGATTTAGCCATGTGTACACAATTAAAAATCAGGGGAAAAGGAAGCACTGCCCTTAGTAATCCTTCAAATCAGCGATGGAACATTAGAACAAAAGACCTCATCGCTCATCAGTGATTCACCATAGGTAAGAGAACAACTATCCATGATGAGTGATGGAAGGAAATAGAAAGAACTTATATGGACATTGCGCATCACCAATTCAAAACTTAGAACTCATAGGAAATTAGCGACAATGAAAGGGTTAGTGATACAGAGGATATTGCTCACATCGCTCATTGCTACTTTGAAACTAAATGTTTAAAACCAATCTGTGATGAGTGAGACAAAGGAAATTGGCTCATTGTGCATTGTTAATTCAAGTTAATTTTTCACAGACCGATCCACGATGATTGATACACAGGGAAATGGGCAAGGACTTAAGTGAAGAAACTCTGCACGTGCTCACATGTTGTTGTAAAGAGGGGCCTGACTAGGAATAGCATAAGATAAGGCCTTAAGAGACTTAATATCATTTATGCAAAGGATGTAAAGGCCAAATATTTAAGACTTTCAACTTTATGAAAATTAAGTCCCCAGACTAGGGTAACATAGGAAATATTAGGTGACAGGTAAATGGGTAACCCTAGCCACAAGGGGTTGATCATTTCATGAACTCAAGGACACAATTTTTTTTAAACCGATTGGAAAGGGATCATAGCAGGTCAACAAAAAATTAGATCAAAAGACAAGGGTATAGACAAAGGAGAAAATATTCTAAGTAAAATGATTCCTCAACACAAGAACCCTAAACCCTAATCCATATAGACCAAGAGAACACCAAGGAAAGTGCATTTTATGACTAGTGGAACATGAAACTTTGAAGACCTGTTCCACCAAGTAGTATGAATTGCTTCTCTCTAGTAGACTTCTAGTAGGTTTTCCTCTTTCATCATTCTTCTTGCATCTTCCTGAATAGTCCTATTATTTCTTTCAACCACTCCATTTTGTCGAGGAGTCCTAGTGGTAGATAAATGCCTCTTTATTCCTTGATTCTCACAAAAACTAATAAACTCATTGGAGGTGAATTCTCCACCTCTATCAAACCTCAAACAATTGATTTTCATGTCCATTTAATTCTCAACCATAACTTTTAATGCTTTAAAATTATCTAGGG